>AP025360.1:20712600-21113322 GCA_030295005.1 Cephonodes hylas
AACTCTTAGTAAAAGAAGTTACAGCATTATTTCTGCATATTTTCCAGTAGCTTTTATACGCACACGACCTCTCACATTTTAATGAAGACTGATTACGACTTTATATTCATATTTTCAAAGAAACACTTCAATAACATTGAAGGCAACCTGCAACATCCCAAATAACCCCACGTCAATTCAGAAAATTGTCGAGGAATGTTGTTTATACGGAATCATATTTTACGCGTCAAAGCCACGCGGTGGGCCCTGTGCTGTAGGGGCAATTTCCACATTACTTTACGATGTTTGCTACATACAAAATTGAGATACCTTCCCGGCGATCGTAAATATTTATGCGCATCAAAACGACATTACATAATCTTGGCGAGCGAGGTCTTTGACCTCGCACTTACCTGTGACCTTTTTACCGAAGCACTTGATGCATACAATAAATGAATGCATCCGCTTGGACGGTAATAAAATACAAAGAGGTATAGAGAACCTCGACCGCGCTACGAATTCGTAATTGAATTCAAAATTAATAGCTCTTTCAATACATCCCGGTGCAAATTGGAAACGCAGCAGCGGCTCACACTTATATGAGCAACGCACTCGCTACAGCTAACTGTACATCCAAACCATCTAACATACACCTCGGTTCAGCACACCCATTTGCACAAAGTAAATAGCGTTCCATGTAAACCAGTAGCTGCCATAGTGACTCATGCAAATGTGTCGATTTCCGAGATCAGCATCTGCTTATCCGGTAGTGAATAGGTCAGTATAATTGTCCCGACGGCTTGATTGGTAGGAGGCAGTCGTAATCGTTTTCTCTATAAAACTCACTATATGGACCAATTTTAGCTTTACTGTACTTTTGTTAGATGCGGTCACGTAGCGGACCCGTATTACATACACAAAAAACAGACACATTGGAACAAACATTTTAGAAACAAAGGGCAAACATACCTTGATCGTGATACAGCTGCAACAGTTCTAAATGTGTAATAATTTTTAACGTTACAAATTTCAATGTTTTATTCTTTCGAATTTTTTACCTTGGGCTTTGTAGAATTTATGAGTGCGTAACCAGAGGAAATAAAAATGACTGAATAACATTGCCGCGCCGTGTGGTCCATTATCGTATTTTATATTTTTCTCGTAAAAGCTTAGTTGTAACGTAAACGGTTTATTTTCTGAACCGTATCAATGTCGCCTTTCCGACCACTAAGTACCACTCTATAAGTGGGTTATCTCACCCGCCTTAACCGACGCAAGTTAGAAGCGAACCGGTTAAATTAAATAAGATTCTTCTTTGCTGCAATTGAAGCACACTATTCGAATTCTTTCAGCCACATTCCACTCTAATTTACAAACGCTCAACACTATTCCGAGAATTTTATCCCAGTATAAACGCTTAGTTACTCGTTTACCACTTAGGATGACCACGAAACACGTAACAAAATCATTGTAACGGACAAAGTGGTAAAACTCCAATTCAAGGAATTTTCATAATTTTATAAATAAATTAAATGTTAATATAGTCTATGGTTTAGTACATTGTTGCCAAAACGAATTTTTGTTCCGTTAAGGACAACACAAACACAGGCTATAAGCGCTCGCTCCATAGCGATTGTGGATTATAAACTATTATTCAAATGGAATGCGTACTCTTTACGTGGAACGCTTAAATAGTTGACCTATGTTTTATACATAAACTATATATAAATTGCACATAGCTCCGTATGTTATGCATAACAAATGGTATCCGTAAGAATAAAGTAAAATAAAAACATGTTAATTGATATTTCGAAATGATTTGAATTAATAGTAATAGATGCAAGTCCGTGTATGCCGGTCTTAAGACGTCCGACGCCCACTCGTGGTTTGCGCCGCGCCGCAACCGTTGCCCCTAGTTACGGAGCTCAAACTGATAAAAGTGGAACATTGCACTAATACAGAGATTATGACGTATTTTGTAATTTACGCGCGTTATGCGCAAATGCTGGTGATAATGATAATAACAGTGGCCTGAGTGAAATATTCAACATACAAGCACAGAATTTTTCAGTGGAAGCTTTGAAGTAAGTGTCAATAAAAACGTGTCGAATTTCATTCATAATCACAAGCAGCGCGCTGTTATTCAATACGAACGCATGCCGAGATTTTTGTTACCGAGCAATGCAGTCCAAGCGAAATATTACCAGCATTCTTATGTCGTATCCAGTGACCGGAAAACGTTCAGCAATTTTATATTCTCATAGAATGTTGTTTTGCTATAGATACATACGTCGTGCAAAGTGCAAACGTTGACGTAATTGCACACAAATACACACACAGTATCCGAAACCTTTGAGTAAACATAGTTCGCTCCACCAGCTTTTGCCTTAACTCAAAATTCGGAAATGCTATCACCAACGTCTGTTATCGAATCACTCAACCCAAATTCTGTGAAAAATATATATATATATATATTTATATATTTTGAAAATGAACACATTGCTTTCCATTCCATGCTATTTTTTATGCCCAATATTATAAAACCTCATATAATACTTGTGATAGGATAGCCGTATACACGGATATGATTGACTGCATATTTTAACACTAGATTTACCAGACCAGTCATTTTGACTGGTCGTGCAACTTCAATTCAAAATTACTACGACATATAACATTTGTTTTCCGAAATGATGTTATGACTTTTGTATCTATAAGTAGAGAATTTATTTTACAAACTTCATGTTAGTTTATTTAAATTAGTAACAGATATATTTTTTGTTTTTCACATTTATACCAGTACCAGTCAAAATGACTGGTGCGTGTTTTTATGAAGAAATGAACGATGTCGGGAGAATAGTGAGACCAGCGTGGATAATGTTCAATATAATAAATCTATAGAATGCTATAGGGTCCATGTGTCCACGGTTTCATTACGATTTCGGTAGTATTACGAGAATTCTACGAGCATTTCGTAAATGTACGAGGCGCGAACTGTCTTGTATCGAGCTCCGTCCAACACATGTAATAAAATCTTAGTCCAAGCGATCTCTTTGCGCAATCAATCATCTTTAGCCGCGCAGTGACAAAGGTATGAAACATTTGTTTGAATAGCGAAATAACGAAAAATATATTATTCAATAAGAACACTAAATTTCTTCGAGAAAGTGTTTTAGTTCCAACTTATTTTTATAGTGATCCCAGCCCCTCAAACTGTCGAAACGAATATATTTTTTTATTTATTTAGAAAATGCCATCGATTCTTGAATGTTCAGATATAAATAGAGAAGTGTATGATGGCAAGAGTGAATTTATATATTCCAAATTGATCTACAAGTCAGTGATGATAATGGGGCCATTATTGAGAATAGTGATAAGGAAATTTCTGATGAAGACAATTTCATAGATCAGTCAAATGACTGTGAATTTATTCAAAATATTCAGACAACTATTCTAAACAAACTTACGAGACGATGCATGCGATTCCCTTCCAGTTCTGAAGACATAGGTGGAAGTAGAATGTGATAGAGGTAACGTACCAAATCAGCGACCTGAATGTGCTTCAGACGGAAGTATTTGGAAAAGAAATGAAGTAGGCAGTGTTGCTGACAGATTACCAGTTCAGAGTTCTTTCAAAGATGTACCAGAGCCAATAACACATACCAAAAAAAACATTATGAACGAGAATCTTAGTAGTGCGGTCCTGTTACTGTTTGAGAGCCACGTTTTGGAACATATACGAATTTCTACAAAGTCAGAAGCGTCTTGAGTTTTGGGGAAAATTACAGAATTACGCAACCAAAAATGAAGACATTTCTTTCGATAGTACATGCAAGTGGGACGTACGAAGGAAGTTTCCAGTACTATGAGCACACATGATTTTACTGAAATTCTAAAATTATATCATAAATTCTTTTCTATAAAAGAAATCTGAAAGTCAATACTTGCTAACACGTAAATGCTTAGTATTCTTCTCGCTTTACTCTGAGCAGTTTGGAATAATTTTCTTGATAACAGTCAAAATTGCTTCAAACCGGGAGCTTATATTATCGTCGATGAGCAACTCTTACCAACGAAAGCTAGATTATATTATAATAATGTCTATGAATGAATTTATAACATACTACAATTAATATTCTTTAACTTATTTTACCACTTTCAGTGCTATAAATAAGTGGAAGCCACAAAAAAGAAATTCTTATATGCCAGTCAAAATGACTGGTGTTGGTAGAAATAGGTATATTGAAATAACTGGTAAATCTAGTGTTAATTAAAGAAATGAATTTATCTTGCGCACTTTTAATACATCAAACACAGACAAATAGTAAATAAATAAAATGTTGTTAAATAAATGATAATATGCTTTTGTGGACGTATTCCATCGTTGTATACTTCAGTTATTAATGCAAATAAAAACTTTTACTACGAATCAAACGAGGTATTCGCGATAGCAAATTAAAAACGACAAAGTTGACTTACCTCGTCTCTGTTTGAAGGCACCCAACGGACGGATTTAATGAACAAAGAAAATATTAAATTCAAGCATTAATAGTCTCACAAAGTATCAGCCACGATGCTTTTCAATAATAAAATGAAGCGTCGGATTTGCCCGTTTTAATATCAGTCATAGTGTACAGAGAGAATAATAAAACAAAGAGCTGAACACGGCCAGAACATTTTCGCATACATGTACATGTAAACATACATCAGAAAATTTCGATTCAACTTCACTTAAATAAATATATGTAGCTTCATTTACTCGTAGCAGAAAAATCTTTTCCTGTGATGCAACTCTTAGCATAAATATGTTATATGCATGATTTAACACCATCGTATTAGTAGTGCTTAATTGATGAGAATACTTTTCTTAGGGAGTCATGTCCATTAATCAACCCCCTTCTCCTACCCGGTGGTATGTGGTGAGGTGTTTAGACCCTCCCCTCTCAATCAAAAAAGTTTATTAGAAAAATAGCCACCGTGAGAAAAATACGCAGACCTACATAATAAACTTTGCAGGTTGTTTTTGGCTGTCATAATAATAATGAGATGGATAGACGTGATTATTTGTTAAAATGCGATACTTCTATAATTTTCCTGAACCCCCGCTCCCTTCGGAGCCTTACTTTTGGATTCAAATAGTTTTGTCGAAAACTTCACGAAAGCTTTAATTTTGTCATGAATAGCATAATCTAATAATAGTCATGATTACAGAACGATTTCACAACCCAAGATATCACTTAAAGTACAATGAAAACTGCTCCAATTAAAATACAATTAAAAAGTTAATTTATATACTGATTGCGCTAATTAATAATTGTAGAAGAGAATAGAACAAATGAGCAGAGTATGATTAAAACACATGTAAACAATAACGGTAAACAATGTCAAAATGGATTAAGGTAAGCTGAAAGTACTCATAGGTTTGAGGATAACGTATGCGTGGTCACGAAGAGCGACGCGCTGCTAGAAATGTCTAGTGTTATTGGAAAACTATAACTGAATGTGATACATATACATTGGTTGCCGGTTCGTGACCTTTCAGGGCACTCCGCGATGTAAGAAGTTTCATCAGTAAGATTAAACTTTTACGATGGATTTTTTAAATTACTATAACATTTCTTAATAATTTAATATTATTTATCGGCCTACTCAGCGTGGTAGAATAACGCCGAACCGTTCTTAATAGTAGAAATGCCCGTGCCCAACAGTGGGACGGATATGTTAGTTGCAACTTTTTAGTACCTATTATTATTAGTTCAAATGCAAAGATAGTTAAGAATTTATGGGTTTATTACAACCTCCAAGATTACGGTTCCGCAATTTCATCAGGAGGTTACAATAATTAGTCCATTACATCCAAGATTACAAAACCGAATGATTCACAAAACTCTCATAGTGTTGGTATCTGAAGTTCACCAATGCAATCGTAGAAGACATTGAGCCACCAGAGAGACGTAAGTAACCTGACATTATTCGAAAAACTTTATACAACTGTACATGCGTGAAATCTCATAATCCGTGTATTCAGAACATAATCGGAAACGAAGGCAGGTAAGAGATAATGTCATTACGCACCCCTGGCATTAAAGAAAATCCAGACACAAATTTTTGACCTTTTCCATGCAACCGTCGTTATATTATGTGGTTTGCGTGGAAAACGTATGTTTTTATTTTTGACGGGATTTTTTTAACTACAATATGCTTGTGATCACCATAGCTATTACCTACCAAGTTTACGATCACGGTCTCATTACACCCTGTATAATAATTCTTGTAAATTGTAAAAAGGTCGTTAGGTATATATAGTCTAATAGTAAAATATGGAAATAATAAATTAAGGGAGCAATCATTTTAATGTTTAACTTACGCAGGCAAATATTATGAACAACTCAAAGACTGAAGAACTTCATGCAAAAAATATAAGCCGATCATAATTATTAATATTGTACGTATTGAAGATACATTCCAAAGAGGCTGCTGTCAAAGCAGTTTTCAGAGAAATATCTAATACAAGCGCGTATCAACGTAATTGGCGAACATTTTACGATCCATAAAATACTTCAAAGGATTTTTCAAGATACCAAGAATTCAAATAATTTAATAAAATGATAATTTTATAAATCTATTAGAGTGCCTCCAATGATATAGTTACTATTATTTATGTAAATAAAACATCTCTCATCTCTCTCCCATCAGCCTATCGCCGTCCACTGCTGAACGTAGACCTCCCCAAAAAAGCAGGGCTGCCGAAGACCGGGATGGTAGGCGCTTTCTTGGGGAGGCCTAAATAAAACATACGAAATAATTAATGTTTTTTATTAGAGATAAAATTCTTTTATTATAGATAAAATTGATTTTATCATTTTGTATGAGGAAAAAAATCCTTATCAGTTTAGGCAAAATAAATGGGCAGTATACTACAGTCACACCACTGTCTCACCAAGACTGACAAGTAGAAGAGCTTTCTCGCGTCTAGTTTTCTTCGGTGAAGTGAGATTGCCGGAGGACCAACGTTCATTAGCTCGCGTCTCTATTTATCACTCATATCCGACACTTGCATCATAACATTCATTTGTAACAATAAACCTGCTAGCTCGTTGCAAATTAAATTCGAAACTATTGTACGTAAAAAGCAAAACTATTTTGGCGTTGTAGCAGAATTCACACAAACGTATAACTCTATTGTTTATCGCATAATAATGACTACAAATTTTAAGTCAATCGATTGTTTCTCACTAAAATTGTATTAATCCAGCTGATGTTATAAATAATGGTATAAATAATAAATATTTATCAGTCGAAATATTATTTCTGCACATACTAGGTGACGAACTAGTGTCTTTTTAAATTATAGCTAATAATGGTAAAGCTTCATTCAATAGTTCACACATTCAGTAGTTTTTGAATGAAAAAAAAAACAAATATCCATACAAACTTTCAAGTTTAAAAGAAAGAATGAATATTATATACATTGAGAGTATATGCGTATAGTGATAAATCTACATTAGAATTATAGTTTTATATCGAGGGTATTATATAATAATAATTGATACAACAGTTTGGACCCTATTACCTACTTTATTGTCATTCTGTTATGAACAAGATCGAACCCGCGTCATTTCGTTACGCAATCTTTACAGGGATAAAGTTATCTGCGTCACTGAGACTTAGACCGTTAAAATAAATGCTAACTTTTACCACAAAACACAACACAACCATTCATCAAGTGGATATGTCCATTAGTTCTTGCAATTATACAAGAATTCATCCTTTCTTAAGAAAATCGAAGAAAAAACTAAGTGCCTATAAGCCAAATGAAAACCCTCATTTTGAAGCTACATGCAGACAGTATGTACAGTAATGGGGATCAAAGCTAGAGCATGATTTTTAAATGCTGGATTCTCTGTATTTTTTTAAATTATAAATTCCGCCGGATATGGTATATCCCCACATCATACCGCGGGATTTACTGTGATGAAACTTTATTGGAACTAATATTAATAAATAATATACATAGTGTCCGTCAAATATTCAATAACCTTTCTGTACTGATATGTTTTTGCTGTATACAAGTAATATAGATCCAGTCCTATTAGTATTTGAAAAAAAATAGTTTTATTCTCATATTATAAAACATGTAATGATATATTTTTTAAATATTTTCCTTCACCAAAGAAATGGCAGTCAATTTCAGAGATTATGAGAGCAAGTAAATATACTAACAGTGTTTCTACTAATATGCTAGAGCCGTTATATCGCTTGAATCTGTCTCAATTAGATAACCTTTAGAGGGGTATTATTGGAACAGAAATGAATGCCTTCCCGTAACAAAGAGAGAACCTTTGATCAGAATTAATGTACACATATATACAGAAAGAGGTGATAGGGATGTATCTTCAACCACATTCTGTTAGCAATGTTTTTATTATACAACGTGATGAGCGCCAATATACTCGATACTAGTGTTTACCAGGCACAGTTCACTGCGTGTTGTTATTTTATACTTGCCAACGGAAAAATCCCATAGCACAGAGCAAACTGGGGAGTACACCCGAGACCTTACAATCTCCTGCTCAATATATGAAAGTATTCATGCAACCATCGTTACAGGGAATATCGATAATTAAAGTATGTCAATGTGGCTACAAAAAAATGTTAAATATTTTATTCTAGTTATACCGAAAATGATGCATCGTCAATTACGTAAGTATGACATTTATAAATTATTAGTTTGCAAACCAAGCTTACCGATAACGATGTGCCAATAATTTTACAAAATTAATGTTTCTTTTTTTCTAACTCAAGCAAAGAAATCCCAGTCAGCGTTACAGTGGCATTTTACTATAAACGTTGTTTAACCTTCGAACCCCATGGAGAATGCTATATCGACTCATTTACTATGTACCAAGTTGCATATATTGCAGGTGGGGTTGGCACGGCTCCAAACGTTCTGAAGTACAAATATTAGCTAAATTTTGATAAGGTTTGAAAAGTGAATGCATGTCTTTTCGCTAGTACAGTTGTACGTAACTACTTGCATACAGGGTATTTAATTTCACACCCGTCTGCACATGTTGGCGTTCTGCAACTTTATTGTCCGTTTATGACTTTATATTAAAATGCGCTCTTACTCGTTTGCATTAATTTCATTATTTTCCATAACTACTGGTGACAAAGTCCGAATGAACGTTTACAACAATAAAAGTCGTCATGAATCCCTTATCCTATTATAATCCTATTATAGTGCACCTACAAAATCTTACGATAAACAAAACAAAACATTCGCTATGAATAATGGGTAACAGACAATACGAACTTTAAATGCGGTTTTTATACACCAGGAATTGCACAGCAGTTAAAGAATTTTGAAAAAATAAAGAAAAGGTGTGTAGTTTTATAACAGTACATAGGTAGGGAAGGATTTTCATAATTCAGACGGACGAGCTTCTTGCTTGCGTAGAAGGCAGGGCACGAGTGCACCATATGGGCAATTAAGAAGACGAGGCACATGTGCTGGTTACCTACACGCACGCATCTACCATCCACAACCACACGACTGCGCAATACGCGTAATATGCTATGTGATGCAGCAAGGTTTTTGGTCACAAGTCTCAAATTACACCGCATTTAGTACCTACATGTGTAAATTGGGGACGCAAACACAATCGCTGTCCGTCAGCGGGATTAGGTTTCGTTTAATTCTACACTGTGTGCACGCGCCTAAATTTATACAAACGACAACGTTTTACATAAATTCCCCTCCAAACTACATACGAATCTTCAGATATGTACATTGAATCCACGCGGGAAAGTGTCAGTAATTGACTATAAAAAGCCTTTGCATGAATTTTAATAGTTTAAAGTTCCAAAACGAATTTTCATATAGACCTATGTATATGCAAATGTAGAGGGATTTATTCGCTTGCGTGATTGTGCCTACAATTCAGCTTCAATTAGATTAAAGCAAATATGTTAGCATGTACAATGCACCGGTAGCAGTGCATGCTACATGATTACGGGGTGTAATAACAATGGCAAATACTAAACCAGGTCCATTTAGTGATAGGAATAGCTAATATAACACTGGTTTATCATTTTACCTCATCAGTTAAAGTATTTTTGTTTATTGTTTAGCAACAGCTCGTATGAAATAAAGTATTTAAAGAACTTAATAATACCTATGTAAACAATGCTGAAATTATGCGATCTCAAACATTATAAAATTCACCGTTCATCATGCCTGCCTGAAACACGCAATACGTATTATAAATCCACGGACTATCCATTAGTCACTATTCCTATAGACATCATCTTAATCGTTGTTTACTTTACAGTGCACGGACAGACTATTATCAAATCGATACGTTGAATCTGGAAGCTAAATTACGATACACGCACAGACTTTAATCATTGAGTAGCATGTCAATCAACTTACAATTGTAAAGTTCTTTATTTACTTCCGACCTGATTTAAAGGGAATCACAGAAACAAGTTTCGAAGAGCCTTTATTTGTAGCAATTTTGCCTTTACAAATAATCTCACTGATATTATCTTTAAAGAAACTCGTAACTGTAATGAAATGTTATACAAATAGTTTTATATTTTAAAATAAAATGCTCCCTTTGCAATTTTTTATGCTTATAGTCCCAAGATATAAAATTGTGATAACAAGACGTGAATAGCAGTGCCCGACCGAGCAGATTGGATTATCTCCTTCTCGCATATTTATCTACAAGCGCTGAGGAAATATTTCGCTTTGCAATTTTATGTTTTTCTATAAGGGTAATCTTTTAAACCGTATCCATGACATCAAGTCGACCCCGGAGAAATATCTATTTCAAGTTCTGCCTTTATTGATTTTTATAGCTTAATTTACAAACAAGGTATGTTTAATAATAATGTAATAAATGTAATAAAGTGAATAATGAGTATTTCAATTTACAACTTGATAACTTAGTTGGAAGCGAAACAGGTTTCAAGATCGAGGTTGCAGGATTTTTTTGTTGTTGTGGTAGTTATATTTTGCTGCAAAATGGTTAAATATTTTTTGATAATTTATTTTGAAATAGGAGAAAATGTGACAATTTAAAAACTGAAACCAACATAATGTTGCAACGCAGCGGTACCTGCATGTCTGTTTAGAACAAAGTACTGAATTAAAAAATAGATTTTTTCCAAAAGTTATAACAAACAATGGCTTATTTTTGGAGTACACAACAATAAACGTTAAAGGATTTTAGGTCTGTTGCATTATAATCACATTATTCTAGAAATCTGCTCTATTAAACGAACCACACGTAAAAAATATAAATTCATAAATTAATATGTATGCTTTTTTCTTTCTTCTGCCTCACTACGTCGCACATCCACAAGCGTTAGGCTAATATGACGGGCGACCATGTGTTGCAAATAGGATTTGCATTAAAGTTTAACAGCTGGCTGTTTTTTACTTATATATTTAACGCAATCGACTTATTCTTCGTAAAAAATATAAATGTGGTAGTGAAGTTTTCTTTCGTCGCGCTTTCACGAGTAATGAATGCAAATAATTCTTAATATGAATACACATTGATTCGCAAATTGACATTGCGTTTTGCAATATGCAGTACGATGCTCGCCCAGTGTACGGTCAAGTTTACTTAATGATAATCGTGGCTAAAGTTCGTTAAGAGAACGTTTTAAATCCTACAGACATGTTACATGCTTTTAAAAGTTTGATATATTAAATGTGTCTCAATAATATAATAGGACTATTTTAATGAGGGGAAAGTGCCTTATGCTCCCCTTTCAGTATCGCGGGGAAGGTCGAAAAGGGTATATTGGGGTATCTGGCCTTCCAACTGGGCGCGCGTAACAAGTGTCCGTTTAGATCAGCTGGATCCCTTACCAAAATCATCCTAATGATATCTATTCCTTTTTTAAACTCAGTTAAAGTGAGTTTAAATAAATAAAACAATCTAGTATACTAAGAGTACTTTGTATTTAAAAACAAAACTGTTTTTTTTTATTATTTCTATAAATGGCAGGCGCTTGCATGTTATTTATGTTTAATAACCTAGGGTCTCAAATAAGAGCATACTTTAAGTTATATCACGAAAGGTCGAAAAACTATTTATACTTTTGGACATAGGCCTAACCCAAAGACTTCCAAAGTGTTTATCGGAAGCGGCCTGTATCCAGCGGCTCCTGCGATTTTTTTAAATCGTCGGTCCATCTTGTGGGGCATCCAACACTCGTCTTGCCGGTACGCGACGTAATTTCTAGGAGCTATCCCCCCTGCTCATTAGCACTTCAATTTGCTCAATATCTTCGTTCCTGATTAAATAAATTTATAAATCTGAATGTATTCTGCAATGTTTAAATACTTACTTACTTACTACAAAGGCGCAGCGACCCAAAGTGAGTCTTGGCTTCCGATAATAAGGCTCTCCATTTTAAATAATTTATTAAAATCCCTATAACGGCAATGATATTAAATATTTTTGTCCTAAAAAAAATTTGCAACAAAAGCAAGGTTATCTAAAACCCAATTTATTTCTTACTCGGATTTCTATTATTGTATTTTAGTAATTAGAGAAATTATCACGTTCGTTTATCATTATCACAAGTTATAAACTGTTATTGTTTAACTTATTTAAAAAAAAAACTGACACAAACTTTAACGCGCCGGCGGCAAGAAACAATAATATTGATTTTGTTTAATTATAATAGTAAAATTCTCCTCCGTAAAATAAATGTTTTGTTTAAACTTGGTTCATTCTATCAATGACAAGTTATCTATGATTTATTGAAATTATTTCTAATTCGTACAAAATTGCCAATACTGTAATCTATTGAACTTTAATATCTCAAAAATCTTTCGAGAAAGGCTTTCTGGAGGAGTAGTGGCGATAAGTAATATAAGATGTCTCTATCCCTGTAGTCCTTTCCTCAGCTGTGGGACGCATCTGTTACAATTCTCTGCTTTAAATTAGCATTAAATAATAAATATCCTTATACTATATACGGAAAATATAATTCCACGTCTATATGACTCATCAAAAAGAATGAATCAATAAAATAAAATTCTTAGTATTTAAATTAGGCCACTCCCGACAGAACTCTTTGGAAGCCTTTAGGGGAGACCTATGTTTAGCAGTGGACGTCTTTTGCCGGATGATTATGAAAGTCAGGCCTTGCAAGTTCACATTTTATACCATAACGAATCATTATCATTAGTTAGAGTAATGGTTTTAAAAATGTATCAGCGTCTAGCATGCATATATTTTTGAAGTTAAAAAATATAAGATATGTTTCCTATTCTTGAACAATCATTAAACATAATAAAGAAATATAAATATTTCAAATCAATTAGCTAATGATTTAATATTCTAAATTCTACTACAATTCATATTTATTGTAAGGTTTACCGTTGCCGATTCGTTCAAAAACATGCAGCTGTAATAATAGCAACGTAAAATATTTATTTCCAAATCTAATTGGGGCCTGAATTTTGAAGACAATTGAAAAGTGGTATGGAAATCTTTTGATTTAAGTTAAAGTTAGTGCTACCAAAACATCGTTAATTGTTTTTGATTATTACCTAATATTGGTAGTACAGATGTACAGTAACTATTGCTTTTTTGTGTTAATCTAAACACAAAAAGAAGACCGGGTTGTTTAGCCCTTTTTTGGGAAGGTCTACGTTCAGCAGTGGACTAGGCTGAGTATATAAATTGTATTTTTACACTTTTTTGCCATCAATAAGCTAAAAACTTAAATACTAAATCTTACAAAGGTCCAGAGACATTTTAGGAACATTTTTTATAAAATTATACGAAATTTTCACCTATAAACGTTACCTGCAGTGAAAACGAACAAGGAAAAGACAAAGAGTTAAAAAGGAATAAATTAAGGAAATATGTCATTTTTGATAATTACGTACCTAGAGTCAGAAGAATACAAATGGAACAAGATAGAAAAGGGCTAAAACTTCGTGAGCTGACACAGCTAAATAATAAAATACCTATATATACTACGTCGCTGTGCTGTTTCACATGATACATGTAACTTTATGCAGAGTTTCCTTTTGCAACGACTGACGTCAAAGCGTAGCCGGCGGTTGTCTTTGAATGATGATTTAATCGTTGCATCAAATGCAAATGTATGAAAATATAACACCGCCGTCCACGTCGGTGCTACAATAAACCGTCGCAGATTAAACTAGCCCGTAATACTGGAATCGTGTTGTCTCAAAAAACGACGGATGTAGCGCCTTAGACGGCGGGTAAGCCGATTGAGCAGTTAAAAGTAGCGAATTACTCTATCGCATCGGGGCAAACATTTGTCATACCTTGAAATGTTTATCTCTAGGGCGTGGGAGTTGAAGATAACGCAATTGCGGTGAAAGTTAAATTAGTTTTATGTTAGCTTGATCATATTAAGTGTGACATAATTTCCGTTAACATAAAAATTACATACGCATTGTTCGCGTAATTTAAGATTAATGGTGTTCACTGATATATCAATTCACAATGTACCTGTAACGCATCTGTCTGTATCATTGCTAAAAACGCAGTCTCGCCTATGCTAAATATGACATCAGAGCTATTGTCTCGGCGCTCATGCGCACAACCAGGTGACGGTAAGATAATTTAGTAGAAAAGTGCAACGCGGCGCTGACGCAATAAATTATTAAATAACTCTTTTTTAAGCAGATGAAAACTATGTATAAAATCTTCACACACATAGTTTTCGAAGGTGAAATAGTTTAATAGGTGAAAATGACACCTGAGGCTAAAAGAGGTAATTAAACTTGAAATTAAATATATGAAAATAAGAATTAGTTAATAAAGAGGGCCCGAAAGTGTGTTCTATTGCTTGATACTGCCAATATTTTGATGTACGTGAAGAACAGACCTTGTCAATAATTTAGCAAGTTTAACATTTCGTAATAACAAAGCGTATCGCGTTACCCTTCTAGCTAAGTTTCAGACTCACATAAACCATGTTCCATGCATAAAAATATAATATATATTATTCTGTGGCTAAACTTTAGCTCCTTGTAGCACGTGCGCCAATTTAACGTAACGTGACATAATTTATAGAGGATGGCAAGTTGGGCTGCGCCAACGAGGCATATATCTATGTGCGCGTATACGTTATGAATCTTTCGATGCACTATTGTTTCGTACAGTTCATGGCACCCTTTGTAAAAGGTACTGTGCCATAGGTCAACGGTAAGATACGTTATCCATCCACACAGGCCGGTCGCTTCTGTCTTATGCGTTTGCGTAATATCTGGTAAATTAGTTTCCTGGTCCGGCAAGTGAGTTTGATTTAATTCTTTGTGGTAATTTAGAGGACTGTGCGACAACATATCGAAACAATACGTCCGTAACAATGAACACGGCGGAGTAAAACATGACATATGGCAGAATGATAAATCCAATAAGCACGATAGTTCGACATATAAGCTACGACTCAAAAGGAATAGAAGTACATTCATTGAGACTAATAAACTACTTGTGCCGGTGGTTTGATGAAAGCAACGCCGGATTAATTAGCTCTATTGCAAGTTGCCGATATCAATAACGTCATTGGGATTATTTGCTCCCTACTGTGTGCAGTTCGAATGTCTCGGCGTCTGCGGCTTCAGAAAAGCGCCAATCAACCGATGTCGTATTCATTGGGTTGTTGAGTCATTTTGGATTAGTGTGTGTTATTTGTCTGTATACTTTGGGGCTATAAATAATATTATTTGAAACATAGACACCTTGTTGTGGCTATCCTAAATAAACTAATTTTACCTGATATTACACCTGCTTTCGGGTTGTTTATAACATTAGACATTATGTTGATTTAATGGAATTTATAACTACGATGCAAAGGTTTCCTTGAATATGACTGCCAAAATATAAACATCCCAGTAATACCAACTGAGCATCTAAATTATGTATTCCCTGCATTATTATATTATTATTGTTACTTAATAGAGTTGCTGTAATAGATAAATTTACTGATTGTGTCACATTCAAGGGTATATTACAAAAACAGTGAATAATAAATAATATTTGTATAGTACTTAGTAGTAACCGGGAGATTTTATGTCTCGTAGACATTTCTTGAAAGTTATAAAGCGCAAGAAGTTCACTCAAAATAGCATATTCAAGTAATAGTTTGTATTATCTGTTACTAAAAAATATTCAAGGATACCTATCATGTACCAAATAAAATACATAATATTATTTTAATAGTCTTTGTACCAACAACACTTTTTACAGTTTAGTAAAACTTCCTAATATTGATATATTATTATAGTCAATATATATATATGTATGTCTGATATTCAATATAAACCATTAAGGTGTTTAGTATAATTAGAATTGTACATTGATAATAGGTTTAAATAATATCCATAATATAATTTTCATTTAAAATCTTATAGTTGTAACTTCACCAAGTAAATTGGGAATAAATGTAAAGAAATCACTGATAAAGTCAAATCTTGAATTTTAATCTTAAAACCAAATAACTTAAAAGTTAGTGCAAAAGTAACAAAAAATAAATATAAGCTAGTAACTTGTTAAGTTTTCCCACTATTGCAGTTAAAGTAACTTCTTAACTAATAAATTGCATACAAACACAAAGTAATAAGTATCAAACTAGAAAAAGTAAGAGTTAAGAAAAAAAACCGTAATAAAAAAGTTTTGTGTACTTACCTAGGTCGCAATTTGCCGCAGTCTCGTTCCCGCATCTTTTCAATCTTCGCACCATTATTATTCGCAACTTAGAGTCCATAAAATACTTAAAACTACCTAAAAACTAAGTTAACAACACACAATAATAATGTACGTGTAACAATAACATTTACGTTAACATATAAAAATATTTTAACTATGTTTCAAATAATTTACAATATTTATTTTGACCATTTGGTACTGTAGGGCCTTGTATCTCAAAAATGCCTTGACAAAACCGTATTAAAAATTACTACATAACCTACCAGCTACTAAAACAAAAGGTGAATGCCGATACGTAAACATGAGATCGTTTTACTGAAAACAAACGACGAGTGCCTAGACGATAAGTCGTGACATCCTTAACTTATTTTCAAATAGTTGAATATTTTAATTTGTAACCTACATTGCGTAAAATTCACATTTCACTTTTAATATTCTTCTAACACAGTATATTCGATTCAAAAAGTCTTAATCTATGTGCATGTCTTTTTTAAAATTTCCGAATTGACAGGTACAACAAATAGCTCCGACTGCATTTTGTACTATCATACGCCATTTTTGCTAAGTAGCTTTCGGTGCTGCCAACATTGATTTCAATTAATACTAATACTGTTGTCAACAACTTACAAAAGCTAACAAACATTTTTGTAAATAATGATGTAGACTATAAGATGCTACACTTAGGATTATCTTTATATTATTTATATTTTTTATTCCTGATTATTCCATATAAGATAAAAATCTACCATTATTGTTCTACTAATATCGGAAACTTCAAATTATTTTTTTGGCAACACAGAACAATTACTAGGATTGTGATGCACTAAAATCGACTACATTACAAATGTCAATCGTAACAATATTTGACTATGAGTTTTAACTTTGTAAATTAATCGGTTATTGAAATATAATTTGAAATTTATGCATTTTTTTTTTATTTATACAAAAAGTTTTCTGTATGCCATTCAATGCTAAACTATTAAGGTTACAAATTGTTTTTTATTATTTCAATTGAACTCCATTATCGAACTCTATCGTAGTAATAATAAATTTTTACTCGTTAACTATCATTACTTTTATTTGCCTCATGTATTTAAACATTATTTCATAATTTAAATAATGATTTACGCGGTAATTAGTATAATATATAAAAAGAGACCGCAGTACTGATTTGGCGGGTGCTTAAAATATTTCAAGTTAAAATAAATTTGGTCTCTAGTAATGGAATGGAGTCTGGAAATATAATATCTAAAAGACAATGCGTTTAATACTTTGTGGCTATAATTCCCATGTGGCTGCTTGTTCAATTACAGCACGGCATAATGCTTGACAATAAGCGCAAGTGTATGTATATGTCAGTTTGATATCAATAGTTTTTTTTATTTATTTATTTATTTATTTTATTTATTTATATCCTTTTTTGTACACTATACATGGAAAATAATGAAGTAAAAGACTAACAATAACAAAACAATATAGGCACAATAGGCGGTCTTATCGCTAGCTGCGATCTCTTCCAGACAACCTACGCGACTGAAATGAATGGTTGTAGTTCTGGTAGTTATCAGCAGAATTATAAAAAGAAACTGAAAAAACAAATCAAGAATATATATAAATAAAAATTACATAAATATATAAAGAACATATAGTGAGTTTACAAATAATAGTAGATAAAAGTATAAAGATTAGATAAGTAAATTACATAAATTAAAACAACACTAATAATAAAGGAATATAAATACATAACTACATACGAGTACATATACAAATAAGAATTAACGAAATCAAATATAAAGTTAAGAGTAGTGAGCTCTGAGGAGTTTTTTTTATCTCTTGATATAAATATTAATATTCAATTATAACTGATTGCATTTTTAAATAATGCAAACAACAAATATAAAGGGTGACACTTTTTTGTAGTTAGAGCTTTTTGAAAATGTTTATTGATTTACAAATTCTTTATCCTAGTAAAGAATTCTTTATCCTAGTAAAAAAAAAATAATCATTTTACAGCAGACTGTAAATTTTATTTAGCTAAAACGTTAATTTGCGAAGCAATACACAGCGCACTTTTAATCGATTGTTTAACGAACAGAACAAAATCGCCTTTCTACGTCTGAGCTTTTGACAATGACAGATATACCTTAAAATTTTAGTTCAATCAGTACAACTCTATCAAAATACCGATAACTTGGCTTGCTTGGATGTTGCACATTATTTGATTTTTATATTTATTATCAATAAAAAACAATTCGTCAATTATTGTGATTGTGATTACAACGATATTATGGGTGAGTTTATATATGAGACGGTATAGAATTGTACAAACGTGGTATATTAAATAGGTGAGAACGATATTTTCGGCTTGTTTTTCCAGAAAATATAGATGATGGCCGAGAGAGTTTAAACGATTTTCTACAAGAAGCAGACCTTCGGCAGTATTTTGAATTATTTAGGTAAATATGATAAACCCTACGAATGGTTTTAATTTATTATTTGAGATGAGTGTATAATATTTACTACTTAACATTACTTGGCGTCCTTTCACTGATTTTTTACATGGAATTTGAAGACGATGTGTGGATTTTTTGTATTTTTATATTTGTGCTTTGTTCGCTCACCTTAGTGCATCCGCGATTTTTATTAAATTTATTGTTTTATGTGCTGTGCAAATTATAATACATATTAAATGCGAGAATTTTATGGTGCTGTAATTTGTTTTTACTTCAACCTATTATTGGCTGTGCATATGCAAAATCTTTAATTTAGACCCTTTACATTGAACTCCTACAGCTTACTAGATAGATAGATATAGATATAGCTTCATAGAAATCAAGAAATGTAAATGCCTGTTATAATTTCAACACTTCATGATTAGAAATCTCCCTTTCTGTGCCTTACTTTTACTTGCATACAAAGTATCATTTTTATAAATAATATTTTTGTGGTCTAATTTGTGCATGTTTAAATACTTTAATAACTGTATATAACAAAGTATTTTTAGAAATTAACATAATACTAAATAATCCTAAACTTTGCAGAGAGGTCTTGAAAGTGACGAAGTTGTCTCAGCTAAAATTTGTTGTAACAGAAGATTTAGTACACATTGGCTTATCAAAACCTGAACAGAGGCGATATAAAAAGATATATTCTAAATATTTTCCAAATCCATACATCACAAAAATAAAAAAGCTCCTAAGTTCAAACAGAAGGAATGACCAGGTGAGTGTAAAAAAATAATGTGATATGACTGCAAAAATGTGATTATAAAAACACAAAAAAAAGCCCTAAAGTTTATGGTATTTATACCCCACATGGGACTTTACCTTTTATAAAATAAGTGTAAATCTATGTCTTCAGTAATTAAGAAAACAATTCTTATTAACACATATTTAACTTTCGCAGTACTACTCCAAAAGCATCTATTTAAAATACCAAGTTCATCTGTAAATAAGTATCTGTGTGGTTAAAGCAACATGGACTATCAATATTTTAATCTCATCACATTCACATTCATATGAATCTTACATCGGATAAAACATGTTACATATTTATGACTGCACCCTTTTTTTCATTGCAGTATACTCATGGTCAGAGCTCACAATCCCCTGTTGAATTGCAACCATTTACCGAAAACAATGTCAAAGTGCCACCAAAACACATAATATCCATTGAAGACATCACAATAAATAAGGAGCTAGGTATGGGACAATTTGGTGTTGTCCAACAAGGCACATGGACTACAGGCAATCAGAGAGTATGTGAATAGTTTGCATATCCATTAACTAACTGCTTTACTCATATGTTGTCAATATAACTATGATTATGTCTTTTCTTTTCCAATCACAGCTGCAAGTTGCAATAAAATGTCTTGGTCATGAGCGTATGACATCGAATTCAACTGAATTTTTAAAAGAAGCAGCAGTAATGCACAGTATTGAGCATCCAAACATAGTCCGTTTATTTGGAGTGGTACTGCATCTTGACTCATTAATGTTGGTAAGTAATTTTTTTTAATTATGTGATTTTCAATTATGTAATAAATGTTGCAGTTAGTTTTCAATAAATTCTTGAGTTGTTTTTTACTGTTGTTACCTATTAATCTGTATGTAGATTTTTTATCATTTTTTTAGCACAATATGAATAGTGTATGAAAATTATTTGATGTTAGTAAATATTTTAGCAATTTGAGCAATTGTATTTTATGTGCTGTGGGTATTATAATTACATACTATTGATATTTTTATTATTGAATATTATTCAATTTCTTAACAAATTTGTCGAATCAGTATACAAATAAATTAGTATATTTCCGTGTTTTATCATCATCAACGCATATATGTCCCACTACAGGGAAACCCTTCACTATGCTATCATCTAAACCTTTTGTAAGATTGACGCATGTTGTGACTGAAGTCGGGATCAACTGACTTATACTTCATAAGATTTTCATGTTTATTAGAAACACGAGCAATCTGTTATTTTAATAATATACTATTCATGGTGAGTCTTCGTTCCTACAGTTCGGTAGCTCACAACAACTGTCGCCGAAACTTAACAAGGGATTGAGATAACATGTGTCCCGATTGTTAATTCGAAACGTAAACTTGTTTGATGTTGAAATTCATTTGTTTCTTATTCGCGCACAGAGGCGTGCTCGCTAGATATTTGTTTTAATTCTTGTTCTGGTATTCGTGGCTTTTAATCTTATTTGTAATCATAGAGTCGGTATCATATGTTTTTTACATATTCATGTCGTTATTCATCAAACTGGCCAAGCTGAGCGTAGTGCACCAAATCTTACTCGTCACCACAGTAAATAATAGTTTTGCGTAGCGAAAAACGTTACGTACGATGATGATAAATTTAATTTTGCTAAAAAACAATTCAAAGAGTTAGCATTCATTTACAACAGATTTAAAAATAATATGTAAAAATCCAGTTTGTTACTCTACATTGTCTTTACAAAAATAATTACATTTTGTTGTGATCTTAAGAATAACATTAGATGCATACAACAAAAATTATTGAAACTAATTGATGAAATTTAAAGTTCTGATTTCGAAAAAAAAATATTTTTTCTACATACATAGTATTGTCCCTGTCTACACTTGATATTATGATCAAATGAAAGAGCCACAATACCCGCATGGTAACACACGATTCGAACAGGTAACGGAGTTGGCGCCGCTGCGTTCGCTCTTGGAATGCCTGCGTGAAGTGTCTCTGCGGCCCAACTTCCCCGTGCCCAATCTGTGCGAGTTCGCCGAACAGATTTGCGATGGTATGACTTACTTGGAAAACAAAAGACTGATACACAGGTAAGGAACATTTATTTCATATTAAGGGCCCCATATACGGTACGATTCGTCTGAACGATCGATCTGATGAAAATCGAGATGATTGGTCGCATCCAAAATTTTGGCCCCAAAATCGTTAACGATCTTGACATACACCAACGATAAATCTTACCGTGTATGGGGCCCTTTACAACGTTTAATTTGTTTTCGCAAGTAATACATCAATATTTCAATGTGTTCTATTTTTATACCCCACGCAACGACTTAATGATCTAGAACCAGATAAAAAGGAAATATGAATGCACATACGTAACAATTGCATCAATGCAAAAGGTTCTTTAGAAATATCAGACTTTGAGTCTCACTAGCACAGAATATTGTATGTGTAAGAAATAACTATGATACAAATCTGGAATATTTCGCGTATTATTTTCGTGGTTTGACTATAGAATTTCTGTCGACGGAGGTTTATACGGTAAGTAAACTGGCCGCACAGGGTAAGTGATTTACCTCGGCCGTAGTACCACATGCCCCTTAACACTCGATCGTTATTCCATTAATTTTGCTTGCTACAAGATTACTAGTCGCTATTCAATTTTCATCACAATAATAAGATTACACAAGCGAATCCGTATTATGTCTGCAAAATTGTGCCAAAGTAAAACACTTTCTATCGTTATGTACGAAAATTTCGTGGGATACCCACAAGAAATGATGACATCAATTCGCGAACCGGTTATCAAAGTTATCATTGCCGAGGCTTACTCAAATATCTCAAATTCTCGCCGGTGGGCGGATGTGTCATTGTGTGCGGCCGTCGGGCGTGAATTAACACCTCACAAACTTAGTTTTCACAGGACGCGTTTATGTCTCGCTTAGAAAAAAATATACTAGCTTTTGCCCGCTACTCCTTTCACATAGATTCAGGGATGAGTTAAGAAAGAAAATAAGTAAATTTATATATCAAAATTTCTCTTATTGTTATAATAGGTCACCTAAAGTCAGCTATGTCCGAAAGTCGTCTTAAAGGACCTTTCAACCCCTTTTAACTGCACCTAAATGCACGTAATGCTATTCTACAATACTTTATGGCATTTAAATTAAAAACTTATATCATCTAGTATACTTAAAATAATTCGCGATTTAAGTTCCACTTATTTCACTTATAATTTATGTGAGTCTGACAAATAGCTATAGTCCTCACCTAAGTTCCACTAAGGACTACGAGAGTGACGTAAATTCCAATTATGACACCTGTCGTTATATAAGTACCATTTACATACCTGATTTCACTCACAATTCACTAATCCCACCTAATTTATCTTAACAAACGCGATAAACATCTATCGTCACCTAATTGTATTTAACGGCACTTAATGACAATTAAATTTATTTATGGGTAATAGCACCTAAAATCACCCAATGGCAATCTCAGTCCAACAAACAAACAGTACCCAAGTGCAGTTATTAGAATAGGATAGATAGTATAGAATAAAGATTGATAACAAATACTTTATTATGTATGTACTTTTAACGGGATGTCAAAAAAGTTTAGGTATTACCCAATCTTTAATTAACAGTTATTCATGAAAATATTCCAAAAACTCATTGGATGTTTCTAAAGGATTTTCTTCGATAAGGAGCTTTTTATAAATACATATTAAACTGTGTCCTATAAATAATTTAACTCTCTATCCTGCTCTAAGTGATGTGTTATTCTATTTCCGAATCAGTCTTTTTTGTATTCCTTAAACAAATACTGATGAACTTTTGAACCTCCTCAATTATTGGATGTTAGAGAATAATACCACGTTTATCAAGAGTATGCGTATGAGTACTGAGATTTATGATTTAACCCTTTCATATTATTATCGAGTTGCGACTGGCATAATGTAACTGGCAATACGAACTTAACACACGATGTAAACCATAATTTTTGTCTTTACTTTCTTGTGTGATTCTCTTTACATGACTATTTTGAAAATACTTTATAGCTATACAATTAAGTGATCTATTTTTTTGTAATAGCCAGAATTTAGAGATACATAATCGAAACCATTTATCACCAGTTAATACTACTAAAACATAAAACATACATATAAAAATATTAAAAACCTTTGTTTCTTATGACATAAATGTACATTTCAGGGATTTAGCCGCTAGAAATATTCTAGTGTTTAGCAAGGACAGAGTGAAGATATCCGATTTCGGTCTGTCACGCGCGCTCGGCGTCGGCAAAGACTACTATCAAACGAATTACAACGTGAATCTCAAATTGCCGGTCGCATGGTAAGTTATGTTAAATTGCACCCTGCGTATTATTCATGCGATATGCAGATATCAAGGCTGTGCAACATTGGAAACCGGCAAATTCACCTCTTCGTTGTAATGAACTTGCACGAAATATACAACGGACAAAGACTTGTTTAACGCTGTGGCTTTCCTTTGTTGTTGACTTAATTGTACCTGCTTCTTGACTGACAAAGGTATGCGCTCCTTTGTTCCCGAGCTTTTCCCTTAAGATATTACTTCGCCTCGGCTCGTCGGCTCGAGATTAGTTTTAATATTATCTCCACCAAATGGAAGCTGTATATGATATGCTCGCTTTATAAAAATTAATTCTGATGTTCCGCTGAAGTATAATAACTGCCTTTGTGAGAAATAAAACTATGTTTTAAATTTACCGTGAAATTTTGACTGCATTTTTTCTTTGAAAATGTGATAAAGACTTTTGTTAATTTTATTTTCTTTTATTCTCCTCAATGTGATTAATTTTAATATTATTTTTATTACCATTCGAGCCATGCAGTCCAATCTTGACAGCAAACGTGAAACAAGCATCTGGTATGGTTCGTTACTTGGTTGTAGGCATATTTGATTTGAAATGCATTGTTCTTGCGATGAAGCATTGTGGCCAATATTCTCGATACTAAAAAAACCCTATGCTATGCGGATGGTGTATCAACAAACTGAAATAATATTTTCATATGTCTAACATTTATTTTGACGGATCTTCCTGATTCCACTAGTACTGTAAATATGCATAGTATGTGTATACCAGTGGCGGTACTTCCATAGAAGCCCGAAAGCCCGACTTGCCTTACATAGTTCCGAATAACGAACTTAACGATTGTTTATTTCTAAAATAACGCTATAAACGTGAATGTGAGTATTAACCGGTAGGTATTTATTAGTCCTACGTACAAAAAAAAAATATGCTGCTACTAAATAAACATTTGGGCTTGCCTTAGTTTGACACCCTAGGCACGCCACTGGTGTATACGTACATATTTATCCTTCACTTCGCTCCCGCTTCGCGAGAGTACAACACAGGATGTTTGTATTTTTCAGGGAGAGGATATTTTCATAGTGAAAGATATTTTTAGATTTACTTAAATACTTCGTTGGCACTTGCGGCTTGCGAACGAGAATTCATAAGTTCGATTGATTGATCAGGCAAAGTGTTGTTTATGTTATTAGGATTATCTAATTGTTAAATGTTATTATAATTAGAAACGCAGTGAAAATCCCGGTCAAACAGTAGGTATAATGGTAAACTTTGTATTTAGTGATTTGCCACAAATAAAACAATGCAAATGCTACATTATCCTATAATTTCAAACATCGGTTGTTACAACTTGTTATATTCAATTTATTGATAAATTTCCGCACCAAATATCCAAAATAATCTGCATGCTAGACAGATTAGGTTCTGTATGCGTTTTCGTGCTCTATTGTACTGTACCTCGGTCTGAGCCGACCCGAGGCAATCCTATACTTCATTCGGTGATTGATATTGCCGAGAGTTCGATTTGCTGGGGATAGGAAACTCGTATTGCGTCGGATTGATATTCTTGGACTATGCGTCACTTATATTCGGGTGCTACTTCAGTAGTACAGTCGTGCAATATCGCCCTCAGGATTCAATAGAGGTGTTATTCAAAATGAAATATCTTTCAAAATTAAACTGATTATTAGCTCTCTAAAATTATTTTAAATGGAATTAATACTCGAGTCGCTTTGTATGATATTTTTAGTGATGTATGACCTTTAAAAAACACTCTTAAAAACGAGTACTATGGTTATTCCACATTCGACATACTTTGAATTACAACACTGTTAGTGGGAAATACAGGGTGTAAAAAGACCGTGACCGCAAACTGAGACACGTCATAGTTACGGGAGTTACAAAAATATAGACGGAAAAAAATCCCGAAAAAGATATTGACGTTTTCATTTAAAATTTAGTTAGCTTTGTTTTTGTTTTTTTTTTTGTGTGTTTGTAATCAACAATAACCTGCCTTAGTTTTCCATCACGGTCTGTTTACACCCATTTGATATGCCATTTGTTAAATTATGCAAAGAATAATTACCTCTTTCAAAATCATCGGCCATATTTATTTAAAGTTAAAAGGGTGCGTAGAATGCAATATCATGGTGATGACCCCAGGTGCGCGCCGGAGTGCATACTGTACTTGCGGTTCACGTCGCTGAGCGATGTGTGGGCGTTCGGGGTGTGCCTCTGGGAGATGTTCACGTACGGCTTCCAGCCTTGGGCCGCCTTCTCGGGACAGCAGATACTGGAAGCCATCGACGCACCCAACTTTCAGGTATTTTACTTTGATATATTTCACTCATGTAATACACATAAGTTTGTCTGGAAGACCGCCATTTGTAGCATCCTATGTTTGTGTTTAGTTTTTCTCTAAATATATTTTTTGTTAATTTGAACCGTTAACAGTGTACGACTGGGGTTGTGATCAGAGCAGAGAGCTCAGTTGTTTGCATATCTTGTATGTGACTTATCTATAAAATGCTTTCAGGACAATAACTACATATTATCATTTTTTTGTTGTCACTTTCTATTATGATAATCGTAGCTATGGTCATCATAAAGGCCTAAAGATGTAATAAAACTAATCGCATTTAAAATATCGCTTTTTGCTCAGTGAATTCAGTTGTTTACAACCCCTACTTAATAACTAATGATGAGATTATTAATCTACATAATCGACCTCTTTTCTTTGTGAAATTATGTTTGAACTCTTCCAGAGTCAGTGTTAAAGTAATGTAATTGTTGTTTGGTAGCGTCTGGAGAGGCCTGAATGCTGTCCCGAGGCGTACTACAACGCGATGCTCGAGTGCTGGTCGCACGAGCCCAGCGACCGGCCGCGGTTCAAGGAGCTAGGACCCAAGCTCCGCGCAATACGCCCGGAAGAGGTAATCAAACGCAATCAACACGAGCAAAATTGAACACTTATGCCCCCCTTTCAATGACTTCTTATAGACAATTTGTCACACGCTCGAAATATCATTGCTAATCTCACAAATCGTCGTGTGACCCCATTAGTATGATTGGACATGTGTTGCAATGACGAAAATGACAGGTTTATTGTATAATGAGATGGAACGAACTGCCTATTACGGCTCTGGCTTAAACCTAAAGGTTCAGTTGCATCAAGGTTGCATGTTGTTTACTAATGTGTTTAGCCTTGCATCGATGCATCATCATTGCATCGATGATAACTTAAGGTTAACTTACGAAAGCTGGAAATCTCGTACTTTAAGCCTAGTTATATCAGCATCGTGTTTCCGATCAGGTGTAGTGTTGCACTTTCTTCTTAACATTTCTAGTTTTTCTCTAGACTTAATTGAAGCCTGCTCTGGGAAGTTTCCTAGATGAGCTACGCTACTGTGTTATACAAGATCTATGCATAAAGAAGTAATTAATTAAGATTTTTACTTTTACTGGACTTAAATTGTTTGTATATTGACGCGATCAGATCTTATTAAATTTTATTCAGTGTCAACAGTTATTCCGTATTATCTGTCAAACTCTCGTCAATTAACTTACAATATTATTAAAGAATAATGTTGTTATATTACTTAGATTTATTTTGACATAAATGAAATCTATATTGCATTCTAGGTGCAAGCGGTTGTAAACTTCAATAAGCCCAGGGATGGAAGACATGGCAGTTTTCTCGAGTACAAAGCAAATCAAATAATCACAGTGCTGGGAAAAGAGTATGTTTATTTTTTTTTTGTTGTTTCATAAAAATATTTCATTACCAAAATACCCATCAATCAAAAATCAAATAAAATCAATTACACAAAGTTTTTATCAATCTGGTGGTGTTAGTGATGTCCTATAAGTAATATACCGGATGTTTTTGTGAGTAATATAAGAAAAGTGATAAATTAAATTTTGTTTTTGCTAAAACAACTGGGTTCTTGCAAACGATAATACGATAGACAATTTTTTCAACGTACTATTCCAGAAACATGACAAAAACATCGATGTGGTACGGAGTGCTGGCGGGCGGCGCGTGCGGCGTGTTCGACCCCAGCAACACTAAACCATACTATAAAAACGACGTATGTTGCATGACCATACTTACGCTTACGCTTCACTGTGCATTTGTAGCATTCTTTTACAAAATTAATCGATATTATTTAATAATACAAAGTATCGATACACAACATCAATTTTTTTATCGATAAATGTAAAAGAACGCGCTTGGCGTCTATTCATTCCTGTCTTATGTGTGTCGCTTGATTTCCGTTATCATTCAGTGACACTGGCTGCATCTTGTGTTTCAGGAAGCTTTTTTTGTACCATCTACATGTTTCACCTTGGTAACAGCCATATCGATGTTGTTCTGTTTTCTTCCATCTCATCATCATGTGTTAGGGTTGTGAGGCCAAAGTAGAATGATCGATGGGGAGATGGAACAACGTGTCGATGGGTGGGTATGTTGTGTAGAAGTGTTTAACCCTGTCGTCGCTGTCGCCGCACCCGAGCCGGTCGCGGCCGCTGCTCCGGTCGGACGTGAAGCGGCACACGTATACGGGCAAGCGGTGCATACAGCGGAGCATGATATCGAGTCCCCAGGGCGAGGTGAAGCACACGGGCCACGTGGGACTCGACGGCGCCTACTTTGGGGACATATCGTTTCTCGACCCCGCCGGTTGTGTGAGTAGCGAGGTACAACAATCACCTGAAGGGTTACGTTCACACGTCGCTTGGAAAACTTAAGTACAGATCTATATTTTAACGGTCAATTTATCTATGTTTATAATCACTTGGGTGCATTGAATTAAAAAGGCTCTTTTTGTAGACATTATCGAATTATGTATGTTCTATTTTACTCTTGTTGAAAAATATTATGTCAGTTGAAGTGAAAATAATGTTTCCCTCTCAATTTTATTTATATAAAAATACTTATAACTTGCTATTAAACGCTCATATACGCTCAAGGATAAGTCGATAATGATAGATAACAAAAACGAGTCTTTTGTTTCACCAAGTACAATAGCAATTAGTCTCATGAACGCGTAGTTTTACAAGCGACGTTTTAACTACTGCAATCATCTCCATCTGATTTTAATCGGAGGTTTAAATTAGCTTGATACTGCGCATAAACAATTTGTTGTGTGATTTGTGGGGAACAACTAACAATTTAACGCGGGGTCGCTTAATAATTGATATAACACATGGGTAAAACGTCATCGTTGTAACAAATTAAAATTACCTTATTAATATTTGTCGGTTTCTATAGGTAATTATATTTTTTTTATTAAAGTCTATAATTAAGATTATAGCCTAAACAATTTGTAATAGGGGGTCATTCCAATAAGGCCACTCAAACAATACCTAATGATTTTGCCAAGCTCCGCTTCTATTCAATAATAAATTTGGTTTTGGTTACTTTTCCATAGCTTTGAGTATTAGTAAAATATTAATTTGACTGGAATCCGCCAATCCGCACCAGGACAGCGTGGTGGAATGAGGCCTAAACCCTCTCAAGGGTAGAGGAGACCTGAGCCCAGCAGAGCGACGTATATGGACTGATGATAATGATGATTTATTTTAATCTCTGGTTCTCCTTAGTTCTTTCACTTCGAAGCATATAATATTCAAAGCATATATATTCACTGATAATAATCAAATATGTAGCTAAATTCAAAATATTATGATAACCAATTGTTTATTTAGTCTTCGCTGCTCTACTTTTTACTTTGTTAACTTCACAGATTTTTCCTCCTGTTACAATAATATATTTTTCCGGAATCCTCAGCCGCCGCGCCAGATCGTGCCGCCGTACAAACCGTCCGAAGATCTGGAGCAGGTTCCCCTCATCAACCCGAACTCGCCGTCTCATCTCACTGGAGCATCGTGTGCGTCTTCATACCCACTGCTCACTTCCAGGCCTGAAACCAAGGGGGACTGTGATGAAGTCGATTTGCCGTGTAAGTACTGTCAGACTTAAGGGATAAACGTACATTCGTTCATTCTATTCATTCATTCATACTAGGGAATGCAATCCCGATCCCGCGAGATCGGGATCCCGCGGGATCCCGAGTAATTTTTCGGGATCAATCCCGACGCGTCATATGACGAGATCCCGTTCGAGATTGACGGGATTGGGCGGCAGTAGTCAGGATTTATTTCAGTGTGGAGGAACAAGGGGGCGATTTTTGCAGTTTGCATATAATTGCTTCGCCACGCTGTTGCTAACCAGTGTTGAGTCGGAGAGGGCATTCTCAGCAGCGGGCTACATTGCAAAGGACATTAGATGCCGTTTAGCAGATGATACTATTATTTGGTAGCCTTTGTTTTTTAAGGAGTCATTTTCAAAATCACTCGTTTTTGGTAACTACTTCCTAATTCCTTTGAAATATGTTTATTATTTTGATTATCTAATTTACCTATGTTAATTTCCTTAAAACCTGATAATTATTTTTGGTTGGTAAGATTAAAAAAAAAAGGATTTTATTTATTTATTTATTTATGTACTTTTTGTACACTATATAATAAAATAAATATAAAACATTAATGAAGCATAACGAATACGAGTTTTATCGCTAGCTGCGATCTCTTCCAGACAAGCTACGCGACTGGAATGAAAGGTCGTAGTTCTGGCAGTTGTCTTCAGAATTGTAAAATAGAAACAGAAAAAAAATCTAATAATGTATATCAATAACAAATACATACATAAACATACATGAATGTAAAAAGAAGATATGTTAACTTAACATTGAATAGAAGATATTAGTGTAAAGATTGCATGAGTAATTTACAGAAATAAAAGCAACACTATTAATAAAAGAATATAAATACTAAACGACATACATATAAGAATACGAATTTACCAAATAAAATATAAAGTTTAGAATAGTAAGTTCTGAGAAGTTTTTTAAAAGTTGAAAGCGATTTAGCTTTACGAATTGTTAGTGGTAATTCATTCCACAGACGTGCAGCATGGACTGTAAAAGAATTATTAAGAAATTTGGTGCTATGCTTATTTCAAGTGTTAAATTTTCTGAGGACCTAAGCGGTCGTGCATGTGTAGCGCTTAGAAAACGGAACCTATATTTAAGATAACGGGGAGCAGTGGGATTGAATAAAATTTGAAAAAGTAGCAAAAGAATACGAGTATTCCGGCAAAGACGCATAGATACCCACTTGAGTTTATCACGAAATTCAGAAACGTGGTCATGTCATATTTTATTATGTTATTTTACTTAACCTCACTATCACAAACAAGCAGTTATTAGTTTCTTTAGTCATCCAAATTAATTATTTTTTTAAAACTAGACGGGATCCCGAAAATTCCGGGATCCCGCGGGATTGATATTTCTAATCCCGCGGGATCTCGAATTTGCAATCTCGAGTCGGGATTGCATTCCCTAATTCATACATACATACATACATGTACATACAAAAATACATAATTTATATCAGTATATCTGAAGGGGTGGGAAATTACTGAACCCATCTTTTGCCAATTGCTGAGCACGGGCCTCCGCTACCACTGAATGGACTTAGGCTTTAGTCCACCACGCTGGCCTACTGACTACACATCTAAGAAATTCCAACAAACGTTGGCCTTCAACGTTAAAGCAAAACTGTATTCATTGTGAATACATACAAAACTTCGAGAAGTCAAAGTTTGGAGAGTGGGTCTTGAACCTGCGACTGCCGAAATTCTCGACTGCGTGCCTCAACCGGTGCCGTGCGAGCCCATCAGTGATTATTTGATATATATGCTTAAATTATTACTATAGACTCATAATGCATAAAAAAAGAATTTAAACGTTTATCAATATTGTAAATAATGTTCATTTTCCATGATTATTGATTTAATGTTATATTTCAAAAACATGATTTATATTTCATCTACAGATGCTGAAGGGAAAACAAAAACTTTAAAGAGGCCCAATCACAAAAGTGTTTCAGAACCAACCACTAGTAAAAGTATTCTCAATAGGGTATGTGTATTTGATTTAATATCGTCTATTAAAATTTTTACGAGAAGAGAACTTTTTCGTTTATTATGAATATTAAAAAGTACCATCAAATATAACTAAAAACCCAGTAAGATGTAGCCTACAATTTTTTTAAATAAGTCGATAAAAGACTATGCCAAAATATTAAAAAGAAAATTGCAAATGATTGCCCCGTAGCCTCACGGCACAAGCCTGTGTTGTGCGTTCTAGAGGTCTCGGGTTCGATTCCCAGATAAGACAGTGTTATTAGGTTTTTGTATTAGAAAATTCTCAGTAGCAGCACGGAGTCTGGATGAGTGACTGAAAATGACAAAAGACTATATAACTCAAGCATTAAAACACGGGCAATACTGGCGTTATTACTATATACTTTATTTCATATGTTTTAGGTAAAAAATGCAACATTAGGTAGATCACATAAAACAGAAGACGGACAAGGCGCAGCTTCGAAAACTGATGAAGTCCATGAATACCACGAAATCTCAGACACAGATACGGTAACAATTACAACACTTATTTATTTATAATAATTAGATTTTTGTGGGTATGTTGAATAAGTCCTGTGAAAACTTTAAAATTGTAATCATTATACAGGGTGTATTCAAACCGTGATCGCAAACTTAGACAAGAGATAGCTAACGTGCTTACAAACCCCCGGCGATAAAGAAAGTCCCGATAAAAAATTAAAATGTTAGCGTTTTACATACAAACGACATACATTTAATAATGATGGATGTATGGTAAAATGCCAATTTTTTTCGTCGGCTTTTTTTTAACGACAGAGGGTTTGTAACCACCTTCGCTATTAGCTGCCTTAGTTTCCGATCAGGGTCAGAATACATCCTGTAAATATTTTTTTTAAATTTAATACTTATTTCTATGTTAATAGGAGAGCATAGCAATGGATAACGTCAAAACAGAATTTTTGGCGCTTCCCGAAAGCCCTGGCTTGCCGGTATGTATCGTATAATATTTTTTCCAATAGTAATACTAATACTGAATAACTGGCTGACAGAAAAAATAAGATTCGTCGAATAATTCAATTTCTATAAAGGACAATGTAGTGAGAAGTCACTGTTGGATTAGTGCCTCCTCTACATACAACTGAGAGGGTTTAGCCTTAGGCCACCACGCTGGCCTAGTGCGTCTTGGCGGACTATTCACCGAAGAAATTCCTTAGTACATTTACGTAATAATTAACTTAATAGAATTTAAAATGAAAATAATGTTATATTGCAGAAAGGATCCGCGGATTTCAGCCAAAGTTTGCTCGACGAAATGGAAAGCATGTTCAGAAACTTGGACTCCAGGAGAACAGATGCTGTAAGTGTCTCACCGTAATTATCGTAGATTGTTCACTAATATTTACTAAAAATACTTACAGAAACCTAATTTGTTTGTATAACTATAACAGATTTATAAACGTTACTTAATTTAACTACGACTCAAATATCTTTCTATGCTCTATGGTCTAACATCACATGTCAATCAATAGAGCATGCCTAAGTAGCATTTAAATTAAAAACGTTTATAAAAAAATCATAAATTTGCTCCATTGTATAAAGATATAATAATTAGTAGTCGGTGATTGTATGACTTCTCAGTGTTTTATAATGTTTTCTTTCAATGTTTTAACGTAACATGGAGAAATAGGGCAGCAAAATTGAGCCATAATTATATTTTATTACTATTCAGTACGAAAGATAGTGATATATGTAACCAAAAGTTTACTGTAGAAACTACCTTTATAATATTACAAAAGTGTTTATTTTCTTTTATAATATACTAGCTGTCCCGGCAAACTTCGTATCGCCCTACCAGTCAATGAATGTTTTGTTACTTATTAACAGAATTTAATTTTTAATTACTTAGGTATATCATCATCCCCTTTCCCTTGTCCCAATTAATTACTTGGGGTCGGCGCAGTATCTCTTCTTTTTCCACACATCCCTGTCAGCCGTCATGTTTTCATTCACCCCTTTCTTTTTCATATCTTCAGTCACGCACTCCATCCATCTCTTTTTTGGCCTCCCTCAGCTCGCCCATCCATCCACTTTCATGTTCATCACTTTTTTTTCCTACATATGATTAATTCTTTCTCTTAATGTGCCCATACCACGACAGACGGTTTCCTTTCATCTTTTCTATCACAGGAGCTACTTTCAGACTTACCCTAAAGTATTCATTTCTGACTCTGTCACTCCGTGTTATACCACACATCCACCGCAACATTCGGCATCTTTGCTGCATGCAGTCGTCTTTCGTAAGTCTTCGTCGTTGACCATTTTTTTTTCTTTTTCCCTTGACCTACCATTTGTCGTACCTACATTCCAACTTGCATACCTCAATCTCATTTCCCGGGCTAGTGTCTTACGTTGCCCCCGCCCGGGCTGGTGTAACAAACCTTGCCCATTTCTCATAGGAACCGGATGCTGCCCCTGCGCGTCGGCTACGGGGGACGGCCTAGGCCCTATCACCTTTCTTATTATACATACTGTATAAATGTTTTGGCAAATGTTTTACGGCCGCCCGCCTGTCTGACACCAACTCTCCTTGGGGCTTTCGTTCTTTTGGTAAAGGGGTAGAGATAGCGTGTGTTTGGGTACAGGATATTGCAGGTAAGGATATTTGGCCTGATGGTAAGGATGCCACAGTCCCGGATAAGGAAATAGTGGGAGACTCCAACAGCTCGGGGGGCCGAGGTCGCGAACTCATAGCCCTGTTCCATGACTGGCTAGATCAATGGAAAAGGCATCCCCTGAACATTTATTACGATTTGTTGAAGGAGATTTAGAGTATTTTAGATATTCAAGCATAATAAAAAATAAAAAATTAGGCACTACCAAGGAGATTTGTTACACAAAATAAATTTCTGAACGCCTTAATATTTGACAGCCAAAAAATGTCAATCCATTGTCATGAGAATTCTGCATTTTTAACATCTAAAATACGCAATTATTCGAATGTTATAGATACATATTGTCGATTCAAAATGCTTATTTTAATACGTTCTTTTATTTGAGGGGGCCTCTAACTGCATCGACGGGATAAACATTAAATGACAGGAAATTTTGTATGGTGTTAAAGTTCAAAATGACTTAAGTATCATTACGAACCTTTTGTATGGGAATATAGAAAAGTATTATTTTTAGACCTTTTCAGGCAATTATTAAAATGTATCTCTCCGTAAGAACAATCCTCGTACTTCAAGGAATATTATAAAAAAAGAATTAGCGAAATCGGTTCAGCTGTTCTCGAGATTTGCGCTTAGGAACACATCGAGCAATTCATTTTTATAACATAGAACTCCTCCACTACGATTTAAACTTTATTGTATTGTATTAAAGTTCAAATTGACTTAATTATTAAAACGAAACTTTTGTATGGATAAAGAAAACAATGAAAAGTCCCACGGGAACGCTATCGAACGGGATAAAAAGTATCCTATGTCCGTCTCCTGGCTCTAAGCTACCTCCCTACCAATTTTCAGCCAAATCTGTTCTGCCGTTCTTGAGTTATAAGTGGTGTAACTAACACGACTTTCTTTTATATATATAGACTACGTTTTTATTCTACATAATTATATATTCACATTTATGTTATTTTATTGTGAATAGTTTGAGGTGTAATTAAGATTATATTTAATTTATTCAGGTGCTATACACAATTGGGACGTCGTGGTAAGCGCGTGTATGGCTGCCTTAAATCATAGATCATTTTACTTTGGTGCATTAATAGATTACACTTTTCGCTGACAATTATATGCAAAATAATTGCAATAAAGTACCGTTTGGAAAAAAAAACTAAGCATTTCAAAAATATGTTGCTCTAACTGGCCAACTATAATCGTAAATTAAATTTTATCAATCAGAAAAAGTTAAAGCTGTATAAAAAATTTTACCCAGTAAAATTATTACATCTTCATCATCATCAACAGCCTTTCACGTCCCCTGTTGGACATAGGCCTCTCCTATGTCCAAAATTATTACAACGGACACATAAATAATACTTAATATTATGATGCAAGTCTTGTATCGTGGGTATCAGAAACTATGCAAGACTTTTCGGCCCAACCAACACCCAGACCCGAAACAAATATTTTTGGGTCACACAAACATTTGTATCGGGATTGAACTCGCGGCCTCTCGTTTGCTAATTGCGCCACAGAGGCTGCCTTTCTTTAATATTTTCAAACTGCTTATTTAGAAGTCATTAAACTATTTTAAAAAGTCTTATATAACGACTTTATTGCAGTTACTTTGCACATTCCTCGAGTATAATATTCGCTCTGCTATGTATGATTGTCACTTTATTCAGTTATATGAACGTTCTTATTTTCGATATCACTATGCTGTGTTTCATTTAGCAACTATGCACGTTTCCCACTTCACATATAACTAACTTTGAATTTGGTAAGGTGATTTTGAAATAGCCATTGTTCGAATTGTAATTAGCCCCATACAATTTTTTTCGTACTCAATATTTTTTCACATTTATCTAAATCAAATAAAATCCTTTTTAATGTAGAATGCCCAAACATAATATTTATTGACAAAAATCATTTTTGAGTTCATGTAATATCTTCAAACAAAAGTTTTATTTTTTATGAAAATACATTTTTGGGATCCGGTAATATGTGTATGTTTCGATTTTTCAAAGTTATCTTACCTTTGTTGAGTATGTTAGAAGCATGTTGATGTATTCATGCATTAACTAGATGTAGTAACGACGGCACTACAATTTATTTAAATTTGACGCAATTGTCGCGCTACAATTATGTAATTAATAGTTTTTGTATATTAGCAGGGAGCAGGTGCGACTTCAAATGCTGAACCGTCTTCCAGCAGGTATGTATAATAAACACATTTCTTTATTAACATACATATTCGTTTTTGAATGTCGGAAATGTAGGAGATAGTACTTAGTAGCGGTACTTCCATAGAAGCCCTAAAGCATAATGTAATGTTAGATGGTAATTGTGTAATCTCTTGTTTATAGTTGGATCAGTATATATTCTCATTTATGTGTTTACTTGCTTATGTTAAAGAAAGATTATTATTAGTACTGCAAGAAGTCTGTGAAACAAATATGCCGCCAAAATTAATTCACTTGGGGAGGTATTTTTTTGTCAATAAATTCTTTTTTTAACTGCGCTTATGATACAAAATGTTTTATAAGGCATAAAATCTTCACCAATGGAATAATTATTGGAGTGTATAATCTGCTTTATTACCGACTGTAAGACTGATAGAAACAATATAATATGTTAGATAGCAAATACTTATTTTATTAACAAATGTGGAAATTTAGTGCTGATGATGCCACATCAATTTTGATCTAAAAATGTAAAAAACAATACATTATTCCCTCATTATAATTTCCTCACCATTTTATTTCCAGGGCACATACACTAAACAAGAGTGAAAAGAAGAAGAATTCCCACACCGGCACTATGAAGCCGATGTCTGCTCATGACGAGAGGACGCTGGACACGGCGGTCGCCATGGCCAACGAAATCACTACAAAGTAAGCTTATATCATTAGGGGCCATCCATAAATTACGTCACACGTTTAGTCCTAGAAATTTAACCAGCTATGTGTGGTAAGTGAGGAGTCAAAAAAATCATGAATTTTGCGAGACGTAATATATGGATGGCCCCTTATCTCCATATTACTAAAACAATTTTCTTATCAGGACTTGGTCGAAGGACTAAGATTTAATTCCCACTTGCAGTAAATGAGGCCCTTATCGCCTAGTAGTACATACGGGGGACGGCATATTATTTGGGGAAACAATTTGAAAAGTCCCCGTTTTTCATTATTAAAATTGTATTTATAATTTTATTTTATCTTTTATTCATACAGAAATTATTGGATTAATTGTAATTGTTTTCCTACAAAAACTGGTAGTTATTTGCAGAAAATTCAAGTCGTACAACCAATTAAATATTTACATAACCATTTGCCTTATAATCTTCAGGTCGATGACAGATCTCGGCGGCGATTGCAAACTCCCGAAATCTCCAAACGACAAGTCGAAATTCCACTTCAAGTTCCCACAACTGTCGCTACATCACAACGTGCCAAACGAACTTGACAAGGACGCCGCTGGTGAATAATAAATAAATAAATAAATAATTACTCTGTATTTTACAGCACTATAGACACAGTAAAATTTACACAAAACAAATGGCAAAACGGTAAACAACTGTTTAAAATTGAAATAAAGGACCATACCATTTTATTTCATTGTAGTCATATTTTTTTAAAAAGGTCACTAAGAAGTACTTCAACAACACCATAGGGGCTACCGTAATTCGATTTAATGCTTGATTTGAATAATTGAAATCAGTAAACATCGTTTATATCTCCGGAAAAAGATAACATTCGTTAATGATTAGGAGGGATTTAAATCCCTCCTAAAAATGTATAGATATTTAAATATATAACCATCGAAACGGTTGAAAATAGGACTATAGGAATTCATATTAAAGGTAATATACAAACAAACAAACAAACAAACATACCTCACGCCTATATTCCCCGAAGGGGTAGGCAAATGCATTTCTGCAGTTCAGTCCCTCGTAACAGGGGGCGAGCCCATTGCCGTTTTTCGGGCACATTTCCAGACTCTGTGCTGCTACTGAGAATTTCTTAATGGAAAAATCCAATAACACTTTGCCCGACCCGGGAATCGAACCCAGGACCTCTAGATCGCACGACACATACTTGTACCGCGAGATCACGAGGCAATATACATACTTTGAGTAGGACTTTAAATCGGACTTAGGATTGTCCTAGGCATGCCTGATGTTGCATTATACCATTTATGTACATTGAATTCGTATTAATTATCTTGATGTTTTAATACATTTACAGCTAAACAAGAACGCCGTAATTTCAGTGAAGAAGCGAATAGAGTTCCCGACATCCAGGTAAATAAATTGCTTCAGTGATAATTTTATCCATACAGAATTCTAAATTGATTTGTCACTGTAAAAGGAAATTTTACAAGCAAGTTTCTTCTATACTTTGTAACGCCAAATATCGTCTCGACTGAATTCTTAGATTCTTTGTTGCCTAATACTTTTTAAATATTGATGGATAAGATAATAATATAATGCAAACTTATAAGTGAAACAGACTTCAACACCCCTACATAAAGAGATAAAACCGGCAAAATTTTTGATCTTTTAGTTTCAAGAAAAAAAAATATAAATCTCAGGATTAGCCGAATAAGATTTTTTTACAAATATCACTGTTTTTGTGATGAAACACCGTTCAATATTTGTATATATTTACCCCCAGGCGACAATAACCGAAGAGAGCAAGGCGGCGTACATCTGCCTGATCGAGGAGCCGACGCCGCTGGGCCACGCGGCCGAGTGTCGCCGCCAGCCCGCCGCGCCCGCGCCGCGCGCCGACACCCGCACGCACTTCCACTCGCTGCAGAAACAAACCGCCAACAAGACACGGTGAGAATACATACCTTTTACTTACATACTTTTTACTATATAGGGTCAGGGTGTATTTAGACCGTGATCGAAAACTAATTCAGGAAACTAAAATATAAACATTTTGACGTTTTCCATACAAACCACGTTCATGATGGTTGTATGGAAAACGACGAAAAAAATTATCATCGGGATTTTCTTTAATAATTTATTTATCAGACTCAGTTTTCGATCACGGTCTGAATACACTCTTTATAGTTACTTTCACAGTCATGTATAGTGATTGGTGAAATTCAATACTAAATGTTATTAGTCATTCTTTACGAAATTAGCTTTAGGACACATTTGGTCTATTGTGGTTGTCTTTACCTTATGTTTACTCACTTATCAAGTCGTAATTGTGTACCTAATGTTGGTTTATTGCAATATGACCATATCAGTCTCTCGACAGACCGAGCGCCGATTTTACAAAGGAATATAAGTGTAACTAATGAATTTGTTTCAGGTCTAGGCCACTGTCAGCTGGCGACGCCGAACAGAAGGAAAACAAAGAAGTGAGTAACTTGTGTCATAAATTTTTAATTCCAAATAATGAGATCTTGGGCTTTTATTATATTTGTAAAATGCATTAAATGTTTTTTTGACCACCTAAAATGAACCGCAGTGAATGAAGTACCGCAACAAAACAACCATGTATATTAAAAAAAAGTTTATAAGTATTACTTCAAGTCTCGATGGCTCGTAGCTGAATTCAGTGTCGTCATCAAATGTTTCCTCCACAGAGTGTAAACGAGCTACCGCTGCCACCTCGCACGACTAAGCCGAAGCTGGTGGACAAGAGGCGGCATATCCGCAAGTATCCGCTGCGGCTGCCCAGTGACGTCAGAGAACCCGTACCCGGGCCGAGTTCCCGCCAGATCATATACCAGAACGCGTTCACTCCGGTCGTGTGCCAAGTTCAAATAGAGTACAACCGGCAGAAGAACGGAGATGACGTGTGCGACGGACCGGATGTGACGAACCCGTTCTCCCAGCCCGGCTCCAGTTCCGCCAACCCCTTCAACCCGTACATGGAGCCGGTGGAGTGCGACCTCCATAGTGTCAGGAGGGAGGACAGCGATGATGACGACATACAGTACATCATTGAAGGCACTTTGGTCAAAGGTATGTGGTAGTTTGACGCTTTAACGAGAGGTTAAATAGTCATGGAGTTTGTAATCCTGAAAAGGTTATTTTTATTTTTTTGGTTCTGTGACCCAAGTTGTGTATCCTAATTTGTTTTTTTTTGGTAATACTTAAACAAACAAAATAACTGAATGACAACACCAACTGTTTTAAATTGTTTTAAATTTTTCTCTTAACGAATGTCAGGCACAACAAACTATTCAAAACGGACCGCTACTTTTCAACTAAAGAAAAGATCAATCAAAGAAGAATCTTATTCGAATTTCGTGAAGTAATAAGTATTACCATTCTAAAGAAACACACATGAACCACCATACCGTATGGTCTATCAGAGGCATCAAGAGATAATTTGGTTAGACATATTAGGTGCTAAAACAAGGATGATCACAGATGTAGTTATACTGAGAGACAGTGGCGCCATCTTAAAATTTTACACCGAAGGGGAACTAAACCGTGCTTACAATGTTTTCCCAGTGTTATTTGAATACATGACCGCAAATATATTCCGCCCCTTATTATTTTATTTCCATTTTTAAACTGGAGCAGAGGAACAATCGGCGGGTGCGCTGGATGCCAAAATAGTGATGTTTATAAATATTATTATTGCAGATTGCACAGATCACGTTTCAGTAGAAGATTTACTGGAGTTCGCCGATCAGAAGCCATGCGGCCGGCAACGCGGCGTCGAGTCTGATGAAGTGAGGATAATGCGGAAAGTGTTAAAGCAGGAAGTTAGTACTACTTAATAGTTCGATATACAGTTCATCTATTCCGACAGTAACGCAATAGCAAAGTCAAAAGTCGAAGTCAAATCATCTTTATTTAAGTACACTTTCTTAAGTATTTTTGGATGGTCATAATTTTTTTTAAACTTATGCAATATACGCTATTTTTAACATTTCTTAATTTCTATGATTTCTACGATTTATCTGATGATTCTCAGCTTTTCGTAACGGCTTTTAGCTCTTTGTGAACTAATAAATGCGACGGTATAACCACGAACGTTGAATGAATATGAGCTTAGTTTTAAATAATTAAGTAAGTTTTACGTTTTTTTTGCAAATGTGACACTGTTGCACCGAATAACCTATGTTATCCCACGTTATTACAATCCGTCCTACAAAATTTCACTCAGAATTGGACTCTACCTTCTGTTTACTGTTTCTCCACTATAATATCCTTCTCTATCCCAGTTTACCCTTCATACGCCTTTCAATTTCTACCTTGTTTTCCATGTTCTTTTATATTTCATTAACTCCTCATCATTTCATCTATTCTCCGTCATTTTTATTAACTTTTATAAATATGAAAATAAAAATATTTTCCTCCGGACAGCGTCGAACTCAGTATTTACTTTTAAAATGAAATAGTTAAGAAAACATAAAATACTTAGGCGAGTAATATTACAGAATCCACTATTTCCAACTATGCAATATTCACACATTCTGAAAAAAATTCATTTAAAATACCCTTCCTAGAATATTACTTATTTTTATCAGAAAATTTAGCAATTTATTAAATTAATTTTGCAAAGATGAAACTATTTCATCCATTTTCATCTATTGTTTGTTTTTATTAAAAAGAAAATATCACCCATCCCTCTTTTGTCTGCTTTTACAATATCTCTCCAATGTTTGAAGATTTTAATCTCTACAACATTGATAATAATTTGTCCACACAGGTGACTCCTGAAGAATGCTTAGAAGCACTTGAACTGAGTGACTGGAACGTACATTTTGCGATAAAGCTGATGCGTGTGAGGATATCTGTGGGGAACGTGACCCTTGAAGAATGCTGCTCAGAACTGGACAAAGCCAATGGCGACATCAACAAAGCCTCCGCGGTACTCATCATGAGCGATAGGAAAAAATAAATAGGATAACAAGACTACGTCACTTTGAAAGTGACATGACAATCACAAACTATCTCAATGGATTACATCACAAATGCAAAAACTGACAATAGTTTGTATATAACAGATACGTGATAACCACTTCAAGTTATTATTGACATCACGAAAAAATACGAAATTAAAACATCACAATTTGACGAGTTCGAGTGAATGGAATAGAGGTTTTTAGCCCACTTTATTTCCGCCTTTTGTAAGCCTATTCCTGTAGTTATACTCGTCTTAACTTTAGGTTTAAGGTTTTGCCTGCGAGGTTGTAGAGTATCGTCTCCAGGCTCGCCATATGTCTGCAAACGTGATATAAAAAAATATACAAATCACTCGAATGCTTGATTAGTATTAGAATAACCTAGTATTCATCGACGGTATTATGTTTGTGTACTTCTAGAAAGCTAAAAGCCTGTTAATCTTATCATATAAGTTTATGCAATAGATAAGGAAACTGTTATTAAAGAAAATATATACAAAATGTTTGATGATTGTTTGTATGTAAGTTGTAAAATATATACTAGTTTGTTGGCTCATTTTGCTCGACAGCTCTGACGTCACTATATTTGTATGAGGTAATAACCCACAATCGGCCCGAATAAAGTAAGCCAGCAGATATTTTCCATAATGTAATATGTTAATTAAATCAATCTAAGTATTCATCGTTGTATTTGTAAATAAATGATTCATTTCGCGCTATAATTTACTTACATAAATAATTTAATATGTATAAATAATGTGTACCATGCAAGTTTTTCTAACGCAACATGTTTTTATAGTAAATGACATTATAATATATACGTAAAGGATGTAAAAAGACCGTAATCGAAAAGTAAGATAGGTGGTAGTAACGGTGATTATTAACACACAAATTAAATAATATTTACATTTTCCTATTCTCCAGATGCATTTAATACTTATGAAAGTTAGGAAAACGACATTTGTTTTGTTTCTTTTTTTGCATCAATGTCTTTCTAACCATTGTAAATATTAATTGTCTCAGTTTTCGACAACTGCCTTTTTACAACTCATACAACATTACTCTCGTCATAATGTTTCCTCTATGTGGATGTGGTGATTTAGCACTCGGGAGCGTCGAAGAGGCGCAAACGCTTATAAAGGCTGCGTTCGGGTCAGTAATTTGGGGCACACAAGCACCCACGAATTAGGTCAATGGAAGTAGATCGCGACGAGACCCCTCCCTCCTCGTCTCCTCCCTTGTACCCCCCCTCGCTACTTGACGCGACATCATCGTCGTTAGCGCTTCTCTACACCGCTGGGGCAGTTATGGCGCGAACCTACACTCATTGTTGCGATGTTGCAACTAGCAACTATTATCTAACAACTAATGAATGGAACTTTAATGAAATTACTTTTTTATCCAAGAGTAATTTGTATACATTATCAGTTATCCATACTAATATTATAAATGCGAAAGTAACTCTGTCTGTCTGTCTGTTTGTCTGTCTGTAAAAACTACTGAATGGATTTTAATGAAATTTTGCAATAATATAGCTTATACATCAGGTAGAACATAGGATACTTTTAATCACGGAAAATGTAGTATTCCCGTGGGATTGGGTATTTCGTGATCTACCAAAGCGATTTGAATGAAATTTGGTATAGAGAGAGGTAGAGCTCACAGAATTAACATGGGATAGTTTTTAGCCCGGAAAATGGAGTGTTCCCGTGGGAATGGGTATTTCACGATCTACCAAACCGATTTGAATGATTTTTGGTATAAAGGTAGGTATGGCTCACAGAATTAACATGGGATAATTTTATCCTGGAAAATGTAATCCCGTGGGATAAACATGTTATAAATGCAAAAATCTCTCTGCACTTAACTCTGGAGTCTACGCGGACGGAGTCGCGGGCTAAAGCTATTATAGTAGTAAATGAAATGCAATTCTATTTATATTTATTTCCACCCACCATGGCCTAACTAAAGGGTTCATATATGACAGAAAAATAAATTCAACATTACACTAGAGTAAGATTATTATAAGTTTTTATGTATTGTCTGTACATATGCATTGCTTCAAAATTATTTAGTGTCTATGCCTATATGTGTACGTAATTTTACGTATCCTAAATGTGATAAGAAAAGTCTGTATTGAATTGGTTTAGTGAGATGACAAGACTAACTGTGTATGACGTATTCGAATTTAATACGTATTTTTTAAATAAAAATATGAAATATTGAAAAAATGTCTAGTTTCTCTTGACTCTGTAATTAATTAGGTACTTATTAATTTTTTTATTAAATATTGACTAAGTCGAATACTTTTAATCATTAGATTTTTTTAGTGATATAGGGATTTGGTGTGCTGTGTTTTTTTGTTGTTGTATTTTTTATACTGTTGAGTTTACAGTGCGCACTCGGCTTAAAGTTTGTAGGTCGAAGCTGCCATCCCAACTCAATCCATTTAAGGGGGGGGTAGGGTTTTGAAGGCAGAAAAAAACAGGTTCTTACAGATTTTTTTTTGGGCGTACGGTGAAAGTAAATTTATTTCTGATTATTGTACATTAAAGAGTAGTAATAGAACTTTATTCTGTAAAATATTGGTTGAAAAATATTGAAAATTGACCGAATGGCAGCAATTCTTCGCAGGCGCCTCAGAAAAAATACATTTTGCGGTGCACGTCATACCTCAGCACTGGATCATCACAAATGAAATAACCAAAGTTTTTTTTTTAATTTTTATGTCCCTCTAGGTATCTCTGACGAGATTTTCCATTTTTTTAAATTTTTGAACTTTTTACAAGACTTGAAAGTGAGAATACCGATTTTTGGCCTAAATTCGTGACTATCGTTGTTAATAATAAAAAAAATAAAATCAAAAACGAAAAAATCTCAACAGGGTTACCTCATAAATTATGTAAGGAAATGCTGTAAAAAATTTGAGAACGATCGGTTGAATAGATTTTGAGATACAGAGAGCACCGACTCAAAAAACATCGATTTGAGAAAAACGCGTTTAAAGTTTCTCGTAGCGAAAAGACCCTGATAGAACACGCCTACTTCCAAAGCTATATCTTTGTGAGTTTTGCTCCGATTGACTTCCTATTAACAGACAACATTCTTGAGTTACTATACTTTCATAATATGCAATAAAAAAAAATCACTTTTTTTGAACCCTCAAAACCCTACCCCCCCCTTAAGAGTTGGTTCATGAATGCTCTCGCAGTGGATTGCACGTCACTAATTGAAATTTTCTAAATAAATGTTCTCAATTCGCCTCGGTTGAGTTTATTTTTCCAGTGGTTTTAGGCAACGTGAACTTATGAATTGGGTCATGACGTCATATTGGTTTTATTTCGTCCATTAATACTTATCACATCTTTATCAATTTATAGTAACAATATCAAATTATAATAAACTAATTCCAATTGTTATTGTCAACAGTATTTATCTGTTTTATTGTATTATTACTTTTAACTTATTAATAGTCTGATATATAAAATTGGTGCCTATTTTATATATAGTTTTAAAGCATTTAATGGAATCAAGTCATAATGAAATTCGTTATAATTTTTTCTTCTACTCCATGAGACAGTAACAAAACGAGTTAAAGTAATAAAAGAAACAATAACGTTAATAACTGTTCGTGTAGGCTGTGACATCACGCATGCCTACGCAAAATCAGTTGAGTTGAGCACGTGGAGCAACCTGAAACCCAATAGCTTTAACGTTGTACCTTTCCTACGTCATTTGTTCTCAGTTCTCGCTAATCGGGCTTACCCCAAAACCACTCGAAACAAAAAAATTTACACACAAAGTTAGCCTGAGTTCCATGCATGGGACATTTCTCTGTTGTAACTAAATTTAATTCCCCTACTTTCCACTAGTGAAAATGATCACATGTATTCACCCCGAGCGGGCCTCGCGGTCTCACTACGTACACGCCTCTATTAGACGACGAATGCACACATAGACACATTTGGCAATGTAACTTACCAAACATATGTCCAACATAAGCCGACCCCTGGAGAGTACGCGCGTCGTTGTCTTTCCCTATCGGCTAGCCTTCGAAGGAGACCAACTTACGATTGTGCTGCCGAAATGAGACACACATTGCCACATTTTTATGCAACGGGCACAATTTCTTTATGTGCCTTTCCTTTGTTCGATCATAATGCCGTTTGAAATTACGGAGAGATTTGATCGCAAAACTTGTGACGTCATTAAATTTTAACGACTTTTCTGTGTGTACGTCTGTAAATTGCAATTATGTGTACCGTTTTACTTGTAGGTCGTAGATAAGTGTATGTGAATATTTCATGTTCCAGTGTATTTAGTTTTAGAGTTGTAATACGTTACTTTAATGTTTATTGTTTACAATTGTGTTAACAGTGAATAAAATGCTAAAATTGAAAAACAATTTTTTATTTTTAATTCTTCATAATTATCAGTCCACATATGTCCCACTGCTGGGCACGGGCCTCCTCTCATCTCAATTTTAATTCATAGGTACGCCAATTTTACATTACTAAATTTATGATACAGCTTTTTTGAAAAATTGTAATATCGTCGTGTATTCTCTATTTGATATTTTTTTTATAAAAGCCTGAGCCGAAATAATCCCTTTTTAGTTCCAGCGGTGGCACATCAGTGACACCACCAACCACCAATATACCTGCTATTGCGTATAATATGACCGTTATCACATTGCATTCTCCTGTATACCATAAATCTTGAAAGACTGTTTAGATGACGCATCTATCGCGGGCAACTAGGTTTATAGGTAATTAAAGCCATTTAACTCGGTTACTTGCTTTATTAAATAAAGTAAAATACAAATCCTTGAATTATCTTATGACTATAATATATTTTAACGTAACGAGTATATATTTTAACTATGATGGTAGAGTTTTTAAATTAGGCCTTATTTCCGACTCAATTTCTTATGATACGTAAATCTAATGTTCCTGAACTAAAGGAATTTAATCACCTGGTGTAAAGTTCATCGTATCACCCATATAAAAGTGAAATGATCATAAGGCACTGCAACAATTACTTGTTAGCATCACGAAATATAAACACCTAACGCCAATTTTAACACAAATAGTAACAATAGTTTAATATAAAGCGATTTTATAATAGAGTTAATACATCTTTATCTAAGTATACATAATTGTGTGTCAAATCCATCAAATTCAACGTTGACATAAGTTTTTTCTAGTTAAACTTATTCTTTATAATAATCTTGAAGTCTTCACTGCATTTTTCTGTAAATAAAAAAAGAGTTATTTAAACAATTCTAAAATGTCTCACCATAAGATATAAACGAACTCCATAAAATTTTGCATTAGAACTTGAACATTAAAAATAGTCAAGGTTGCCCATTATCACGAACCCCTTCCATATGTAAACTAAAGTCACTACATTATTAATAAAAATGGAACAACGGCTTCAATCGAGGGGACAATTTAACAATCGCAATTACAATAGAAAATGCTAAGGGAGTGTATATTATTCCACACGCTAATCTTTGCAGATTGGTGGACTGAACGTTATTCTCCCGATGTTTTCCTGTGTCTGAAAAGCCCAAGGCATGAGCCTAGCTGTAATCTCTGCAGTTGCTTATTTTGTCTTGACCACGTGCCAAATCCTAGATGCTGTCACGGCTTCAAATCAGTTGATGGTGTCATTATTTGTTTTAATTACTTTATAATCAACACAAAACATATCGAATAATCGATATATACAAATCGAATTACGTGTGTTCAGCGCAATGAAAAAGACTTGAATTAGCGATTGTTGACTAACGATTATACAAATGTCTTTTGTAGGATATTTTATTTTATGCTAGCCGCCATTAAAAGAAGAGTTATAGCATAGTAATGGCGCATGCGCGAGTTTTTCGGCCTAGTTCTTGGACGAGGCCACGTTCTTATGTGTGTATTCGTATAATTGTGTGCAGTAGGTCCCTTTAGATGTGTGCGTTTGGCAGTGGGACGAGGCTCTCGACCTAGATCGCGTTAGTAACGCCCGGGACACACCGCCGTCCCCAATGAGGAGCATAACAACAAGCATTTCCCACGTACCTGCCTGCCAACACGTCGTTTACCGTTATTATTTTTGTGATCTAATGCGATAGTGCGCATACGCACATCAAAAACTGGTTTCATTATGGCTATAAAACACAGAGATGTTTCTGTAAGCATTATGGGTTTTCTTTACGCTGCTTATGTCTGCTTTGGCTAAATATTAAACTCATCCATGACCATACAGAATATAATATGAAACAATACGTCTTTAACGTTCAACAAGTATTTCCCCATAATACTGTGGACTGAACCGCTGCCTTTTAATATTTTTCATATTCTCTTTGATAGTGAAGAGTATAAAAATCATTTTTCAGATTCTATGAATCTAATCAGAAATCTTTATGACGATTGTCATCCAATTCCAAGCAATAAAGTTGGTCCGAAAAAAGTTTTTAAATACCTATGTATACGTATGTACATCTAGTACGCTTCATTTAAAAAGTAGGAAAACGCATATTTTCTTAAAAAATTTGGACCTTTACTTTTTAATCAGCGAAGCTATATAAACCCAGTATAAACCGAAAATTTCATATTATGAAACTAGAAAAGAGTCAGTATTATTACTATAATGGGACATTTTATTTCAGATCCACTAATCTATTTCTTCATCAACCCATATACGCCCACTGCTGAGCACGGGTCTCCTCTACTATTAAGAGGATTTAGGCCATAGTCCACCACGCTGGCCTAGTGCGGGTTGGTGGACTACACACTTAAGAAATTCCTAAGTACTCTTAGGTGTGCAGGTTTCATCACGATGTTTTCCTTCACCGTTAAAGCTAGTGATAATTCAATGTGAATACACACATAACTTCGAAAAGTCAGAGGTGTGTGTCTGGGGTTCGAACCCGCGGCCGCCGAGATTCTCGACCGCGCGCCCAAACCTCGAGGCCATCACTGCTTCACCACTAATCTATTACTACACCTTAAGGTACCTTTATCGTTTATTTGACTAAAAAAACATGTAAAGTCAATGTTCAGTAAACAAAAGCTTGAAAATGTTGGCTCTGGGATTATCCGTTCCCTCAGATGGTTCTCCAAACACGACCTAGCTCTGACCCCATTCCGGCCCAATATATGACAGAGGAGCCGAAGTAACGAGGTCGGCGTGAAACTTGCATCTCATTATGGGTATAATATTTTCCATTTTTAAAACCGAGCAGTGCTTCATTACATTTCATATTACAACTTTTTCAATGCGAATGCATTCCGCACAATACCCCAGGTCGCGTGTATGAGAGGTGTGAAATATCTTCTTGGCACCAACTCAATAAACTCGTACGAGCCAGGACGACTATTGAGGTTATAATTTATTCGGTGCATTATGTCAGTAAAGACTAGCACAGTAAAGAAACTGAGGACAACTACTACGTTTCTATGTTATAGGGCTTCCACGGCGACCGAAATTCAAACAAGCGTTCCTGTTTTTCCCACGTGCGACACGTCCGTTGGGAGCTACGAGTAAATCTTGTGGATTCAGGTTGTTGAATGACGGTATTACGTGCTGAATACAACCCGCCACGGCTTTAATATTACTTAGTGCAAGGAAATACGAAAATATTACATAAATGAGGAATGAAATTCCTTTTACGCGGTCGCAAATTTCTGAAGTGCATTTTAGTAGCGTCGAAGGTATTCAACGGCAATACCTGGCAAAGATTCCAGTCGTGAATTGCAGTATGAAACCTAAACATGCGAAAATGTAGCAGTATTTTTATTGTATTCCTATATTTGTAGGAAGTTTTCAATTTACACGGTAGATAGAATTTCCTGACGAAATTCCCAGAGGAACATCTGTGACGTGCGTTATTAATGTAAATCTTGTTTATTTATTTTGTTGTAATGTTACCCTAAGTTCCTGTATCAGTTTTTAAAGACTATAGCTCAGTTGTACCTTAAATCTTATTCAATTAATTCAAATGGATCTATATATTTAGTTCCTGTTAACGTCATCAACGACATTAGCATGAACTAAAAATTATTTATTTATTTAAACTTTATATACACGTATGCATAATAAAGGCGATGTATTAAATAAATATATATAGAAAACAATAGCCAAGCCCTAAATTCTTATACATACACAAAAACAGATTTATGTCCGCCAGAAGCATACTGATGGATACGAACATTAAACTGTGCTATTGTGTTAACTCGTGCTGATTAGATAGAAAAATGGGAGCAAGCGCTATGAACCTATAATTGCCCAATTATGATACTATATAGTATTAAAAAAAACGCTTATATTTGAAATATTTTTTTTTTTATCAAAGTGGACTCAGCAGTAAAGCTCATTAGGAGTGACACTTTTGATAATATTCCTTTTGGTGTGTAGAATTTTATACATCCTATTTATAAATATTACGTCTAGTTCTCTTGCCTGTGTACTGACTTTTTATATGTTCATCACATTCACCCATTAGACCCAGGTTGTTTCAAAAACATTTATATTCAAGCATTTAGTGATGCTGATGTCCTCCTCGTCGGAGTGACACTGTACTAATTTTCGGTCCAAATTATCGTGAGGGTCGTTCCAATTTAAATTAGCTAATTTATATTCCATTACAAGCTTCTACGAGAAGTGAGGCAGAATGTTCGCTAGTCCAATACGCTGGAAGAATACCAGTTTATTAAATAACCAGCGTGCTGCTAGTTGCTACTGAGTGTGAGAAGCCGAGGTTCCTGGATAGTTGTGTGTATTCAATGACGTTCTGAATTATATAGTGGTAGTGGAGTGGAGGGATAAGAATTTTTGTATGCCCTCAGATATACACATAGATATCCATGCTTTCTAAAGGTCTTCCCCTTCACTAAAGTGAGCGGCAATTAACTTTTATACTTACTAACTATGTTACTTCAAAAGTTAATTAAGTACGTTGATGGTTTAATCATGAAATCCATTACCTACCACTTCCCAACAGTCCAATAATAGGATCGCTACAAATCGAATCTGCGATATGTTTCCAGAGTTGCCCGCTCTAAATAGTTGCACAATCGCTACCAAAATAGTGTAATCATAATATACAATTTAACTGAACAAACCGCTAGAATATGAAAGCTGTTTTCATAACATTATGATAGAATTTGTAAATACTTCAATGTTTGCAACAGTAACTGTAAACTGTTTCATGCACGCCGCTCCTGATTCAGTCGAATTCAATGGCTTATATCGTGAGTACACCATTTACGTAGTTTCGTTTGAACAGATGCCACCATAATCGTAACGCATTACCACATGAAACATTCACGTCAGTCACTTAAATTTGAATGTTCCGTTTTTGTATTACAAATTAGGTATATATCAGCGATTTAGAATAAATATTCCTGTGAATTGACGCGAAGTAAAGTTGAGTCTCGGTTATCTATGGAAAAAGTAATTTAGCACGAAGCCTTTAGTCGCGGACTGTACGGTAACAGATGTGATGCTACCGTTTTATTAAGTGCCACGTGAATCCTCTTGCAGCACGCTGCAGACATTCAGCACAGAATACTGGTACTCAGTACCTACATATGCCCGTTTATTGTGTGACTAATATAAAGGCTGCTCAATACAAGTAATAGTATGGCGCATTCAGATCTTTTGTGATCGGCGATTTGAGCGCCGTCAAGGGTAATCTGTATACATCTGAATGCGATTGTCGCGAAAATCAAACTAGTTTTTTACAAGGCGCTTCGAGATGATTTATGAGGTGCATTGTTAAAATCTTTTCTTTACTCTTATGTTTCCCAGGTTGATTACTCAGTATTGGCTTATTTAATCCCCTCGACGATGCCAAAAACGACTCACGTGCTCAAAATATCCTTTAACTGGCGATAAAGATGGAGTATGTGCGCTGCGTGGAAGCCGCCGTTTAAGACTCAATTCACAACGGGATGTACGTTTTCATCTCTGACCATTGCACGAGCACTAATCGGGTTTCAAAGACGTTCGCCCTCTGATTTTGTAATTGGCTTCTATTTTTTCTTTGAGTCAACATGTGACACAGGCATCAACTCATTACACGTCTGATTTGTGACTTCCTTTGCCATTTGGTCTCTCACAGCACTTACTGTTTTTTTAGATTGCTACCGTGGTGATAACTAGGGAAGCCCCCTCTGCAACTTTCCAACTGAAAACATACGACGACGACTGTAAGTGATTATTATCAATATTATTATGGACTAGCCCAACCCCTAAAAGTTTTATTACTACTTAAAAAATATGCAGCTTCTACCGCATTTTCTCCTGCCTGGTTCAATCCTTATTTAACCCTACAACGCATGATTTTTTTTAATCGTCTCAAAAAATATATGTGGTTCTATTTAGCGTCTAGACATAGTAAATGATAATAATAACAAATAAAATTCAATGGTTTTCTAGATATTTATTTGTTTAATTTTGTTCCATATATGGTACACCATGCAATGACGCTAATATTTGGGCTTCAATTAGGTACAATGAACATATTCATAAATATGGTTTTACATTAAGAATACCTTTATTTACGAATGAAATTTGTTAAAACAATTGTTGTCTTTGATCAAGCACAACTCAACACTATACTTTGCGCAAGATTTATTATGTTTTCCCTTACACTGTGGATACTTGCAGACAACGCTGCAAGCTTCTCGTTCTCATATAGGAAAATAATCAAATTTAATAACTATTACATAGCGAGAAGTAAGGATTGCTGTATTACTTCTTTCTACTACTCATTCATGTCATCATTTATCAGTCATGTTCGTCGTGCACATATTATGTTTATCCATGAACAATGTCTCCTTCTTATGTAGGCCCAAGGTTCGAGTAATGGCCTTATTTTCTGAAGGCGATCACAATATTTTTTTAAGAATTTTCGATTCACGTAAATCATAAGTTTGCGTCGAGCTCTCAAATTGTGTACAAATCACGCTATTATTCGATAGCTAACACAATCTGGTGATACTTGCCATTGCTCAACCGTTGCTAGGAGTGTAAAGATTCTTCCATCGCCTGACAAATAACGCTAGGTGTCTTTAAAGGAACAGTAGACTTGATTATTACAATTGTACCAGATATGGCACTATATGCGATGTAGGGTTAAATTAGATAGAATGCTATGTGTTCTAGGTAACCGAGATACTTATAATCTATCTGTAAACAAACTTTCATTTACGTTTTATATTTAATATTAATACGATGATGTCAATGATGATGTCAAGTGAATTTGTGCTATTTTTCTTATTAGAAAATCCTCATCACAGCATGGAATCTGAAAATCCGCCCAGAAAAAGGCAATAAGCTCGCCTCTATTAGGCGGCACGAGAGCGTGGGCGTTGAAATAACCATCTGCAAACTTCTTCGTGTAAACGGATTTATATGTTTACAAATAAAAACTAATAAATTGTTTGCTAGAAGAAAATTATTAATATGAAATTAATTTCTCCTTATTTCAAATTGTCTCTTTTCGCTTCTTACTTAACAATTAATTGGAAGGTAAACAGGAAACATTGATACTTATAATATCCTGTTGACTCTTACAATTAGTAGCGACCTCTGTATGTACTCGTACGATTCGTCTCTGTATGTAACAGCTAGGTACAGTCATTTATAGAGGCATATTCGTGAACAACGTAGCTTGTGCCTTTTAGTTTAGAATTAGAAGACATAGAAACGTACGTAATTTTGATTGGGCTCAAATTTTTCAGGTTCATCGATCAGTTAATCTGTTAATCTTGTTTGCGAAAGATGGAGAGTTTTAGAGGACAATCGTGACTAGGAAGTGGATGAGGGATTACGTGAATAGAATAGAATAAATAGAATAGAAGTAAAAAAGGGTTAGGGTTTGAGCAAAATAAGCGCATAGCAGTGGATATGAGTTATAATAAAAAAATATGGATATGAGTTATAAAACTTTTATGAGAGGGTTTGAATGAAGTAAAAATCATGATGAACTGGATTTCAAGAGATACTGTCATTTCTCTTTGTCTTAAATTACGTAACTTCAAAACTTTAATTGTCTCTACCTACCCCTATGTGATACGTAGGAATGCAAAAAGGTGAATATAAATTGGTTAACGTAAATATGTAAAACTACGAACTATAGTTTATCTGCAGAGTACACTAATACTTATTTGTTGTCTAATCCCAACAATGTTCGTATTTGTCCTGAAACAACGTGTTTATCCAAGTGAATTCCTACAGCGCTTCCATTGTACAGACAAAGTTAATAATTTCTTTTGTAAGATGAAAACGGGTCAAACAATATTCACTCCATGCCAACAAAGAGAATCATTCCAATTTCGCTGCAACTGCTTTCATAGCGCTGAGCAATTTATCAAAGGATTTGTCTATTCATTCCACTGACTTTATGTTTTCAATGGAGTTATTTAATTCTGCTGTTTACTCGCGTATTCACAATCTAGTTCGAATTGGAAGGGGGACGTAATACCAGGGGCATTATGTGGGTAACTTCTTCGTCAAGTATTGTCCTATCACGACTACTACGAGTGAAAATCACACAATTTATAATTTATATTCATTTCTTTGTAAGTGATTTCTCAGAAAAATTATTCAATTTACACAGTATTGTATTAAACGATATAAGGGCTACAAGAGATGTTAATTTGATAATGCGACGCAGAGCTCCGTAACTTCGTCTGTGCTACCGCCCGAGGCGGCAAATTTGAATATGGTTACCCTAACTTGTGTCCTTTGACTGTATAAGAGATTCTCAATGGCCTCAGGGGCGTCTTTGTCGCCAATTCAGGACAATCAGGACACTTACCTACACTGGAACACGTGTTCACCGCCCGCGCATTGTGTATGGACATCAAAGGAATTCTTTATTCAATGAAACTGGGTTAAATGGTTTCAATAATGAACTATTGTTCTCTAGCTTTTATAGAAAAATGTGAGTAGTTTTCTATATTGTACACGTGAGGGCAGAAAAGTACACGATGGTTATTATAACAAATAAAATAATAGGTTTTTTACAGCTTGGACCTCTTTCTACTAGCGTTGTGTTTATCGATACAAATTTTATCGTAGACATGTATTTGTGTAGATAATTCACCCTATATGTATTTCAAATTTCGTTACCTCTGATGTAAATGAGTTAATAAATTGTGTTAGACCCTCCACGCCGCAACTTTTTCAATCGTACAACTTTTCATCGTGTTTAAAATTGTTTCGAATAAATCTTGCCGATGTGAAGTTAAGCGAGTTCGCGGAGAATTTTTTTTGTAAAAATGCTGACTGGAAGTTTGCTTGGGCTGATGTTTTTATCTGCCTCTATGATGTTTATTTATTAGCTTTTCAATATACGATTTTATTAACTGCCTGCCTCCGCCACCACGCCAATCACGTCTTATCGATCTCTATGAAGTTTTTATGGCGTTTCAAATTGTGTAGCTCATTAATTTTATTTGCGACCCAGTTTTCGACCGTTAGTACTCAAATCTAAACAAAAACAGAAATATGTAATTAGTACCCATTGAGAAATTATGTATAATTATTTTTTAAAACTTCATCGTTACTAATAACAGCGGCCTATTATTGCAGATTATTTTGGTTAACTCATGAGTTGGCATACAAAATTAAGCAGATATATAATGTTCTAGCTACAAATATTATTTTTCGTCTCGGACGCGTCCTCCCGACTCTGTCTACGTTCAAACCATAGATATATTACATAAGTCATGTTTTATCAATATTCTCCTCTTGTCTAACCCATTTCAACATGCTTCTCTCCATCTTATTGTTAGTCACTACATCATTCATCAACTCACAACGAGACCGTATAGCACTGTATCAATGCAAAAACTTGGCAATCGAAAAATCTGCGTATACCAATTTATGGGCTTCATACACAACGTGTCTCTTCATCAATTTTCAACAACCCGATCTCTCATTAGTGCTTCTACGGGAATTAACTGGTACGAGCCAACAGTACGGGTACAAATTGATTCATGCGATATTCCATGCCGTTTCGTTTCTTATCAAATTTTAATATTGTACGAGAACCCAGCGCGTGACGTGATTTAATCTCTTATAAACGTAAACTGTATAAAATTGCACAATTAGAATAATGTTATGAAAAACTTAAATGCAGCTGGCATTTGATTAAATGATTTTTATTTATTTGGACATCAGCAGCTGGAACGGTCGTCCAATTCTCTCCCCGCTTTTAAAAAAGTGACTACGCCCCTAAAACCTCCAAGTTCTTCGTAAACTGTTTGTATCCTCAGCGAGAAAGGTCTATTAAATAAAAAAGAAGAGAATACCGAAGCAATTCATACAACACATGAATTTCCGTGCGGCTAAAATTGTGATTACAGGCCTCAAAAATTCAGATAGATTTATTATCCCCCATTTTCTCAAATATTATTGACTATGCAGTCTTGCCTCAAATTTGAGTGACAAATTAATTTTGGCTGAATATTCGGTATTATCGCAACGACAAGCCGACTGGGCGCTGAAGCTGCGGAAACGTCCCTGTGTTAGTGTGCTCCAATACAGAAAATGGGTCACTGAGTTCGCAGAGTCCTTGACAAATGCTTACCAACCCCTTACTCGTGAATGCGCTTCGTAGAATATATAAAGAATATATTTTCTTAGGCAGTTGCGTGCCTAAAATCTGAAACTAGCGCAAGCGCGAATTTGTAATAAGGTACGGGTTTTTTTGTGAAGAGTCGAAAAACTAGGTAATAAATACCAATGATATGTGTAAATGCCACAACATTGCGTACGAAAATATAAATTTAACCTAACTTTATGCCGAGCTGAGCTCAGTTTACGAACCTTCTCGATTCCAGGGGGATTTTAAATGCTATGCTTACTTACATGGAAAAGCAGGCTGATTACTTATTATTCCAACTCTTACAAAATAATAAATCTCGTTAACAATTCAACATCACGTGTTGTAATTAAAAAATATTAGCGGAAAGTACATTTATAATTATCACCTTTGTTGTCTCAACCGCCCATAACCGTCGACAAGAATGCGTCAGAATTTTCAATGTGCTTGAATTCAGAATATCTTTTATGGCAGCCATCAGCTTTATTCAATTTTAATCCGTAATCCTGGGACTGTGGAGCCAGCTGATAACAGACCAGCATGAAAGAAATCAACCGTCAAAAGACCAGCTGCGTCCGTAAGATTAGTTTCAGCCTTTGCCCACCACGCATCGTAAACCCTATATCAAAGCGTTCAGTCCACAAAACCACATTCCAGCATTCAATAGTGGTATCTGCAACTCATTCACAGTGGACGCTTAAATTACTTTACAGCTGTATGGCTTCGATGAAAAATCTTTGTGCAGCGGAGTCGGTGCTCATGTAGGGCACCTAGTTTCCCGACCCGGAACTGCCGCCTCCACCGCCCTCGCTGCCCCAAACCCCCCTGGGGAGTCCCGTGGCCCCGCGACCTATTTATTTCCTGGTTTATGTAAGAACGCCCCGCTCGCGCCCGTCCTTCGTGGGCCGTTTAGTATGCCGACTATGTGTACATATAGGGTAATTCCGGGGGAGATGGCCCTAGTAACTTGAAGGCTCTACTGTGAAGGAATTATGACGAATAAATACAAAAATCATAGAGAAAATTAAACTTTATTTATAATTATTATTGAAACTTAACGATAAAACACGTTAAACAATGAAATAACACGTAATATTACACTTTAAAAAAAAACTAGGACTGGCCATCTCTCCCAGATTGTCCGGGAGAGACGGCCATAGTGGCTGGGGAAAGATGGCCAGTACTTTTTTTGCCTTTCCCTTTGCCCTTGAGTTGTTTTGACGCCTTTTTTTTTCTTACCACAGTAAGAACACATGTCCTCAAACTCGGTACAATTTTCATGTACCCAGAACATGCAAATATTGCATTGTATCCAATCTTCAAGTAGTTGTGTCCTATAATAATTTTTCTCTATCTTCAGTTTCACTCTCAGAGGTATCATTAAAAACTATGGAATTTTTTTCGCAACTACTATCAGACAGCTTAGGAATTGCCTTACGTTTCTTAACAGTCTTTTTTTGCTTAGGTCTAACAGTCTTTTCTGTCTTAATTATTTTTGGTTTTTTAGACTTGTCTGCCAAAAGAATCAAGTGATCGTGAATGAGGTATAAACATAAATGAAAATTTAAACATTAAATTTTATGGCTATCTCTCCCGTCAATACTGTGGCCATCTCTCCCGTCAATACTGGGGCCATCTCTCCCGATTGTCAGGGTGAGATGGCCAGCTTAGTTAAATAACACAACTCTCAAAATTCAAAGGTAATTTTGAGGTTAGAAAATCGAGAATATTGTTCTTTCATCGGGAAACCACGAAATCGGAGATATCTTTCAAAACCTTTTTGTAAGTACTTAATATGTGACACTCTTACCTTAAATCGAATGTGTCTTAAAAATATAAAGTCAAATTACTCACCTTCCAATTATTTTTTCGAACAAAAATTTACCGACGTTTGTTGGCCGCGGTCACGTGAACCGAACGAAATCGTAAGTAGCGCCACTTAGTAACTATTTCATGAACTTTTTTCGATTGGCCATCTCTCCCGTACGGCCATCTCCCCCGGAATTACCCTACATCTAGAGTTGGCGTGCCGCTTCTACTCGTACTGTTTAGCTTTTTTATTTGCGCATTCATAAATTCCTTTCTTTATTTCTGATTACATTGCGTTTGTTTACTTACGTATGAATAGATAAATGTTGTATTTATGTGTGACACATTGACCTAGCGGCGCCATATACGGTTCGTTTAACAGAATTATTACTATTACCAACAGAGCTTAGTTGGTTGGCTGGTTTTGTTATTGTTGAATGAATCTCTTTAACTGTTTATTCCTAGGAATATGCCACAAGTATCCAATTATATTTGGGAAAACATTTATGCCTCGTTAAATAAGGCTAAGACAGATAGCTAACTGAAAGACTAGCAAAAAATACGTAGTCAATAATTTTCCCAAAATTCTGATGAGGCCGCTTGCTCACTACGTTACGAGTACATGTTTCTGTGGCTCGACGAAACGAGAACAAGGGAAAGTGACGAGGTTCGATAAAGTAAAATTTAAAACGTAACAAGTAACTTTCTCTGCCATGGCGTTAGGTGTGAGTTGTGACCTATATAGCACCAGTTGAGACGATGTGAGGCCGGCGCTTCGCAGTTGGCAAAACCCAGTGATTAGTATTGATCCGATGGGGCACGCCCAGTTGATGCGGGGCAAAAACTGTCCCTGTAACATAATGCATTTTCATGTAGGCATTGTACATGGAGTCCACGGATAGAAAGATAACTTATTGCCTTTAAACAAGTTTTTCAATAAGTTTTAACTACAAAGTAGGTAACGTTAATTTCCTAGAAACGCTGAATAGGTTTTACCTGTAGGTAAACGTTTATTAGGTTACACATTGATTGAGCTATTTTCGACGAGTGACAATGAGAAGAGTTAAGGCGACATTTATTTTTGAATAGTGGTGCATGTTTTATTTGAGGAGATCATATGAAATTTTTGGAGAGACGTTTATAAATGTTGTCATTTGACATACGAGTATAATTACCTTGATAATTAAATACTATAATACTTTATCTTTATTATTACTAATTTATAAAAAAATACAAATATGAATAAATAAATAAATACACCCAACAGTCACATACATAGTCCTGACCCCACACTAAGATACGAATCTTGTGTCGTGGGCATCAGAAACTATGAGAGACTTTTCGGTCTCACAAACACCCAGACCCGAAACAAATATTTGTGGTTCACACAAACATTTGTCCCGTTGCGGGGATCGAAACCGCGGCCGCTCGTTTCGCAAGCTGGTGTTTAGCCAACTGCGCCACGGGGCTGTCTGAATAGGTCCCAACGATTACCGAAACAGACGCTTTAGCCACTTCCTGTAAGAAAATTTAAATAATTCTAATATTAATCTTTCTACTCTCTTTCATATTAACTATTTCTAATACTTTAAAGGCAAATACTAAACTCATGTAAGGGTATTCAGTATCAGAACGTAGTCGTGCAAACAAATGCATTCTGTTCACAATGGCATTACACTAGCCGCTCGGTGTTGAGAATGAAGAGTTTACAAGTTAAGAGGGTTACCTTCGACAACACGACTTCGACCGCATGGCTTCTTCAAAGGAGGAAATTCTACATGTGTCGACGTGGGATACACAGACAATTAACGACTTAAAGTGGATGACGAAGATGAGTTCCTCTTAGAAGTATTTATTAAGTTTGGGAATGATGACGCAATATCTCTTGGAATCGATGAAAAATAATTGCCTAAGAATTTTATCTTACCAATTGGCTTTAGTATTACAATTTGAAATACATTGTTATAAGTCAGTCAGTCAAATATATTTGTCCATACCAAAAAGTGTATAAATGGGTAAAATATTTGAGGCGTGAAAGCGTACCATAGAGATCTTGGATGGTGATACACCTGCGCTGGTCTCTACTGCGGCCATTACACCACACAGTCGGTTACGAAAATCCTCCGAGAAAATTGTGCTGGAATCCTCACTCACCGGACGGAACGCTATCGATTCCTTCAAGTAGACTTGTGAGACAGCCCTGATACCCTGGTCAAGCTGACACATTAGTACCGCAGTCCTAATATTCTTATAAGAATCTTATAGAAACTCATAAGAGTCTAGTCCGCAAGTAACTCTATCACTTCTGATTTGTCTGATATTTATCAGAACTAAGGGGTGATTTTTTAAGCGATGTTTTTTTAAAAATCGAATAAACACTCAATTTGCATCATATATTCAAAAATTTTATGGGAATTGACAACTTGGCCTGTGCCATTTACGTTTTAAAGATAACTTCATGTAAATGATGTCCGCGGATCCGTTTCAAATGGTTCCAATTTTGCGTTTCTTTTTCGAGCATTTCGGCCTATATCCCACGAATTACGCGTGATATGTTATCCTGTAAGGCTTCCATCGTGTTCGGCTTGTCCATATATACTAACGACTTTACATAGCCCAACAAGAAATAATCCAGAGGCGTCAAATCACATGATCTTAGCGGCCAATTCACAAGGCCATTTCGAGAGACAAGCTGCTGCTACTGTTCGCCCTTGACGGTAACGTTTCGTCTACGGTCGTCTTTGAAGAAAAATGAACCGATGATGCCAGTCAGTCATTAGATGTATTGACATGTCACGATCCTCATTAACACTGGATGCTACGGCATCAATATTCTCTTCTGCACGCACTGTACGCATGCGATACAATGGTTTAATGTCCAATAAAGTAAACTTGGTTCGAAATTTGGTGATAACAGCACGAATCCACCAGGTCGATTATGACGACCATACTATCGTCGTAACAAACGATACATATTTTTCACAGAGCACGAATTTTGATAGTAAATTTCAACAATTTGCAATCGTTGCTCGTTTGTAAGTCTTTCCATGATGAAATGGCATGTATACTGCAAACTTTTCAATTCAAGAGATGACGTTTGAATGTTATGTATTATTACCAACCAGTGCCGGTAACCTGAAAAACTTAACTCTTAAAAAAACACCCGTTATATGTTGTATATGAAATATATATATATGTTGTAGTCATATAATTCCTTAAGTATATTGTATAGTAAAGAACTTAAGGAATTTTAGATATTTTTTTATAATTGTATGGCGTATAAATATATGTCGATAAACATTTTTTTGTGTAGCAACCGTATCTGCAGACTAAAGTAGCACGATCTGTCCTTCTTTGAATAATATTTAAAGAAAAATCTTTTGAAAAAGAAGCTTTTCTTTGAAAATAAAAACATAAATTACTTTAAAACTTTTACTATCTTTTTTCGTGAAAAAAGAAAAGAAAATTTTACCTCAACTGGTAAAAGATATCTGCTTCAAAATTGAGTTGCAATATTTCACCCGAAAAACATACATACATTGCAAGTTTAATAAAAGCTTAGGATAATTTATATCATTGAAACCACATACAAAGCTTGCATAAACATAAATAATTAGCTAAATGTTATGTTTGAACTGTATTACCCCGAAATATTAATTTTAGAGAATATTTTACAAAAGGAAATTAATTCAACATTTCATATTGATGTTGTCATAATTAGATGATAATTAAAGCGAAAACTGCTTACATTACAACAGAGCTATAATAATATTCACGTTATTGTTGACTATTCCATATTTGGTTTGATTCATTTTAATTAAAATAATATTGATATTTATTATATTGTACTGGGTCGTTATAATTTAATATACACTGCATATTATAGAGTCCCTCTACGAATTAGAGAATGAGACTTGAGCTCACTGAAAAACGGCGGCTTGGTAGATTTGATTGTGTAATTTATAACAATTTCATTTATATGACATCTTACTATTGCGTAAATGCATGTCTAATCACTAGAAGACTTAGGACTATATGTAAAACCAGGTCTGTTTGTTCAACTATTCGGTCCTGAGCACAATGATTTATTCTTTATTTAAGTGGATGAGGGCGTTGCATAAGTTATAGCTAAGCTTAGTCCTAAGGAAATACAACCTGCCAGAAGCAGTATAATGTGGAGTCGACGACGGCTGTTTCGTTCAGTAAGCACCACATGGCTCGTAGATTTTATCAATATTTCTTACTCAAAGAAAAAAATGAGCAACCGATTTTTTTTTTATTAGGAAAGAGGTTTTACCAAAACTTTCCTCTTTGGAAATAAAAGAACTCCACTTACATTAGCGTCGCACTCAGTAAACATCTATTGTAGAGCCAGATAAAGTAATCTTAACTAAAAATCCTCCAGAATGAGAATAATTAAGGAACTGTCACTACTACTAATAAATATACGTTATTAGTCTATAAACTGCTATTTCTAAGTCTACTATTTGATATCATTGTTTTTAAAACTGCTTCGAAAAGAACAACATGTAGAGTTAATTGTCCTTTGTGGTAAAAAAAACTGAATCTTAATCTAACATTTTTAATTATCCAATAAATAATTCCATTTTCATCAGATTCATTGGAGTCAACAGGAAAATCTCTAAACTTTCTTATTATTGGACTCTATACACTGGTCAATGAGTTCTCACATACTTTATTAGGGAATGCAGTAAAAATAGTCCCAATGTACTGCAGATCTATATTACTTTCAATTGTCAATTGCGTGTTACCGTTTGTCTGTTTGTAACTGACTATTATTGCTTGAATTGACTCTTCAACATATTGGACAAGTTTCAATTGTATATCATTAAGAATATTAAATTTAAGTTGAGTACTATGAACTTTCATGTGCACTTCGAATGAACTGTGTGACAATAAACTTAGTAAGATGTTAGTTATAGAATCAACCTTATCAACGTGAATCAACTATAGTAAGCATCGTCTGTTCGTCGCTTTATATTCAACGTAAATATGGCATTACAGTGAGTGTAAAATCAAAAAGAAGAACGCTTGATCCTCAAAATGGAAGATGGTTTGTAGTCACATTTGAGCATCGAAGATGGATTTTTACCTGATCACATTTCTGAGATAAAGAAAGACACTTATCAATACTAGTGGGGATTTAGTTACTGTGACATAGCGTCAGTGTCAGCGTCGATTTCACATACTTTAGGATTTAATAGACAGCATGTATTAAACGAAAATCTTTAAATTTTCAATTTAATTTTCTAGACAACTTAATTGAGGGCGAGCCTGTGAAACTTCTCGATTACAATTCCCAACTCCGGTTTGCTAGTGAGAATTACCCAATGGAAAAACCCATTTACACTTTGTTCGATACAGGAACAATATCCAGGATCTCTAGATTACCGCAAGACCATAGAAATAAATAAAAGTTATAATAAATACATTTCAAAAGTTAAATAAAGCATGTACATATTTTGAAACTACAAAAAGAAAGAACGATTCCATACATGTGCATAAATATGTTATTGGTGTATATTTTGATTGGATCGGGATATTGTCTTTGGATTCAATAATCAGGTCACTCCTTTATTTGAAAGCGATTTTAAAATTAGAAAAGCCACATTCAATGCAAAAATAGCCATTCTCATTAAGAACGGAGAAAAAAATTCCAACGCGAAAGTTGCTCCAAAGGCAAACCTTTGCTGAAAGAGCACAATTCATTATTCTTTTTAATTTCTCTATAAATGCCAACTGGGGAAAAATTGTGAAAAATTTGTTTTATGAAAACATAATTTATTCAAAGCGTGGAGATTGAATGTAGGTCATCATAAGGGGAAGCCGAGGTTGTTGGAGACATCCATTCATTATATACTGTAAACTAAGAGGAAAGAAAAAGTGGCGGCTGAGAAAAACTCTAGCCTGCTTCCCGTACTAATAAGGAGCTTCTATTCAGGTTTATGCACCGGACGTTTCGTAGCCATATGACGTGTAATTAAATTTGTATGAAGCCATGGACCTCACGCTTCGCATGACTTATTGGAAACTGTTGTCTATTATATATTATTTAAGTGATTTCTTCACAATTAATCTCATACCACTTGACGTGGTCAGTGAAGTTCAAGAATTTGGAAGTTTCCTAGCTCAATTTCTAAGATTGCTGTTAAAGAACTCTCTTTACTCACCAGAGACGCAGCTTAGTATATTTTAATGGCATTTATATTATTCCTTAGCCACGAGGTGTTAAGATTAGTTGATGGAGTGCTGTGAAAAGTTTGGTGAGCGATTTTAATGGTTCGGTTCTACCAGGGAAATGAAAAGTGCACACTTTAATTAACCCGGAAAGCAAGCAGTTTACCAGTCGTTGGTCAATTCAGACTGCTCTGTAATGAACATTATGTACCGGGACGGTCACCTTTTTAAGCTCGTCTAAAAGGAAAAAATTAAAATAAATTAATTTTATTCTGTAATAGGCACGACAGTAGTTCATTAAAAATATATTTCTATTAAAAGAGTTCTTGCGTACCCGTCATGTCAACTACAGATCCTCGATATATTACTCAAATATAAATGGGATATGAAATCTTGTTCTTTTTCACATAAAACTTCCCTTTACGGATTTTGAACGATTTTGTGGTCACGCTGGCACTTTGGCTCGCACCCATTGGATGATTAGTTAGTTTGCTACTCCATGATAATTTCTTGCTGCACCACCAAATTGCAGAAAAGTTTGACGTGCATGTCACTCATATTTAATAATAAAAAATAGGGTCGTCTATTAGTAGAGTAAAGGAACAGGAATTATGTTGTTAAGTGGTAGTATTTCATCATCACCTACTTTTACTTCTCTACCCACATGTTACAACGCTTGACATTATACTCACGGTGTCATTTTGGCGCGACAATATAAAAATAACCTGTTCAAAATATATTTATTATAAATAGGCACACGTTATTTGAAAGCATTGAAATAAGACATTATGATCACGAGGCTCAGTTAATTTGGAAATTAGAAAGTGTGCGTCAGTCGTCAGTCTACCTTTTCTTTGGCAACGAATGTACCAACATACTGGTCTCAACTATAACTTCGTGTAAAGCAAAGTTTCTTCATCGCCAAAGTTGAAGTTTCTGATTTCCATTCACTCGGTACTTCCATTGTTTAACCAGTGAACTTGCTCAGTAGGTTTTAATGGAAACACATTTTAGCGATATAGTATGCAGGTGTGTTCTACCGTCTTATCCATACTCCAATTATAACAGTTGCAAAACACATTTCATTTTCTATTTAGATTCCATTTTAAATTTCTTATCATAATGAGTAAAGGAGTTATTCTGGCCATAAGAAACTTTTTCCAATTTTAGTTTGGTAAATCTATTATTTGTTGGGATATTTACAATATATAAGATGTTTCTTACTGACTTGTTAGTCAGTATTATCGTTGAAATCATGCAATCATATCTGAAGTCTCATGAAAATTTCTCTACAAGTAGCTGAAGTATTTAATTTTGGGGAAATCTCTACCTAGATACATAACTACATATAATATAAAATTTACAAAGATTTTATTCATTATAGCGACCCGCCCCGGCTTCGCACGGGTGCAATGCTGATATTTAATGGATGTTATCATACATATAAACCTTTCTCTTCAATCACTCTATCTGTTAAAAAAAACCGCATCAAAATCCGTTGCGTAGTTTCAAAAATTTAAGCATACAAAGGGACATAGGGATAGAGAAAGCGACTTTGTTTTATACTATGTAGGTAGTGATGGTAAATGATATTACATACGAATACGATTACGATAAAGAACGATGTCCAAAGGCTTAAAAAAATGAAGAGTAAAGTGTTCAAGTAGAAAACAAATGTAATAATGTTCATAACTCTTACTTAAATTTAAGTGGAAGCGAAATTATTGTTTGGTTTGCTTTGAATAGTTTTCTGCATACTTGGGCGTTGTTAAAATATTTAATAGCTTTATTATAAACTATAATAAAAGTTTCGTTTTTTGTTAAAGTCAGAATAAAGCGGCATGTATGAATGCGAGTAATAGACGGCAGTTTTAGTTGCATTTGTTACGCATTGAACCATGAATAGTTCTAAACACGTTGGAACTTGGAATATAACTTTTATTTTTTGTATCATTTTAAAAGTAAGTCGTCGCTGTAGCTCGTGCATGTAAAAACGTTATTGTGTCAAATATGATAATGACAAGTGTAATTGGTGTGAGCAGGACCAAAACTTGCCAAACCGCACGATTACGATGGTCATATAAAATCGTGTCATTCACTAACTCCAGGTTACCTAATATGACTAATCTCCATTATTAATTCCGACACCGCATTACCAACGCAGTGTTGTATGAGAGATAAAACTCAGCTACGAGCCAATCGTGCTATTAGAGTGTTTTTGGCTTGGCGTGTTACAGTTGGACTTACGCCGTTTAGAAGTGCGCGTGGCGTGGTGAAGGGGGGTAGATGGCACGCGGTGAGCCGGGAGGGGGGCTGGCCAAAGCATACGTATAGAGTATAGAGCACAATGCGGCATCGCTCTGCGTCGACGTGGTACGACGCGCCAGCGTACTAGCCTCCGCGGCCGTCATAAATATACATAACATGGCACCCATCACTGGCACAACAGCACCGACCGAGCGCGAGAGCCCGCGTCCAGCCGACACGCCGCGTCCCGGTTTCCCGCCAGGTAAGTCCCGCTGCGCGTATTTTATCATATTTTTTTCACATAGCGACTTCTCAATTGTTGCTGGCGAAATTTCCACGAGGCGATTTTACCGCGCTTCTTATCGGGCGACGCAACGTGCACTCTTCCGACGCGGCACAACGGAATTTCAATAATTACCAACATTTCAGTTACGGTTTACTTTAAATTTTTATTTCTTGCTTTTGTTATTTTTTTTTATCGCACTAGTTTGCTAGGGCACGAATAGTTAGCGGTACGAAAAGTTCTCTAGTATTTAATTGCGTGAGTTTAAAGTGGGTGTCGGTGGCAGGCGGAATGTACGAGCGTGTCATGTAGGCAGTACGTGCGTTTAGTCTATTCTACGGCGTTATCATCTCTTTGCGTATATCGTATATCCTTATCAAAGTTTGCTGGGTCGTGGTGTGGCGTGTTCAAGGAATTTTCTGTACCTATCAGTAGTACCTACTCGAGCCGCATGTGGCACGGTTAACCTGTCCTTTGTCTAATTACCTAAACATAATATGATAAATAAACACACGCGTACCGACTAGCCAACACGCCGCACTCGCGTGCCACACTCTCTTGTACGTATTATGTATATTAAGGTTTAACAGTTTTATTTCAGTAGTTATTTATTAGTAGTTTATTTCAGTAGTTTATTTATTATAGTATTATTTATTTATTCCCCATACGTAAAAAATAATTTGCAATAAATTGAGATAAACATTCAAACGGTTCTAATATTTCTATTATTTGATTAGGCTTAATAAGACAATTGATTTAATTTTTTTTCGATAAATATCATGTTTAAACTTAGACAATGTTCAATTAAATTTGTGATAATGTTAATGAAATATTCACGCTTATTGTATATTTCCTCGCGTGTAATAACTATTTAAATAACAGAAGCAACGTCGCGCCGTAAACCGCATGAATAAAGTAATATGTCGGTTTCCATTGTTACAATATGAGCGCCAGTTTCGGGCGCTGAATAATAGATGGCGTTAGACACCACTGTACAACAGTCCTACACAGAATGCACACCTGCTTACGCTCGTATCTTACCTACAAATATTTAATCAACAAGAGCGTTTGCCTGTTTAACTATAACACTCGGTTCGTTTTAGTTATATTAGGCATTAACTTATAATTTTATAATTAAGTTTTCAATCAATAAAATTAACATCTTCAATACACACACACAGTATGAGATTCTAGATTGAAAAGGCCTTGTAGTGTTAAAATATAAAGTCAACCGGTGCTAAGTCGGGTTATTGTACGATAAATACCTATAATATTTTATTTTATATACCAAACCTACCTACCCAAAGCTTTCTATTTATTTACACCAGATTACCTTTTATAAATATTGCAGCTCATCCTATTATAAATGTTTAAGAAATGTAAACTATTTATTCTAGTTTAAAGGTTTTTAAATTAATTAAATGTAACTTTAGAATGACTAATTTTCTCTTTCAAACAAGTTCATAGATTTAGTATTGGGGCGCGGTAGGGGAGCGTGATGTTGACTGTTTAATGGGTCTCAAAAGTAGAGCAAAATATATTATTCTAATAAAAATATTTGTAATAAAATAAGCAATTAGGTCTCGCCTTAATGGGGCCTAAAGAATTAATCCAACTATATCTTACCACTAAAAGTATTACTACAATTCTACTGTTAAGTCTTACGCTTGTCTGCTTAAGTATTTACAAAAAGAACAACACTTTTTAAGAAAAACATTGACATTTTTTTGGAAGACAATTAGGATTTCTGTTCTGCAGATGTATATATAGGTATTGTCAATAGAGCCTCGTTGTAAGAAATGGGGCAAAACGAAGAAAAAAAATTTTAACTTGAAAATCATGTGAAAAATGTAAAATTTTCTTACTACAGAAAAAGTTGTCTTTCTACTAAACACAATTAAGAGGATTTTCTCATTATAGCTAATGATAATGAATAGTTGTCAAAGTTGCCTTATTAAGTCTGTTATAAAATTTAATTAGAAGTCTTCCAAGCAATCGTCCCTCATTGCAAATCTACTTAAATTGGAACTTGTAGGTCTTAATTCTCTTTAAAAAGTCTATGAATAGTCTTTAGTTCGACGTTGGCTCATGTAATTAGAATATTTGAACAAAGACTTTTTTACATTTTGTGGATTATGAGACTCTTAAATAAAATAATTTCTTATACATTATGTAGAGCGTTTCTCAATGCTAGTCGAAACAGTTATTATTAAACAATTGGACGAAATTATAGTAAATTGGAACTTATTCCCGCAATTAAAGCCTAATAAGTGCAATCACTATTACTCTGAAAGATTCGGACTAGTAGAGTCGTGAATTTCATGAGGCTCTTAGCGCAAGACGTGCAAATGTTAAGTTAAATTATTATATTTTTATGTTTCAATATGATAGAGCCAAACATTTATTCCGAGGCAGTTACCTAAAAACATGAATATAAAATCAGTTCTTGTTGAATGTTTTGTAGGTTCACGAACAGTTAGATTACTAAGAGTTCATTATAATAATATGGTAGGTGTAGTAGGAGTAGAACGGGATAAAATGCCATTATTATGTTTTTCAAAACAATTCGGGTAATTTACAAAATAAAAAAAAGCCTTTCGTTTTCTTCCAAAGGCTGCGTTTAAGTAGAGTTGGGACAATGTCGCAAGGGTGGCACCACTGAACATAATCGGCGGGATGCTTTCCATTGTGATATTACTGAGGGCGAAAACCACCCCGTATATCGACCGAGGTGGTTCTACCGACGAAATTTCCCAAGGACGTTTGGGGTACAAATATTTTGTAATATAAACAAATATTTTATTATGTCCAAGAATAGGAATAATGTAGCGTCGGTTAGGTTGAATATGCAATTTTTATTTCTGTTACATGAAATAGCGACTGAGTAATGGCCAAAATCAAGTTAGTGTTGTAGAAATTTAACAGTTACAAATTAATATTGCCGATAAAATTGCCTATTTTCAAGTAAATTACAACAGCGTATAAAGAGTCAGTCTTTAAATATTATTTAAATCTTCATTAATGATAATGTAAAGTTCGTTCACCTTATAATTGTCGTTGATAAAAAGGCTTAAAACGAACCGTTTCGTTTCATAAACATTCATAAAATGATTTTATACTTTCAAAACAAACCACGGTTGATTGCAGTTGGTACATATGCCAAGTACATTAGTTGTTGTGTTTCATGTTTCGGGTTATCTGTATATGCATGCACCCTGCATAATATACAGCTGAATTGTGAACAATTAGAACGTCATTTACTATTGAGACAAAATTAAATGCAATCTTTGTTGTAATTTACAGTGTATAGAGATGATTGTGTTGTTTATCATTAATTTGTTGCTAATAGGTGTACTAAACAAAGGCATTCTTGTTGTACTGGTTGTGTAACATAATTTATTAGTAAAGTGGCCTCTTATACATTTAACCGATCTATGAATGGCCATGTTTCTATTCCCATTTATGTTTAGAGGTTATGATATCATTCGCCTTTAGTCATCGACCGTGGTTTTCGCCTTTAGGTGAATGCCAAACTGGCGCCTAAATAATAAATCAGTCTATATTCAAGTAGCTACTTTATAACATTCCTTACTAAATGCTTTGTTTCTGGTTTGTATTATATTATGAACAGATAAATTATTTCCTGATAAAAATGATATTTCCTTAAAAATGTTGAAATTGAGGAAGAGCATAGGGATTGACTAATTCGAGTGCGTAACAAAACAAAACTGGTGCGTAAAAGTGTGTAGAGCCGTGGTACGGCAGTAGCGGAGGTCGATTTGGGCGTGCGGCGTCCAAGTAAGCGAGAGCCCCGCGGCTGGCGGAATGATTAGACGGCGGGCGGGCGCGAGCGCGCTGGATGATTTGTCGCGGGCCAGGTCACGCTGGTCGGGTACGCAGAGTAACGTTGCGTTAGCGGCTGCGCAGTAACGGTGCCCTAGTTATTTCGGGTGCTGCCCTACATTGGAACGAGGTCGGAACGCTGTTTTCATCACCAGTTTGTTTGGATGGGGCCGCGTGGGGCCGCGAGGGGCCGCGAGGGGCGAGCCGCTGCCGAATGCCACCGAGCCGACCTCGCGCATATCCACTTAGATACTTAGACAAGCGCCGTTCACCAACTCTTGTACTCATACTTGGTACTAGATGCTTTCAAGTGCCCACTGTGCTTGACGCCGGAATTTGCTTCTTTTGACGTTTTTCAGTTTTTATTTTTTTAGATGTTGACGATTTTCTCATAGATGTTGTTGATGTTAATGGATTGCAAATGGGCCTAAAATATAATTAGAAAGAATTCATACCAAAAGTACTGGTTTAGGTTAGAGGGAGGGGCACTTCAGACCCGCCCCTAAATCCAATCCTGATATTATGTTATTTTTCTTCAACGCTCGGTCATTATTTGGTATTATTAATTCCGATAAATTGAATACAGTTTTACAAACGGCGGTGACGCGCACTTATTAAAGTTAAATTGAAGAGTAAATGTGTGCACGTGATTGTCGTCTGTAGTAAATGTTGTGGTGAGTGTGTCACATTAGAGAGGGGCGGGTGAGGAGTGCGCCGGCGAGGAGTCCCGCGCGGTGGCGCGAGAGTGCGCGCTCGGCACTCTCGGCGCGGCCGAGTGCGGCGCGGACCAGACCACGGAGAAGGGGAGGTGCTATGCCATTTGGCTTAAAGTAAGCCAAGGCCGGCGTGGTGGGGATAACGTTTACACGTGTGACCCAGATAGAACCCGAGCGCCGACGGAAACCGCCGACGAAGTCCGAATGACCGTCGCGTTTGCTTGTGTGATCGATACTCAACTCTACTAATGTTATCTACACGGCGCAAACGGTCTGTTGTAGCTCGCCGTCACCGAGTTGTCCCGAGCGGTGCGCTCGCGCCGATACCATACCTGCCGAACGGTGAACACTCTCGCGCTAAACACTCTTTGTCACTCCACGTGGAGCTCAGCACGTGTGAATATGCAGGGTCACTGACCTTAATCTCTCCGCCTTCGCGCATTCGCCCTGAGCCATCGGCGTGAAGGCTTCACACACTCTCTGTGCAAGATCGATGCGTGATTGAAGGCGGCGAGGGCTCCGCGCTGAGGAGCGGCGGCGGCGGCAGCGGCGTCGGCCACGGCGCGGCGGTGGCGGCGCGCGGCAGCGCGGCTGTTGCGACGCACGGAGCGGAGTGCATCGATCGCGATTACATCACCACTTGCGTCCTTTCTCTGCGCGCGCAGCCCGCCCCGCGGCCGACGCCCCCCCGCCCCGCGGCGGCCCCCTCTCTCGTCAAGCGGCACTACGGTTCGGCTCCGTGCTACGCGGCTTCATTCGCTCTGTAGTCGTCGTCCGCTTCGGTCGCCCTCTTCAAACCAGCCTCACTGGAGTGCAAGTTAAAGTTTACTTGAACATTTTCAAACTTCGATTTCGACGTGTAACTTGAACCGCGTTCAATTTAACGGGAAACGGACAACGCTAGTGTTGATTATTCGTTGTAAAAGTGTCTTAAATTAATTCGAAAGATAGTTTTGAATTTTAGTGAGATGTTCGCGCGACCCACTTTGAAACTTCGACTTCCGTAACGCGGTCGGCATATACTTTGCAGTTTTTAAAAAATAGTTTAATATAGAAACGCACGCGGTCCTCGCTCGGCTCTGCAACGCAAATTAGTCACATTTTTCCTTTTGTCCCGTCATGTGACTCACGTTTCGCGAACGACGCTCGAGAAATCGCGCCGCAGCGCGCGCTACCAGTAAAGTTTTAAAATCTCCATTACAGTTGCAGTTGAAGATATGAAGAAAGAAACAACTCGTCTCGGTTTTCAAGCAAGAAGATTAATTTGTCAGTCGTGTCGGGGGGAGAAATCGACTCGACTTTTACAATCAGTCAGTCTTTTTCTCTCTCCTATACGCTTGGCATACAGTCGTCGCTGGACAGGGCCGCGCAGCCCGCCGCAGCCGCCGCCGCTCGCGACCATCGGCCATGTCTGCAGTGACGTCGGGGGTTACGCAAGCCGTTATTTGATTTGGCTGCGAAATCACTGAAATTTCTGCACAAGACAGGGCCGCCGTAGGCACATTCCAGCGGCGCGCATTCGTTCCACGTGCCGTCACGTGCTGCTGATGTCTCTTACGCCTGAAATATCTGTGTCGTAATCGGTCGGTTTGAGTCGATGTACTGACATGACGAAATCGAAATAATCGTCGGCGCGGCACGCTCGTGGCGGGAATTGGGCAATCCGCGAGCGAGCGGATGTACCGCCCCCCTCGCCCCGCACCCCGCACCGCGCCCTCGCGCCCCCCGCACCGCGCCGCCCGCGCCGCCTCGTGCCTACGCGCAACGCCGTTGCCTAAATTTCGATCTGGTGCGCCGGAGTCGCGCGAATCAAACCAACCGAATACCGATTCAGAACTTGTTAATTTTTCTTTTTGTTGCAGCTCGATAGTGGCGGTCGGCGCGTTCGCGATCTCAGCCCGCTCTCATACTTTGCTGTGCTTGCGTTTACACATTATTTGTACTTTGTATTTATCTTGTAAGGCTAAGCGAATCACTTAATAAAATGTTTTGTAAAAATTCACTTCTTTTTATCAACTTAATTTTTTTTATAATGCATGCTGTAAGTTTCCTTGTTTTGTTAACCTTGATGGGACGCTCGGCACAGTTGTGTACCTGCCGGCTTCCTAGTGGCGCTGTGAGGGCGAGTACATAAGCGCGAGGGCGCGGGAACTACCCCACGCTCCGCCCCCGCCGGAGCCACCCAATGGGGCGCCTCGTCCTTGCCCTTGACAACTTTGTTGCCTTACTTCGAATTGGTCGACCAAAAGATACTGCGCATAGCGAATAAACATGCTACTCACTCACATTAGGCAGCCTCTAACAATGCGCGCATATTTGGTTAAAAAATAGCTAATTGCGAATTGCAATTGAAGTAAACCCTCCGTTGGCTGAATATATTGGTGTTTATAAAGAACAGTCACATTGATATCCTTTAACACTTGAACACGGAAGTAATAAATAACGCAATACAAAGTAATGTCCTCGCCTGATCATTGATGTTAGAACAAAACACTCATTAGAGCGCACGCACACACCTACTATGCAACAAGACTGCAATGTTGTAACACGTGATACTGAACAACACGATGCTCGCTGCTAATACAAACTGCATTACTAACAGCTAGATAACAACATCGAATCATATAACAAACTATTATGCTGACGAAATAAACATGCTCGAGTCTAACCAAAGGCCTCTTAGCAATTTACTCTTTTCTTCATGCTCGACACTAGCTTCTTTTTAACAATGAAATTTGTGTTAAGATTTTGATTTCCCTTAATTTATTGGTTGAACCAAAACAAGAAATCGTATATTTTGTCTGGCACTTCGGCATATCAACAAATCGGTGCTATCAATCGGGCAAAGGCCAGAATCCGAGAGAAAAAATAAAGTTGTAAAAGTTACAACGTAGATGAAGCATAATTAATCTGCATTATGAGTATGACGCATAAAACAATATACCAACACGGTACTGATACCGCGTGCATTGAGTTAATTCGCACATAAATGACATAAGACTGAGATGCCATGGAAATGTAAACTACTTTAGTTGGAATGCCCGGTATAGTTAATTTATTAAATTCTCGACGAAAATTTTTTAGAGCCGCTAAAGGAGAACTTACAATTTACATGTGTTTCTCATAACTTACATGGACGGAACCGACATAAAATTTAGGTTTTGCTTTCATGACATCCATTGAATAATGTTTAGTGTTTCTAATAAAAAATATTTTATTTTTGTCACATATTTAACCGTCATATAAAAATAAACACAAATATCAACAAGCCATTATAGCCCTTTTATAGCAAACAATTTGGACAAGTTTCTATCCTCATGCTATTACAAAAAAAAAACGATATCATGTCATAGAATTTTGTTGCCAGTAACGCAATTTTAAAATGGGAACGCTATGTAATTTGCTTCCCGTTCGGTCAGCCAAATATGTAAATGCTAATATATATGTACACCTACGAAGCGGAATAAAGTTCGTTGTCTGGAAACTGTAATCGCATTTGACCACGCGTCTTGTTCCGTTCGGCCGATTGCGTTGACTCGCCTGACCACTGCGTCGCCGCGTCGGCCGGTTTAAAAAATTCGGTACAATTCGAAATTTAAATTGAAGTACGTTATCACAATGTCGTCGCGCTCGGTGTTGCTAATTTTTATTCCGCTACTAGTTTGGTAGAATTTCTCGAAGTCTTTTAATATTTTTTTTTACTTAATCAATGATCGAATAAAATATATAAATTGGCGATGCTATTTTTAATTTATTTCAAAGATCTTTAAATATAAGAAAAAGTTTATTCGAAAGCCATATTTAAAGGATTATTACATAATATATAATTATTTATTTCAAAAATACGTTATTATGTAGGTCCACTTCTACCATTATTTCACGCTGAAGTTTTTGTTGGCAACAAAATTGCTGAAACGACATTGAATACCGTTAATAATTGTGAATAAAACTAAAACATTCAGATATATCTATAAAGGTATACATTAAAAAATAAGTTTTAAAGTACGAGGTAACTTTCCTTTCAAGAAAATGTACACACAAGAAATCATTTACCTTAATGGTATAAGTCAATTTCAAAGTTCAAAAACGCGATTCCTTTTGTATGCATTGAATCAAAAGAGTTAAAAATAAATAAGGGATAATTTTCACGACGTCTTCTTTCGAAACAGGATAAAATATGAAACTTTAAAAGAATTGTCTTTATCAAAATAATTGCAATACCCAGACAACTTTACATAAGAAGCGAATAGGTCAACAAAAGAACTTAAAACGTCAAAATAATGAATAAGTACGGAAACATATATAATTTTAATTACATATAGTAACTAAGAAGTAAACTTCGCAGTTTCCATTATAAGAACAATAGTATGGCTGCAAAAAAAAATGTATCAACAGCAGCGCTTATATTGTGTCCCTCTTTAACGTATCTTTACATTTAACTTAATGTAAGTATCGCTTTATCTCGCTTCTTCGAACAGAGCAATAAAATATATGCATAACTCACACAGATATAATTAATTTTATTATTACCCTCTGTCGATATTACTTACATCCTATACGGAGATCTAAATGCTGCCATTGTACTGAACTAATCATTAGAAGTAGGTAATGGTTTAAAGCAACTCGACAATATAGATATAGATACCTACATACTATATGCACATACATGTATGTACATATATAACCTCGAGTTTGTGTTTCCGGAGGGTAGGCGTAGGACCATATCAACGCCCTCTTTTCCCCAATTCATTGTAATCCCACGTAGTAGGCAGCAGGCTTAATGTCATGTTTGTAACAAATTTCCAGACTCCGTGCTTATACTGATAATTTCCAAATGGGAAAACTTTACTTATTATATTAACCCCTGAATTTTACCTACTTTACGTATTATTTTTTGACCAGAAAATCGACTATCTGAATCTCGTTGCACACATTTGACCGAAAAATCGAGAGGCAATTACACCTTCCATTAAATATACATAATAAAGTTTGATATTTTGCATATTGCACAGTGTAATAGACATTTGTTATACATATTATAACATTGAAACGACAACATGAGTTATCTGGCACCAGAGAATACAATTACAATAGTTCAGAGTAATAGAGGTTTGGCTAGCTAGGAAACTGATAATACGTCACTTAACAAACCATAATACCGATGGAATGTAGAGTCTATAAAAGTTTGCTTTGTAAGAAACACATTTTAGAATCACAATGGTTTAATATCGTACCAATTACTAATCTTAAGCAGGCGTGTAAGAAAACAATACTACTACCAACCAGTTTCAGAGAATATTTTGCTAAGATCTAGTGGAAAAAGCCGTATTCGCGCAAAGACCGCACATCAATACCCCCCTGACAAGAAAGAACCTTAGGTAGCAGAGGAGAGGTGCAATAATTTTATTTGCAGTGCAAAATTTCTGCACCAGCATCAGCAGATGTTGATATTGAAAAGAGAGTGGCAAAAGGTGAGAAACGAGAAAGAAAAGAGGAGAGGAAGTTATCCCGTCTTTATATTTATAAGAAGTTGATATTCCAACGGTTACAAAAACGACTCCATCAATTTTAGGCTTCAGTCTCACGATTATAATCAATACTGCAAAACAACGGCATTCGTTGCCAGGTTTCAATTTACCTCGATTAGTAAAACTTGATACAACAGTCTATTTCTCCGTTTAAGCATGATATCGTCATGTAAAGTCGGAATTTGATGGCGTTTTTCGATAAAACATTGATAGAATTGTGATTGGTCTTATCATAAAATAATGTAAGAACAGTAAATTATATAACAATACGTGACTCCTCTGATATTATAAATTACGACATTATCATTAGAGACACAGCCAGACATTGTTCAGGCCAAATATTAGCTGGCTTGACAGTACGTTATTAAAGAACCTAGAACCGACTCATAAAATATTCCACCTAGGACGTAACTGCAAAAATATATATTTTGATTTTTTTCTCATCATTTTCATCAACGGATAAATTATGGTTATCCACTACTGGACATAAGTTTACCAAATACAAGAGCAGCCTCCCCTCTCAAGTCAGCTAGTTAATGAGTCTATGGTTAGTATAATATCATCGACCCATATACGACCCACTGCTGGGCACGGGCCTCTCTTATCGGTCCTATTAAAAATATAGATGAGTACGTATCAGATTCAATGCACGTTTTAAGTGAAGTTTTCAACAAATCACGAAGGCAGCTTATTTGCACTTAACCATCAATTTCTTTACATCTTGAATCCATATTGTGGACATTAATATGTTTCAATATTTCAATCAAGAATAAAACTTTTTGATCAAAATAATACTATTATTTTTCGCCTTCATAATATCATTCTAATACGACTGACGGTATAGTAACTTAACTCAGTCAAGTGGACAGTTGGGTCGCGCGGTTAGCGGGAAGGCCGAAAACCATACTCCTTTCGGCTTTTTCCTTGATACCGAAAAGAGAGCATAAAAACTTTGCAAACATGGAAAAAACGTTTATGTTCACTCCATTATTTTTTTTTATTTATGGAGATACCTCAAAAGACTACCGAGTTTAAGAATCAAATTCGAGATTGTTGTAATAATACCATCCATACATACATACATACATACATACCTCACGCCTATATTCCCCGAAGGGGTAGGCAGAGATGCATTTCTGCACCCACATTTCACCAGGAAAATAATACCATCCCTCGTACTAATTCCCCAAAGCAAACAGGAAAGTCTACCCGAATGAAAAAGTCTAAATATTTTCCTACAGTCGAGTGATGTGACCTCTATTGAGTTAGTACTATCGGCAGTACATGGGCACGTTGTAAAAACGTTGCATTGTGCGAATGCGTCCGCGGGATCTGCACACCGGCTTTGACAGGAGAGAATTTAAAAAATGATGAAGTACTAAAGGTAAAACAACATAGTCATTTTAACCAGATTTTAATTACATTTTTCATTGAGGAACTTTTTCAAAATTGTTAGGCCGATTTTATGTACTCGCTGAATGGATTTAAGGCTGAATTTAGTGGGTGGGGTTAAAATCGATTTCCAAAATATATATAACGATCAACGTTCGGAACGATAATATTGGTCTGGTTCACGGGAATGAAAGAATCAATTTCGGTACTACAAAAGTAACGCACATTAAAAGTGGCGGTTCTTTTGTTTTTGCTTGCTGTACTAGTGGTGAAAAATCGGTTTCACAATAACCAACCTGGACGGCGTAAAAATGGGAGTCGTTTCGCAAAAAATCTCTCTCATTTTATTAACACTGTCAGCTTTGTCATTTTCCATGCGCAAAATAATCCAATGAAAAACGACCAAAAAATATAAACAATGCCTATACCTATACTGTATAGGTGCTCTTTGTGAAATTACTTTAAACTGTATGAAGCTTTAAATCCGCATTCATTTGTTTATTGGCGTTACTGATAATAAACAATAGAAAAACATACATTTCAGAAGAAACGTTCAACTTTCATTCCATAGTCGAATTTTCGTATTCGTACGGGTACACGGAGTGTCGTGCGAGTCAGTTTCGATTATCGGATTACATTCAAATTTAACACAGTGTAGCACTGTGTCAATAATAATTAGAAAACGGTATAACGGTCCACAAAGGCTTACTGTGCAGTTTTAGTAGCGTTCTCATAACGTGTACATTTTTATTAGACGTCTATGTAATTGTACTCCTAGGAAACGGTGTTCAAGTTTCAATTCTATTTGCTTATATTCGCATTTTGTACCGTTGGTACCTTCACGAAACGTGTCTGACTTTAGTGTTTCGTTTAATACTTGATGATATTACGAACGTAAATTGAATAATAAAAGCGAATAGTGTTATGCGAGAGAAATATAGCACTCTCTTATATACACCGTAAATTTGTTTAACTTAACAGCTAGGTGGCGCAGTTGGTTAGGTACCAGCTTGAAAAACAAAAGGGCGAGAATTCTATCCCTGCATCGAGACAAATGTATATTTGATCCCCAATATCTTTTTGGATAAGGTTGTTTGCGAGTCCGAAAAATCTCTCGTAGTTACTAATACCTACGTTACAAGTTTCGTATCTTATTGTGGGATAAGAACTTATATTATTATGTGACAGTTGGTGTATTTATTTAAAACTACCATATCAGCATTTGTATCTTATGCGTTCCGAAGAGATTCGATGGTGAAGTTGGTTCATCATGCATAGTTTTAAATTTTAATACTACAATTATTTACTATACAAAATTTCCTAATAGAATAGGGAAAACATCATTGGGATACTTTGCACAGCCTAAGGGTTTTACTCAGGATCTTATCGAGTTCAATCGATAGTAATGAAATCCATCTGCATATAGAGGTATATTATATTAAATTGACACAAAACATAGAGACATTACGTTATTATATACCTGTTTTCTGTTTAAGCAACTCTTTACTTCTAAAATTGCATCGTAATGCGTTTAGAATTGCAGGCTAGGGTGTCAATGGCGGCTAGCAACATGATTGTTTATTGAAATTGCATTAAGGTATGTATAATTTAGTTATGTTAACGGTGAAGGAAAACATCGCGAGGATACCTGCACATCTAGAAGCTCATAAGTAATTCTTGCGTGTGTAGTCCGTCAATCCACAGATGATCAGCGTGGACTAATCCCTATTCTCTTTGCCTAGCAATGAGACGTTATCGAATGTATATGGGTGGTTTGACGATAATCCAAAAATATGGATTCCAATAACTTTGTGAAATGGTTTGTTTTTGTCAGTTTTTAAATATCATACTTTTATTAAATGCCGAGAAAAAGGGGTTGAAACAATACGAAAAATATAAAAGATAATTGTTTAAGATAGCGATAATGCTAAAATATATCGCCTAAATATAGTTCTGTTTATACCTTCGTGGTGAAAATTCGCAAATAGATTTCCTCTCCACAGAATTCAAACCACTTGAATAGTGGGTGCGGACACTTGAAACTAGATAGCAGACCGTCTAACTTTACGCCGGCTGCATACGTCAAACTTTCCTAATTGATTGGTGGATTAAAAAAGTTTTTAGTGTGTAGTTGATATTGCCAATTCAATAGAAGCAAGTTCAAATATTTTGATGTCATCTAAGATAGTTTTTTAGTTGATATAATCGTAGTGTGGCTTGTGGCGAAGATGCATTTTAGAATGGAATTGAAGGTTTTGTTAATTAAACGGAACCACAATTACAACCATATTAACAATAGAGCGTTATAAATAACTACAATGATACAAAATATTTTTGTGTTGGAAAATTTAGTATTTTAAAATTCCGCGCCTTTTTTAATATAAATGTTTACCATGCTTATACAAAATCCGACTAATAAATTTCACATAAACAGTAAAAAGTATTAAAAATTACCGCACAATACGTCGCCAGCCCGAGAAATTACCATATCTGAGGCGTAGAGATGCAAATATGATTGAGATAATGCGCGCCCACAAACTTGTAAAGTGTGTACGGAAAAGTTTCATAGTTGTTACAGTTAGTGTCTCTTGGGTTTCTCGCAGATTGTCCTGTACACATTTGTTTATAATAGTGCAGTTTTTGTTCATACAAAAGTTACTCTTCGATTGTGTCTTTTTCAGTTTGATGATTTACACTAATCGCATTAGAAATAAATCATTACATAATATACAAAAAAATAGATATATTCCTTTTAATCCACGTTTATACCCTCATTTTATAAAGTGAGTGGGCTGCGATCGGGCAGAAAAAATAATAAAAAACTAGATATGCATTATATTTGCATATATAAGAAGGATTTTTCAAAGGATTTTACTCAATTCAGACTCTTAATAAAATTCACCCTTGCCAAATTCCACGCCAGCAGTCAGACAGTCACACTACCCGGTTTAAGTAAAAATCAAGATTGAGTTTCGTTGATCTAGTTTCTGAATTACCATTAAAAATATATCGAATCTCAACGGTCTCGTCATACAATTCTACCAGTGGCGAGAAAGCGTCCGAATTTGCAAGTCAAAGGGTACTTCTTTGTCCGACGTCGTGATGTCGGTAGCACGTGCTTTCTCAACTCAAATCAAAACTCGGTTGACCGACGATTAATTTTACAACCCTTTGGATTTACAATCACACACCTTAATACAAAGATAACTGCGAATTCAAATGCAAATTTGAAAACCCGAGGGGACTCGCTTCCCATACTTTTGATGCGGAATAAATAAAGATATTATGTTACGTTTGAATATAATATAAGAGGGATCTGATGAACAGACGGTAAACTATTGATCAATTGAAACCGCGAAGACTTATTATACTAAAAGTAATTATAAGTCTTGCTGAAGAAATACGAGATTTTGCAAGAGTCGTTCGTTAACTTTTTTACATTGCTTAGTTTTCTTGAATTCAATATTAATTAAGCTAGGTTCGCATGAAGTTCTGCGATTTTAAATTATCTACATTTTTTATTACTTAAATATATTTCCTTAACGTATGACTCCAATTTGAAAGACAAATCGGCTACCGCGTCAAATCTAATAACGATCTTTTTTTTTAACACAGGCTTGCTTTGTTTGAGTGAGATATGTAATATAGATATGTATCACAAACCCCAACTAGGCCAGCGTGGTCGGATATGGCCCAATCAATTGTACAGGAGGCCAATGCCCAGCAGTGGGACGTATATGGGCTGATGATGATTCAATTGCTTCAGATTTGTACGTGCGATAGATTCGTTCACAGAGCTTAACACTCCGAACACAATTTCCGAACGGGAACTTGACGAGACGACTAAAGGGAAATTGGCAATCATTTACCGAGTGGATTGAAATAAATCTGAATGGTGGAACTAGGACGCGTTCGCTATGAAAACGGTGTGCTGTTTTATCTCGCGTTTACTGTTGGCTGTTCAAAGAGCGCTGTCACGGGTCAAGCGCCGGTCATCTTTTGTCTATGTATCAACATAACCTAGTCGTGTATAGTTTGTATACTTAGCTAGTATTTAGCCTTGACGTTACGACCTGGGCCAAGAGAGCTGTCGCCAAATCTTGCATGAAGTAATACTGTTTTCATTATACCTTAAGTACTTTATTCTACCCTATTTATGTTCCTTTTATATTATCCATCCAAAGGTTGCCTGTAAGAGATTGCCTTGAGCGATAAGGCCGCCTCTTGTTTTCTTTCTTTTAGTTTTTGTTTCTTTTTTTTTATTTTTGTAAACAAGAAAGTGTTAAATAAATAAATAAGTAAGCTTGTTGGACAATAGAGACAATTAATTTTTATAGTTTACAAACCCAATTTTTTAACCTAATAAAAAAAAGACAGTATCTATTTGATTATGAAAGGATTTATGCTTTTTAAGAGAGGTCACAAACAAAGACCACACCAAAACATCACCCACGTAAAAGTTATAACATGGATAAATGTGTAGATCCACACGTATTATTTGACCCGCTCACCGGCCACATTGTAGGCACAGGTTTGCTGCCTTCATGCGGAAACGCGGGATGATGGCTACTGGTTCATTCCAGTGTTTATTAAACAGACGTGCAGTTAGACGCCCGGTGCGTTATACGCTTCTAGAATTCCATTTGCTATCTCTACAACATTCTTCTGTATGTGTCGAACTCATAAGGTGGTCTGGTTTTGGAGTTGTTACGATGTTTAATAAAATTAACTATGGTGTTGATATGCAATTTGAAGCTCTTCTTCAGACGGTACCAAAAGTTTTTATATTTATATTACCTTATGTATAATAAAAATTGTTCAGATTATTTGGATGAAATATTACTTTCATCCATTGAGGCTTTTTGTAATACGGCGGGGTAATGTACAAAAATAAGTGTCTTTAAATATTTTCTACGAGTAAAAAGAACATTTGTACTAGAAAAGTCATATCATCGGTCACATTATTAAGTTCTACGATGCAATGTTGAACGTAGTAGAGCCGAGAATACTGCGGGACACATTCCACCCGCCATAATGTGTGTTTTACAATCAGATTGTCATAATTGTGTCAACTGGTGCGAGATAATCGTAATCGATTCTGGCCAGTCGGAACGCTTATCAGATGCAATCACTTTGCCCTGCCACAATGAAAAAATACGTGTGCAAGAGATGATGGTTCTTAAAATCAAGAATAACTCTAAAATCAATGATGATGTTGGGATCTTGAGCCTGCGTAGCCACCCTGGCTTAAGTTTCATCAGCCCATATAAGTCCCACTGCTGGGCACTTGCCTACTCTATCATTGAGATGGTTTAGGGCCTAACGGTGGCTTAGAGGCACGTATATAATTTTGATTACTTATTTAATAAGGAAATCAAGCTAGAACGCTTCTCATTACTCAGATGGATTTTTCTAGTTTAATATAAACTAAATATGTTTACAACTCCGCGTGCAAATATATTTAAAATTTATGCAAACGCTTTTCTGTTACTGACAGCTTCAGTGCAAATGGGTCGCTGAAATACGTAATAAAGTAGAGCAACTAGCCTAGAGACGAGAGCCTGGATAATTCAAATTTCCCATTAAATTTTCTCTGCGGCTGTATTAAAATCCCATTTTGGTTGCATATTAACGGGGTTGTGACTAAAATGTGTTTTAAAGTGAAAATTAAGGTATATGACATAATTATATGTACAATGTACATGAATATCAGGCCATGGCAGTTGTGGCAATTGATAAGGAATAATTTACTTAAATCGAATTAAATATGGCTCCTTCTTGTCATGAGACCAAGAATATATTGCATAAACGTCATTATGAATTTGTTGAGTTAGGAAATTAAAAAAAATCTATAATATTCGATAGTTATTTTCCATCGGAATGTAAAACATATTCTATACCCATAATCCATATATTGTATTTTCATTTTCACGGTTTGGACAGATATTTCATTTGTGACAAAAGTTTTATGTATTGGCTTTTATTCTTGTCATTATTATAGCACATTTGATCACCGGTTCTCTCCTTAATTAGGTTACATCGAACATGCATTTCAACTTTAGTCGCCTTTCAGGAAATATGTAACCCATAGCCCGTACCGTATAAAGCCCATTACGTTTTAATCCTCACAAACGGATGAAGAGTGACGTGATCCAGTCTAGTTCCCGTCAGAATTCAGCGGCATAGCGATGTGACAAACGAACGTAAACGAAAAACCCGTCGATGCAAATGGAAAGGCCGAAATGGCTTTCAAACTCAGTTTAGCCGAATGAAAAGCACAAAAGCCTGTAACAGATTAATCGAGAGAACGTAACACAGCCTATTTTTAAATACAGGCGAAATACGGTGGACAGCTATAAACGGGAAGTGAAAAGTAGTTAAACGTTCAATCCTAATTTAACAGTTTCAGAATTTTTAGTAATATGTATGTATGGTTTTTCGAATTTTAGCATCCAACTCGCCATTTGTGAAACGTATTATGTGCAATCAACGTACTTTAAATTTTCTAATCACGAGGTTCGAGAGATTTCATAATATTTATTTAGACACTATTTATAATTATTGTGTTTCATAATGACAGACGTAACATTCACTTATAAAATCTGCATTCTTTTTGCACGGCCGGGCTCGCTACCAATATGAAAACAAATCGCCGCATCAAAAATATTTCGTATTTCAAATAAATAACGCTCGACATGCTATTTAAAAAATGTTTCAGTTGTTTTTTATCAATATTTATGGAGATTGTGAACAGCTTTCGAATGTATTTCGATTAGCAGTTTAAGCTTCGAGTCAATCAACGCAAACATTTAAGCCATAGCTTTACCTTTGACGACAGCGTGTGTGCCAACGATACGGCCAGAATGTGAAGTTTTAATCCACACCAATATACATGCGAAAGTACCTCTGTTAGTCCGTTAAGATTTTATGTCTCAATCGCAAAACTAAATAATTTAAGGTTTGAAGATAGATAGAAGCTTAAAGAAGGATACAGAGAATTTTTTATCACACAAAAATGTCGGTTCCTGAGGCATGAGTACGGAATTAAACATTGCAACGGGCGGCGCCGGGGGCCTTGCAATAAAAAAAAATCACACGTTTTTTTTCTGCCAGTATATACTAGTATGTTCAAATATTCGTAAAAGTAAATAATATATGTCGTGGCTTCGAAATATCGATATCTAAGAAGCGGTGGCTTGATGTTGTCAGAGAGAACAAGAGCCTTGCATTGGAAGATGCTGAAGTACGGGCTAAAGATCCTTCTTTTCTTCATATCGAAGAGTCTTAACCCTATGTGCTGGAAATATCTCTCTTTGATCTATGCACAATGTATTATAAAGACGACGTCCTCTTACAAATTGTCATTTTAGCTCTGTATCGCAATTTACGTATTGTTAAATTCATTGATCTTATTGTGTAGACGCGGCAGTCGTCATATGTTAGCTCTCTCTAAATCCTACGTTATATAGACCGTCCCGAAGGACTGCAATATTCGTCGTTTCAGACGTATAAGAATGAATATTGGAATTTAAAATGAAATAACGCATTCATGGTTGGGAAACTTGGTGGTAGAGCTGAGACTAAAGAATGACCGTGACGATGCGATAAAATACGATACGATAATATACATACAGTATTATACAGCAAGAGAAATTATACCACATTTAGTATCTACTTTGTTCTAATAAATTTGTTAATTTACTTATCAGTAGCCTTCTTTTAGATTAAGAGGGTTTGTTTTTTGACCTGCACCTAATCTAGTGCGGTAGAGAATGCATACAATTTAGAATTTTTTCTTGAAATCTGTCCAGAATTTAGGCCTTCTAATAGTGTTTTCCGTTACAGTTTACATAGGTAAAATTCAGATCATTTAGCCACAAAATAAAAAAAATTGTTACACCCAAATTTTACATGTAATAAAATCCCATTGATAACCCCAACCGGATACCTGTTATTGAATTTCGCATAGACAAAGTTTGTACAATAGAACAAAGGAAAGTTTGCATTTTATTTTCTTCCACCGTGACTCGCACAACCTTTGATTTTTTAATGATTTTATCTCATTTCATAAAGCGCGCTGGATCTTAGCCGTAATTAAATTTTCAGCATAACTCGGACAACGTCCAGTATAAATTTATAAGCACTTCTGCTTCCGTGCACTTCTTGTTTTTTCTTCACATAAAACTTGGACTGTGAAGTATGATAACAGTTCTTAGAGTGTGTTAGCTGACCGTGTGATACATATAGACACACCTACGACTAATCAAGCTAGTACTAATACGAGTTATGATGGAGCTGTTTAAAATTATCTCTTTTAAAAAATTATTCTTTATCTACCGTAAATAAATATTTGTACAAATGTGAATTGTTTCATAAAGATCGCGAATCTGCAAGCTATGTATCGAAAAACAATTTTAACCTTCTTATATTTACATATTTTATTAATAACAAGCCCAATAAGTATCAAAACATCCCAATAAGTAAATTAAACCTGAAAATGTCAACTAGCTTTGTTCGTAACACAGTATACCAGACGTAAACAAATGTTACTGCTCCAATCCCCGCGCTACTCGTAATATCAAAACAAATGACCAAATTAAAATCCTATTTTCGTTCCAAATTTCATTTCACATAGCTTTCTGGCTTAACTATTGGTATGCACACACGCGGCTTATCTGAACCAACCTCATAAAGGCAAAGTTTAATGCATTAGCATATTACTCGCAGTGCGTCCAATTCTGTAAACACGAACCGCACACATTTCCAGGGTGCACGAAATTAACAGATAGCCGCCGGTCGGACTAGCTCTGCACTGGATTCATTCGGTGGGAAACGAACAGGAAGGCACTCAAGCAACTTGGACTCACTGCTAATATTAAAACACTGTATTTAAATCCCTACTCAATATTCCATTTTACATCTCCAGTAAATGCTTTTAAGCGTCTTTTAATGGCGCAAAATGTAGAAAAGATCGAGACTCTTTTCGTTTCCATATTTGCGTGATAATTGTTCAGTGTTCCGGGAACGCAAAGAATGAAACGCAGAAATGTTTTATGAAAATTTAAAAATATTCCATTTATTATCTCCTATATTGAAAGGAAATTCGTTTCATATTTAGAAAAATAACAGGTATTAGGTACACTAAGTATTTTCCTAAATAAAATATCATTTTGTTATTTCATCAAACGACATGAACTATTCTGTAATATAAAACGTTGGCTTCGTCAGCCATATGAATTTAGAGCGACGTTTTATTTCACAGAATTAGTGCCGGAAATTGATATAGTATTCCTGGCTGAGCACTAATATAAACACAATCTTATGGATCTATTCCACGAATACTGAATAACATCGACCATGGAGCATAATAGACTGAATTCCTAATTCTACTCTAGGCCGTGTGTAATGCAATAATACTAATATAATTGTCGGCTCGCCGAGTGCAATCGAGAAGCGCCGGTTCTAATTAACTTAATAAAATTAGTGCAAATGGCGGTCTCAACGCCAGCCGCAAACTGCGACATTAAACCGTTTATTTATTTACTGTTTGATCGATTATGCTAACTTAGAGTGCCTAAATTCTCTCAGTGTTACGTTTACCGACTACCGCGATACTGTTACGCCGCCCTGATAATAAGTTAGACACCTTCGCTCCGACCGAGCTAACTTAGTTGTGAGAACGTTAAACTGTAAAGCCTCGAACATCTGGGTTTAGCAAAACTTTCCGCGTCGTTGGTTTTGATATTTACGTCTTAAATTTGAAATGAAGCGCTATCTTGTTGGGAAGGAGGAATACAAGAGTTAATTATCTGGGGCTTTATTTTTTGACATACGACTGCTATATTTTTTCAATAATTTTAATAAATAAGTTATGTTGTTTCTTGTTTATGCATCCCTAGGAGGTAGGCGAGGGTCAACACACGAGCTTACCGCTATTATAGGCTTGATTTGGGTAATATAACTTGCCGGTCAACATAATTCACTACAACACTACCGGTTCTGAGACTCAAATATATTTCAATCCAACGTGTGAATTCCTGTCGAGGAATTCAAGTAGTCGAGGTACAAATTCACACGTTGCATACCTGATATTCGCCGGTGGACTATAAAAGAAATCATAGCGTATCGGATACTTGACACTTCCTACGCAAATGGTCGATATAATGTCTAAGAGGAGCAAATACCTTAATAACTACTTGTAGGTCGACACTTGACGAGCGAGGGGGCAACCCGTGGGAGTTCGCAGCACTAATCATAACGTTTTACTAACCGTACACCGGTGAAAAATGTACAGGGTTATTATATGCACCCTATGTTGAAAAGACGAACACCTAATTATAATAAATGCATGGTATGTTTGTTTGTTATGCACGTTTCTATTTTGGCCCAGAAAAATGGATGGCTTCTTAGGTGTTACCATAAACGGACAGCGTATGTACATATTATGTAGGCATACTATTTTTTTGGTTAACCACGTTTTATTGATTTGTAAATTTCAGAAGCCAACTCAGATAAAATAGCAAGCAAAAGGGTAGGTCCAGGGTCTATCATACTTACTTTTAGATCCAGAAAAACAATATTATTTTTCGATTGAAATGCTGAGTAGGAAAATAACGTGAGCACGTGCCATGGATTTGTAGTATCAATTTACTGCAAATGAAAGCGATGTCAGGTCTTTTAAAGTTGATCGAATTACTTGATAATTAAATGTATGTCTAAAATCGTATTAGATTTGAAAATCCTAAACACATTTGTCGCATTTGTTGCTTTGAGGTCTAGTAAGAGTGTTTGGGAAACTACATTGGCTTTCCATCTATGACATGGGATGTAAAATCATAATTAAAAACTTATTTTTGGTGACAGGGATATTTGTATGATTTTATAGTTGAGTATTATAAATCGAAAATAGAACATTTAGATTGTGTAGAAAAAAGTAGCTTTGATAATAATTGCCGATTCGACTGTCATACACAGCCATACTAATAAACAAAAGGAATAATTAAAGTAAGATCGATCGGTCGCCAAAATTGAGGCAATTTTTAAAAAGATCGAAGATTTTTTACGCCGAATAATGATAATAAAACACAAAGAGGGTACAGCATATAAATAATAAAGGAAAATAAATGACCAAGTGTTATGCTGCAAATGTACAATGCTCTTTTATTGAGCGCTTTGTTTTCAGTAGCAGCCAGCGTTCTCATTCCACGTGACATTTATTCAGCGCGAGAGAAATAATTGCCACTTCTCCCCCGTGTAATACTGTGACACGACGGGAACGTTTTTTTAATCAAAACATTTATTCGTACGCACTTATTCCTGAGGATTACAGTCCACCATTAAAGAAAATAACTTGGGCTTTATTGTTTTAAATATAAGTAATGCTGTTGGTTTGTTTCTTTAATAGCGATTATAAAATACGGTGTAAAACAGCAATTGTTGCCACCTATGTAGGACGGGTATCAACCAGCTACTCCACCAGCTAGCAGATATTAAAACGACACAAATTTTCTTAGCGTAACGTCGTTTCAAAGGCTGAAAAGGGGAACCGTCTCCCCGAGTCTTTATTCATCTTTACATGTTTCGAAAAGCTTGCAGAGTGACGCTGTTTGGCGTGTTTATACACTGCAAAAATATTTGAGATGTTCCATTAGGTCCTACTAAATAAAATAGGGAATCTGCTGCTAAGCTTGCATTTCTACTGTGGAAAGGCAGGCTGAATATCTTTTACTGCGTCTTATATTCCAAAGAGGCTAAATTGAAAAAGATTCGTTTGCAACTTTGAGGAGCATCTTGAGGTTGAGGCCCTGCTTGGCGAGATTAAGGAAAAAATCTCCTTGTGATGCTCGCTTTTCCTGTAGACGTTTATCGAGATTCTTTGTTTAATAAAAACGAGTAGATGCGTGTTTATTTTAATATCTTTTGGCGAGGCAAGGTTGGAAAAAAGGATATTAGATTTGGTCCTTGTAGGTATTTTGGTGTTTTCGATAGCTGAATGTTGGGAGAGTATATGCCTTTTGCTCTTTATGTAAGGGAACGAAGCTCAACAAAATAAGGCATTCAGACAGTTTATTCAAAGATGGTAAATTATTTAAATTTCATGTGGTACAATGCAACTTCCAAAAGACGGCGACAATTCTTGCCCATAACAATCACATTTGAATTAGCGAGCTACTAAATGGAAAATAACTAACTTAAAATGAAGTTACTAAAGGCGATATTTCTTTATTAACCGTCGTATAAATTTATTGGTTACATCAAACACCGTTCACACTTTCTAATAATCAAGTGATTGTGTTTGAAAGTGAATTCGGCTGGCGAAACTAATGCCTCGGACGGAACGTAATCTCGGTCAGCCGCAGTCGGTACGTCGATGGTCGATAGAATATTTTCCATCCGGACTGTAGCCCCACTGCAACGGTTTGAGTACTTTTATAGATTTTATTATCGCACTGCTGCGACTAATGAAAAAGCCAGCACAGTTCGATCAAAGAAACCTCTCAACTTTATCGGACTTACCTTTAGCTCGGCAAATTAATGCGACGGTCTTGCGTCTGACGTTAACAGAAATGGAGAAAAATCCAGTTAATCTGTCAGTTATGTATTTCTGTGTTGCTTTGATGATTTTCTATTTTGTAAAATAAGTTTTGTTTGTGCTTAGGAGGTTCTTATTGGAAGACCCTCGGAGCGATATACCGATACATATTTAGCTGTTGCGCTGTCTGCGGGAAACGTCTACGATAAATTTCTGCCCGCTTAAAGAGTCTCTCAAGGGTTTCGGCCTTCACTGGTTGGACAGGACACCTTTAAGCTTTTATATAGTTTAGTTTTATATAGTTTTACTCATGAACATTTCTTATTACAGCAAAAACATTTTTTTATAATTACTTGCGATAATATAATCAAACACGTGTTTTAAGTTCAAGTCCACAACGTAATCACCACGACCAGCTACATTAAACAGATTATCACCAAAATACCTTTATAAACTATCTCATTCTCTGTTGGATGCTTAGAGAAAGCCGTGCTTTAATTAAGCGTAACATTTTCAAAAGCTTTTACGCTACAAATGTTTTCCTTTTCCCATTGCCGTTACATCGATCAAAGTTTTTCAGTCATTGAAACCTTTTAGTGTTTCGAATTTATAAATGCAACAACTTTTCACTCGTTGGATATCCATTTCAAATACAGTAATTAGCCGGCACGCCACCTCTCTCCGCGTTCGTACAGAGAGCTGTCGACGACGATTTAATTTTCGACAAAACTACTCTTTCTCTTGTTTATTATATTTTCACAAAAGCTGAATAGGTATATCAAGGACTATACGTATGTCGTTTGAGAGACTATAATTAGACGGGTGAATGTAGGACTGTTGAACAATACAGGGTAGAGACTGGCGCATATTACGGGCTAAACACGGCATATTGACTTATTTCCTTGTGTGTAGTAAAACTCACAGTTGAGTAAGAATCAATTGTTTCTGTTACTTTAATCTAAATATATGCTATTTTAATTTCAATTAATAAGAATAACTTATTTAAGTTAATGTTTTATTCTAATTTTATTTATGTTTCTAAATATAGGCCAGTATATCCCAGTTTTTAAGATACTGGCCATATAGTAGCTAAAGCGGCACCAAAAAGTTTTTAATTGTAGCAAATTCGCTCTTAACAGCATTAACGTAAGCGTATAGGACATGTACGAACCCTTTATGACTCTCGGCTAATGAGTGAACTAAATTGCACTTTCGATGTAATTATGCGGACAGTGCATACACACGCTCCACGCTTCGCTTGCCAATACTTTAAATTACAGCGTGCATTTCCATTACGATACTGATTGACATTTTAATACAATCGATAATGTTAAACAAAGGTGATTTAAAATATGTTTCCCTTTAAAAGAAAGGTGGAACAATGGAAAACTATTAACGGCTAGTTAATAAAAAAGAAGGCGTCTTTATATTATGAATTCTGCCCCGCAGTCTCAGATCAGAAGAGTGCATGGGCGCAAAAAGGCACCTCTGAAACCAGAATACCAATTCGGCAATAAATTTGCGAGCTAGAATTTTCTTAAACAAAATAATCAATAAAATATCTTTGCCCGATTATGGAATTAAAAAATATATATTTTACAGTTATTATCTCTAAGCGTTTCTCCCTCAATTTCGTCTTTACCATCTCAACTGTTTCCAGCTATAAAACAGTTTGTACATATTTAATGTTAATTAGGTCTGATTAATTCCTTCTGAGCCCGCTGAGTGGGCAATGTTCGTGATAGACTTAAACGTTCATTGAAGGCTTACATAAAGCTTCCGAGTGACAAACGGTCGAGCTGCGCCGCCTGCGCCGCCCAGTACCCACGCACATTACTTAACAATTCAGCAATAAACTGTGAAATATTGGAAGGGTACGTGAGCTAATACCTTTTAGCATTACCCTCGTCGGTCACGTGGTGTACTTACTATCGAGATTCAGGACCGATTTCAGTAGCATGAATATTTGATTAGAAAAATACAAATATATAAATCAAACCAATAGCACTGCCTTAACGATTTAAAGGTGCAGACAAAAGTGTACGAAATATATAAAGTAAAAAAATGGCAACTGACTCAGTTTATTCTTTAAACTTAGCAATGTAAAATCGGTAACAAAAACTTGCTTAATATCCAATACAGTAACAAACTATTTGGTTCTTTACTGGCCTCCGTGTTTCCCCGTACCAAGACTTAAATTCTCAAATCGAAGCATCTAGAAGATTTACGGCGGCACGATACTTCATTGGTGGCAGATTGGGATCAAAAATATGTAAATTATTTTTAGGTTTTTTATTGTAACCCAAATTTACACTCATACATACTTAAATTCATTCATTTTTATGAATTCCATCTGTAAATTCCTAATAGGAAACAGAATCACGTTATCCAATCCGGATAACGAATCTGAGACCGCACGCACGTGTCAATGTAAGTCCGGTAAAAAGGACGCAGTTAAGAAAACAGGATAATACATATTATTATGTATAACAGTTGTTAAAGTTAAGAAGATAAGACATCCTATTAAACGCAATATCTAATTAAATAAATATACTAAACTATTGCTAAAACAATAATTTAATATAGGCTCCTTGGGTTAGTTATTCGATTACCGCTTTTGAAACTAATGAATTGTAATATTGTCCATTCCACAAGGTATTAATATGTTAAAGACTTGATATATACACATATTATAAAACTAAGCGATAATTAAAATGTAGATACGTTAACCCAAATACTACAAATAGATTCCCAGCAGCGAGCTGCAACAAAATTGAATTTATGTCCTACTCAAACTCAGCAAAACAGAAATTTATTCACAAAAAATCTCATTAGAAAGGGCCACCATACCAAAATGTACAGAAATGTTACTAATTGTGTTTTTATTAGTTGAATATTTAAGTGTTGCGGTCAAAACCCTTGCGGTTCGTAAATTGTTTTACACACATAAAATTCGAAATTGTACGGAATTCGTTGGCCAACCCGTCTGAACTCCCGCGCTCTCAAACTTCTAATGAAGTAAGTTCTCATAAAGAAATACCAAATGTGTTTTGTTATTATTGAAAGATAGCGATCTGGTGAATTTTAATTTGTATTGTATTCAATTTTGATAAAAATACTGTACGGTAAATTCTACTTGAAGGTAAGTGTAAACTGGAAGAAAATTCGTTGTATAGGTTGAATCCTTGTCTACTGATCCACATCTGGTATGTATGAAAACTTACTTCGCCATAACTTGGGCACATCGCGTATCATGGACTATTCTCAAAAAATCGTCAGTTTCCGCTATTTTTAGAAACCTGTCGGACAAGTTCGGTCCTGTCTGGAGCCGAATAGAGGTGAACCGTGTCTGAATGAGAAGACAACAGCGGTGTAGCGGGTAGAAATAGGACGGACGATTCGCGAAATTCTCTTACGGAATGACTGCGGCCCGCTTTGGACCCGCGCCGTGGCCGAAATGCTGAATGTTCACAGTTATAATGACTACTGATTGAGCACGCGAATCAGCGCTATGCGAGCTCACCATACACCAAGTGCTTTTTGACCTTGGCTTGTAACGTATTCCGATATTTAAAACTACTATTGAGAATATCGTTATAGAACTGTTTAGATTTGAATACTGCATATTATTCCTCGGTTGTGCACCACATTGTCCACAACCGCAAATGTTAGTCTTATACGTGGAATTTAACGTAAATGCATGCTCCGAAGTGTGTAATTTGCTTTCAGCTAATTCAAAGCTCGGCGGAACAATGTGCAGAATCCTGTAATGAACGCATGATACAATGATCATTGGGATATCCATTCGGATGTGCAATCTAAGGGCACTCTCGTTACAGAAGAGTTGAAGCGTAGTAAATTGTTTCACATAAGAAAATTCCACTCAACTGGTTTGTATTGAAATATGATTTCTAAGGTTCCCGTAATTTTGCATGACACGATTGTAAATTATTCACCATATTTGGTAACGGCTTTCATGATGTTGAAAGATGGCGTTTGCTATTCTAACTACTCGTTAACATTAATTAATAATGGGTCTGTATAGTTAGACCAAACCATAAATTAAAGTTGCGTACCGTTTTATTTAACCTGTTTGCGTTTTAAACATTCTCGTCAAGATTTGATCGATAAACCTGTTAAAATATTAAGCTTAATTATGGCCATGTGTGGTTACACTAATTTTAAAAGTGTAAGTATTAAGAAAGATTCGAGTGGACTCTCGGCAGTGAAAACACAACCTTACTTGTTGCCAAGCGCGGCCCAGCCATTCTAAACTATTTGGCAATGCCAAAAAAGGCCCGCTCACTGCCAACATTAACTTTCACTCCAATAGTCACCCGTGAAAAAGTGTACAAACCTTTCTAAAGACAGATGAAAGATTATACGTCACCAGAAGCGATAGTATAGTTTCTCGATAGAATAGTACCTATATCGCTTATTTTTTATGTTAAATTTCTGCTTAATAATGATTATAATTATCAAATCGGCGCCCAGGCTAAGAAGACATTTATCTATAGACGCACTCAATGTACTTAAGAGAACCAAAATTTTGCATCGTTTATTTGACACCGCTTGCTTATGTAAAATAGATTTTAATCGCATATAAATCAAACCAGACACTAATATTTAGTAGGTACTTACATGGCCAAAAAGTTATAGCGAGGTTGCACTTTAAATACAAATTGTAAATATTATTTAGTAGTTCCTTAACCGCTAAATATAAAGAGGCATAAGTTATAGAAGAAAATGAGGAGAAAACTATTGCATCAATAACGGCCAGCATATTGTCCGCCTTTACGAGAATGTAATTGCTCAGGTTATGATTCAATTTAAAATGTTGTAAAACTAATTGCACAATATTTTACTATATGAAACGGGAATAGTTTATTGTTAAAGATGAATTGTGCGCGTAATTCGTTATGTTCATGAATATGAAAGTTATTTAGGAATGTTAATTATTTGCCTCAATTTTACACTATTCAAGAAAGAACTTTGAGTCGAAAGTAATTACTCGAGGTATTTTAATTGCGGCGGACCGCCCGTAAGACATGAGTCTCGAAAACAATACACTTAATTTTTTAAATGAATGTAACCGTGTAGGGCATACTGCGTATAAATTTGTTTCAAAACCGTAAAACCATTTGTTTTTGTATTACCAAATAAAAAATAATAAAAGGCTCAGACTTAAAAGGCTGTCAAGGAAAATTGACTTTTGATATAAATGAAATTGGGATATTAGATTATAGTTGCTTCCACAAACGCTAAAAGCCACTAAATCGTTTCAACGCCAGTGAAGTAAGCCGTTAGTATATTTCGTTCGCAGACTGAGCAACACACAGAATATTTCATCGGAATATGGAAAATTCAACAAACATTAATATTACAGCTACGGAAATTCGCAATGGGGAAAGCATAATATTTATTTGTGCTTCAGTCTCGGAATTACGTGTGGGAACAAGGCAGAGTAAACTCAAGGGCAAGCGTAATAAAATATAAGACTTGAATAATAATGCGAATAGGTTCAACTGTAACATCTTACCGAATTCTATATTATTAGCCGAATAATGATCAAGTATCTCACACAAAAATGTATTTTTTCATCACTAAAAGGATCCTTTTGAGAATTTCGTACTGCAAGTGGTTAAAAATTAAAACACATTGAAGAATATGACTTCTTTGAGGACAGAGGAGATCATCATTTAATGTAATTTAATAGAAAATGTTACGCTTTGAAGCAAACATATTGAAATTGATACGTTTTAATAAAATATCTTACGCATTTATCCCTGAAGATGGATACAGAAGAGTAATTCACTCATTTTTCGCCAGATGTTTTAAGAACTAGTAAAAAAGATGTGATCTGACATATCCGAACTCCTTGGTGCTACCTACTTGAGATTTTTCGTAAGGATAAACTTAATAACCCTTTCATCCATCCTAACTTTAAACTGGGGATCCCTAGACCGTACCCGCCATTTTTTGTCATTATCCAGGGTATCACGAGATACCGATACATGTCAGCGACTTTTTACAGATCACTCGGAAGTTTTTGGCGGTTGTTTTGACTACTTTGATCTCTTATAGCTTTTATAACGTAAGATTAAATGTGCTTTTAAAAGTTTAATAGGTTTAATTCATTATAGAAAAGAGAATCACGTGCTGAAAATCAGAAAGGAAAAATTACAGCAAAGCATACTGAATAATTTACATGCTAGTAGACACCAATAATTGAAATTATTGTCCGTAAGTAAATAAAATTACTGAAATAAGAATAAGCGGCATTCACACAAAGCAAAGGCCAGCCGGGGCACGGGCGCAAATAAAATATCAGCAAACATGAACGAAGTGCGTGCAGACTGATGCGTAGGCACAAATGTCTGTTCTGTTTTATTTAAAGTTCTGTGACACGCGACGTGGCTCTCTGCCACTATTGTGTCGCAACCAGCAAGCGGGTTACTAATGACGTGAGACGAACCCGCTTCACCTCACTAGCGGTTAAGGTACCGACGCACTTAGATACCAAATGGAGTTATTCAGCATTGTTAACCTTATTTTTTGTTACGAGTTACATTCAGAGGAACTGGTCGTTGGAGCTGTAAGAGCTATTTGAGTGCTTAGGTGTTTGCCAGAGTAAACTTCCATGTAATGTATATAAGTATTGTAACTTATTATCATTCAAGGTAAATGCGAAAATTTAAGTCTAAGGCAAATAATGGTGTAGTTGTTTCCTTAATTAAGAATGGACAGAAAGATAACTTATTTGAGAAATTTCAGGTGGTGGAAAGAACCTCAGGGAAATTTTATTGTAGATTTAAAATAGCTAGACTGTCCCGTGGCGCAGTTGGCTAGACATCAGCTCGTGAGCAGGTGCTAGCTGAACAAGGCCGCGGGTTCGATCCCTGCACCGAGACAAATTTTTGTGTGATCCACAAATATTTGTTTCGTATCTTGATGTTTGTGATGCAAAAAAGCTCGTTTTTTCGTACGCAAGACGTGTTTCTTAGTATGTTTAATCATAAAATTGTATATGTTTATTGGGTGTTTTTATTAATTAATTTTAAAAAGTTGTGAGTTAACAAACAATACAATGCGTATGAATTGTTCGCACAATTGATTTCTTAAAATGTTTTCGTATTCAGCATACGTTCGAAATGTTTAATTTTCTCAGACGATATTGCTTTACGGCTAAGAAAGAGTCCATTAAACAAACAACAAGTTTTTCTTCAAAATTAACATTGAAAAGAATCACGATTGGCTTTTATTTTTCCTGCAGTACTTTCGGAAAGTGATTTTTTTAATGTTTTTAATTTTATGTGTGGTAAATCATTCATAGCCAATTGAACTGATTTAATTTTCATGGGACCGCATTTCTAAATCAGACAAAGTAAACGTCTAACATATAATATCGGATTAAAAGACAAGATAACAACGTTGAAACTCAGGGGAAACGCTTTTAAAAACAAATGAATATTTGAAAAGAAAACCTAAAAATGTCTGTCAGCATGTATCTCGCCTAACAAAGGCACATTCACGATAACCTAGTTTGATTAGCTACATAGCTATCTCAACGGAACACAGCAATTACAGCATCAGCTGATTTAAACTAAATTAGAATTTAAATGCCGCTTCATTGCTTAATCAACTCACCATCGCCTCTGTTTACTGCCGACGAAGCAATTGCAAGAATTAATAAAAACCTTTACCACAGACGGCGCTTTGAGATTTTCCTTTATTTTTACTTTAAAAGGAATTGAAGTGTTCTACAATTTAACAGTTCATGTTTTAAAATATTGTGTACACTGAACGTACGCTTCGTACGTAGAGATGGAGTAGATACGCCGAATTAGGTCTCTCGGTACGTGTCTAGCATATAACATGTGTTATCGGTAGAAAAGAGGACGCGTGCGCCCGCGCCGAAAATCGTCGGTGTCATCGCACTTAGGTGGCCCACTTACCACGATATTTCGATAGGAGCCGCCGCGAATGCGCTCCCCCCACCGACAGCCGAATTTGCCCACTTTTATTCTGTTCACGACGGTTTTTTAACGAACACGTCATCACCTGGCCCGACTTACTAATTCCACGCCGCTTCCGGACTCGGCCGAATTTTCGATATCTATCGAGTGGCGTCGTCGTTCCGTTTACATTCCCGCCATACAAATACAATGAAGGTACTATTCCTTATAAATTAATCCGGGCTGCGTTGTACAGCGTCACCCCAAATTGGGCAAAATAATATTAAATTATTTGATACACAATCATTTTATATATGTACATTTCCAGTGGTAATGTCAAAAACTAATTGCGTTATTTATTGCACGTTTTGAGTATATGTACAAATGTTAACATCTAATGTTTAATTTGTAATTAAGACGAATGTGTGCGCGTTTATCTGTTAATAGCAGAGTTACAGAAGTTTGATTGTGTACGTACATCTCGGCCGCGTGTCGTGTCTATGCTTTCTAATGCGCCGTCCAATACACACGCACACTCATTTTGTAATACAAATTTGCCCATTGACTGCCTCGTAACGAAATTTATAATAATACCCGAGATATACAAGTGCTCTCAAAGCAATTTAATTTGGCGTAATTTCCGGCAATCTTAGAAAAATATTCACATTAAATTATTTATACACATTAGAAATATTAGGAAACGGAGTGCGACGACCTAGTAATTTCTAGAACAGATAGAAGACTGACCACGTTATTTTTTACGATCGTGGGAGTCGCTCACAGTATGGTGAAAACTTTAGGCGAATTGAGTAAGACGGCAAATATAAATTTCCTAATTATAAAATTGAGGGGAACAGCGGCGGTTGTCGCCAGTGGCGTGCTCGCGTGGCGGTTGGCGGCCCTCCAGTTTTATATTTAAACGGACCAGCATCAACTGACATTTTATGAAGGAGTTTTGAAACATTTCGAATTGTGCCACGGTTGTAAAACGTAGATATACCGCCGGCGCGATTACTGTAGCAACTTAAACCTTCTTAATGTCACGTAAATTTCGTTTAATAACTTTATAACGTCTGCAAATACGATAACACAATGCCATATAGTATATGACATCTATTGAGTAATTAATTAATTATACATTATATAATTTATATTTGTAAGATGCTTTGAGGAATAAATTTACGCTGGCCGAAATATTGTATAGATATTATGTCGACGGACGCGTATCAAATGCTCGAAGTGGAATATTAATGATTAGCCGATAATAGCTAACTTTTCGCGTTGACTGCGTAAATGATAGAACAACATCTTAATGGCGAGATTGTGTTCGACAACATGTCTGCTAATCGCATACCATATAACAACTTAGTCTAATTCCTAATGAAATGTTACTCAAATTGCTTAGTAACAAATTGCTATTTAATTAATGACTGTACTTCCTATTCAAGTTATACCAGTTTATAACGAATATTATAAATTAACCCGAAAAAGGGCAATAGGGTCGCCCCCTATCACGTGGGACTTGTTAACGTATAGCTTTCCCTATCCTCCCGGGAATTCAAGCTTACGGTTTTAAATTAATTGCTGTTATCTTTGTAAATAAAATGGCAATAAAAACTACAATGGCAATAATAACCTAGCCTATGTCTATAAAATAAAATATTTGCTGAAGAAAAAAAAGTGCTGCATAAATGTTAATAAAATGGAAGCGATAAAGACAAAAGTTAAGGTCACACACATTACCTACCCGTGGTGTAACATAATACATTCTTATACTGACCAATTTACTATTATTTCAGTGTAAATTGTGTCGACGTTTGGTAAATTAATAGCAAGACTATTTCGATATCAGTTTCCTGCAGCCGTCAGTTACTCCGTTACCTCGATAACACTGGCTGAATTAAAATTGTTGCTAGTTGGAACAAAACCATTGTTTGTTTTACACCACAAATTAAATAGGAGTTCTCACTGCCTTCAGGTCTGCCAACTGCGCTTTAATTGACACCTAACTGATCGCCGTAATGTAGTCACTTTTCACTACAAATGCTTGAACAAAAGATTTCTCTTGCGGTACCACTGAAGCGCTGTGTACAACTGTAGAGTACTTATCTCGCTACTTGATTTATGCCGGGAATATATTGAGATTATTCAATTTATAATAATAAATCTCGAATTATTATAAACATTTTAGTCATCGCCATTATCGGCTCGTGTACTTCCCACTGCTGGGCGCGGGACTCCTCTACCATTGAGAAAGTATAGGACATAGTCCACTACACTATAATAATTATAATTATAATGTAGCTTAGTGCATTAGTTAAGTCATTAATAAGCAACGAGAATCCGTCCTAGTGTCCGATTTTCCTTATAAATCTCAACAGAGCACATTTGGTTTAATGTTACAAATACATTTGGAGCTATGTTAATAGTTCGATATTTTTCCAGATCCCGCAGATGTGTGTTTATTAGTTTTAGCTAACAACAGACGCGTCCACTTTCAACATTATGCTGTAAATATAGTCAATAACCGCTAAGTAGATGTTGCCTCGACAGGAAATACATTGTATTTAACGTACTAATATTTATCTCACCCACATTTGTATGTTTTTATGGGTACTACGCGGCGTACTCCACGTGATTAAATTTGTAATGTCAGATGTGTTGGCACATAAAAATGCAGTCCAAAACGTAACGGGAATTAATAATTGGTATGGCCATGAAATGCGCGCTGGCTACGTTGAGTTAATGCGTAGTGGTCAACTTCCAACATAAAAGCGGGTTCAAATTTAAGCCACGCCTTTAACTTAACCTATAACTCATACCTTTATATGATAAACCCCTGATCGCTCTTTTTCGGATGGCCGCGTGAGTGAGTATACATTTCTTCTATCAATATAAACTAACAAATAACCTTACGTTTTAAACAAACTACGAAAATTTTAAACAAATAACATCTTAAAGGAATTTTCTTTCCTCCGAGTACGTCTGTAGATTTTTTTGTACGTGGAATCTGCGTGTAGACCTGTTTGATGGACTAAAGCCAAGCTAAAGCCTATATTATAGAAAAAATGATAGCTTACAGGATATAGGCAAAGGTATTTTTCTATCCAAACAATTAACTTTGTTAATGGTTCGCAGTAGCGTATGACGCATGTTTGTTTCTATTTCCAACGTAGTTCAAAGGTGATCCTATTTAGAAGGGATTTACAACCGCCATAATCCTAAAAAGGTTTCTTTATCCCCGTCAATAATTAGGCGTACTCAGGGGATCTTGGAAAACATTTTTATAATAGAATCAAATTACGTTATCGTAATAATCGACAATAAAAAGTTACTAAATTCTGTTAATTTCTTCGCCTCCTGTGCTATTACGTTTACAATATTTGCAAGAATCTAGTACATATATAATTTTACATTTTACTCGGCAACCGTCCATTACAATTAAACTCTTTATCTCGAAGCTACTGTTATTATTTCCAATACGTGGTAGTAAAGTCTTAAAGAACAATATAAATGCGATTGTCATTGAATTTAAATGTGCAGCGGATAGCAATTAGATCGGAGCAGACACGTCAAGTGCCAGCTGATATTGTGCACTTAGAACGCTTAAATAAACAAGTGGAACTGCTAGTGATACCGAGAAACTAAATTTGCAAGCCCAAGTGGTGCAAAGGAACCGAATTCAGACAAGCTTAAACAAAACATACTTAGGTACTGAAGCCTAGCCTTTCTGTAAGAAAACCGATGTTGCGTAACACATTGTTTTGCTGATATTAAACTACACAGAGTCACTCATAATTACCTTTCATAAATCAATGAGAAAAAGACAGCCTAATTAATGGAATATTACCAGAGCCTGTGAAACTATTTACTAAGAAAAAAATACTGTTACCGAAAACGGTAAGCAAGATTTAAATATCATCGTCAACAATACATGAGCCAGATTGCTATTAAGCCCAAAGAGCCTTTGAAAATAGTAAAAAAGTCGGGAATACGAGAGGAAAAGAAGTCTCAGAATTGCATATTTTACCTATATTATGAATATTGGTGCATGCTCTGAATGTGTTCATAATAGTTAAGTTGATTACAACGCCACTCTACCATTTAAAAAAATGATATAAACTTAGGAAATATATTTCGAAATTATAAATATGTTTTAAAACTAATCTATTACAATAAACATGACCAAATTATTGAGATACCAAATAAAAACCTTTCGCAATGTGAATAACCGGACAATTTTTGGTCCATTATTTTTCCAGCGATAGACAACTCGTAGGCACAGTTTCGGGCAAAATCCAATTTCCGACATAATAACAAGCCATTTCATGCAGCTTCGTTGATGGACGGACGCGCTCAGCGAGAAGATGAGTTGTCTAGACCATATTTAATGGAAGCTGGGAATGTAACACTATTGGTCTGGCGATACGGGACGTGATCAAATTCGCTCGTTGGATATTTACCATTATCATATTACGGCGGCCGCTAATTGATTCTTTCATGTAAATGGTTTTCATATTTCGAAGCGTTATTCGATTTAAATGAATGAATCTATTCTGGATGTTTAATGGAAATGTATTCGTTGTCCTCTACACAACAGGCATACGCGGCAATTCATGCGTAAGTGCTCGCTTTGTATTCGGCCTCGGAAATTCGCACAAATTCGTCTACATTTTCAGATGTTGCATTGTTATTTCCGTGCGCGTATTTCCAGCTACATTCGTATTATTTTCTACATTATGGATTTTAATTAAAAACGTTTGTTTACTTATAGATTTGGATATATAGTACTCAACTTTAATTAAGACAGAGGAGAAAAGATTTCGAGCCTTTATCTTAAAATCCTTATGCATGATCAAATTTGGCATATTTTATATACATGGAGTGTTACACGTATGAATTGTATTAATTATTTAAATATTCTAGACAGTAGGACACCTATACTGGTGTATTCAGATAGTAGGGTTAATTGAATGTACAAAGTTATTTAATTAAATAAAAAGTTAAATAAAGAGTACTTGAGACGAAAATTTAAAGCAGAATTTTGTATTACGGGACACAGTAATTAAATTACCTGAGCCAAAGTTTATTAAACAACACAATCGACCGATATATCTTTTCACGTTAATATTACTAGATATATTTGCCTCTTCACATGTCAACTAACAATAACGGTTTAGAATTTCCGCGAATCCCCATTCCGTCTCACGAAGTAACATTTTCATTTAATGACGTATGAATTATCATGCAGACATGTTGCCCGTATACCCCAGTAATTGGTTACATGTTGCATCTCTATTGTACTATTAATTGGTCTGGAGCAACTTATTATTTGAATTCTTTTCAAGATTATGTCTGAAAATGAAAATACCAAGAAAAAGGAATAAAAGAAAGTAGAAAAAAAGAAAGTAAACTTAAAGAATTTACAAAATGGCTGCCTGTCTGACATACGAATTTTATGATTTCATAATGACAAGCGTGTTAGTAGTCAATCTTAGTAGATCTCATTATAATTTATCAAATGTCACTTATCGGCGTAAACCCATTGGCGTAAAAAATTCCCGCCAAAAAAATATTTTTCCATACAAACTACATACAATTAATACCGATGGTTGTATGGAAAACGTCAAAAATGTTATTTTTTGTCAGGGTTTTCTTTAACGCCAGAGGGTTTGTGATCATCTCACGTTTCCGATCACGGTCTGAATACATCCTGTATATAATCTGGGTTACCTTTGATCCACAAAATAGGATGCAAATGATATCACAGAAACACACATCATAGAGAGATACAACAAAAACTTTTCCTTCTTAACATTTTAATGCCTATATGATAAAACTACATCCCAAAACGTTATAGGTCTGAAGAAGTACATGATGATAGAATTGTCTTTACCTTGGCAATTTTATTGAACGAAAGGAATAAACGGTACCATCGCATAATTGTTCTCTTTCTAAGCTATCACGGCCGCATGGCTATTCTGCATGGAAATGGGAAATTTTAACACCCCACAGCGTATGCTTCTTTTACCTAGAACATTTACATATAAAACTCGTTGCTAGTTTTTATGAAGTAATACTCGTTATTATAGTTCACAAAAATATGCTACTAAATTACCTTCGTTATTTAAATAAAGGATAAGCCGGCTTTTATGTTTGCCACCTAAACTGTTATAAAGAGGTATAGTCTGTGAGATTGTAGGGCGGAATATCAAGATCTGCTAAACGAATTTTTAGAATTCATTCAGTTCCAGAAAATCCCTTTTATGTAGATTGGAGAATCAACAAAAAATATATCAAAAATGGGAGATGAATGCTTGTTGAAGTCTAAAGTTTTTCACATTGAACTGCGAGAAACAGCTATTTTGAAAATAATGTGTTCCTCTCCGCAATCTTTTACAAGCAGAAATGTCTTCAGTGTCTGGCTATTATTTTCGCTACTTTTTATTCATATTGCTTATTACGGCCCAATAAAATGCTTCCGGTGCGTAAATCCCACTCAGACACGGTTTATTTAACATTTCCTCCAAACACTCCGTCTTTCAATGCAAAAAATATAACAAGCAGGGATTTCTGAAGTCGCGAAACGATGTGACATACGCCAACTGATAAAGCCCCACCCAGACATTTTAAGAATGAACGTATTTTACAATACAAGATAGGTACATTCTGGGTCACTTATCAGCTTACGATACCACCGTTTTAGTAAATTGAAATGCGATAAATATTGTGTATTGACGGGACGAATAAAATACGCGACTTGGCAGATGCATACTGGAGTGGCGACTCAATACGCAAGTGACTGTGCAATCTACCAATTACGTCATATTTTTAATCGAAATCGGTGTATTTATCCCCATGTCCCGCTCCTGGGCAGCCTTCTAACATTGAGAAGTCTAAGACATAAACCCTCTCACTGGTAAAGGAGGTCCGATTTATACGTAAAACAACTAGAATTCTTATTTTGTTGTTGGTTTTCTTTTCAGTAAGTCCAGAATATAATAGTATTCATATATTCCTTTATTCCACAATACATACTACAATTTATTTTTTTATATTTAAAATTAAAAAAAGAACAGTAACATCAATTTTATTACGTTAATGATAGTAGCATTTGTTTTTATTTTACATTTTTGAATACATATATCGTTTTAAAACCTTAGTTCTCCTAATTTTATACATAGCCTTTATTACCTTGTACAGTCACGAGCATAAATATGTTCCTATGCGATGGTTACCAAAAATATCTGACCCATGATCGAGTTCAATAATATGTGCCTACACGTACGCAGCAAAAATATGTGACATTATCCGGCTGCATAATGCAGTGCCGTCAAAATGATGTGATACACTCACGAAGCATAAATATGTGACACCACTAGGCGGCAATAATATCTGACATAATTTTATCTTCAATTTAATGTAATAATTATACGAAATAAATTTTATTTTACATTGTTTCAAGATGGCTGTACTTTTATACTATACTAGCCGGCTCGCGCTCGCTTCGTTGGGGGGTAAACATTTTTACTTGCGATTAAATTGTGATTTTAGTTCGGTTAATACTGAATGCCATCATTTATTTCCTGATTGCGAAAAAATATTGTATTTATCTATTTTTAATGAAAATATCACTAAATAAATTACGGCACAGTTGCGGTTGCATAACTAGGTCAGTATTATCTCTTTAACCATTCGTGCCAATTGTATGCAGTTAAAGAAAAAAATATTTTGTTTTAAACACTTGAGAGTATATTTATAAACTCACTTATTTTAATAAAAAATCATAATTGTTGATAATATTGATCAATTAACATGAAGTAATGATTTAAATTATTCTTCAATATACAAAACATTTTTTTACAGTTATATTTTTATAGTTAGACATATTATGCTGTCGCTGACTTTTTATAAGCATTATCAAGCTTCACAGTGCTGGGCTCGAGGTTTACGCGCACGGTTGAGAATCTCTCCGGTCGCGGGCGTACACCCCATCACGCCCATCTGTATTAACAATGAATTATCATATCACTTGCATTAACGGTAAAGGACAACATCGTGATGACTCTTGCACACCTAGAAGTTCTTAGAAATTTCTTAGGTTTGTAGTCCGTAAACCCGTACTAGGTCAGCGTGGTGGATTAAGGTCTTAACCCTCTCAATGATAGAGAAGACTCGTGCCCAGAAGTGGCACGTATATGGGCTGATAGTGATAATGGTGATCAAGCTCTATAACTTTTCTCTAGGACTCAAGCAAATATATCTCATGGGTAAAAAAGCAGCGTTCATAAAAACCGTTTTCGTTCGACAGTTTTTTCTTCGGTTCAGTTTTTACTTTGTAAAACCGGCTACAATGAAAAATTGTTATCAATTTTCTGATTAATATTTACCCTATGACACTCACAAATAACGTAGCTTTCTATTGCTAAAAGAATGTTCAAAATCGGTTAAGTAGATCTAGAGATTACTTTATACAAAGTCACAAGCTTTACTTCTTTAAATTATTTGTATAGATTTTTGTCTAGATATATTCTAAATCACGACCAAATTCAAATATTCATTTAATACGTAGATATATTTTGCCTACGGCTGCTGTGACATTAAGGAATTATTATGTTGTGTTAAACGGAAGCGGATTTTATCACGATTGCTCCGATTAATTTATTATTTATACAGTTTATTGATTTTTCTTAAATTAATTTAATTTTTAGATTCCCTAGCAGAGTTTTGATAAATTTAAAACGAATACCACTGAATTTGGTGAAAAAGTAGACCATAATTCAAATTCAGATATAATTCCACAAATAATAATTGCTGGCTTGGTAGTGAGTAATATTGTACATATTGTAAAGCCGATTTTTGCGCAAAAGAAAAACTATGGTTTCTTAAATTAATAGATTTAAGAGACATGGTTGATTTAACTTATACATAGTTCAAACGACGTATTAACGACTATCTGACTCTGAACGCAATTGCATTTTTCTTTTCAATAATTAGTTCTCAATACCATAACTTGTGACGTGAATGATAAGGTTTTAGGCTATTGCTACCGAATATTACTCGTATACACTTATGAAGTAAGGCCAAACAGATTGAAAAAACAGACACTTTATGACATAATGACTGTTCGAAGTGAACGCACTAAGAAATATTTAGTACCAAAACAACGTGAATGCCAAATGTGAACAAATAATTTTCAATCTTATTACTTGCGCGTGACGTTTATTTTAAAATATTTGTCCTCATTTATTAAAGACATTATTTTAAAATGACATTTTTATTTTCTGTATTTTAATGTCATAACGTCTTAAATTCAAATTTATTGTAAGCTATATAAAATCCAATTGCAAAGACTTAAGGTTAATTGTAACCAGGAGTCGTCTTTAATTTAATACTTTACAAATCGAAGTCTGAATTACAAATGTGTAAATATATCATGAAATATATGCAACCGGTGCCACTAAGACAAGTGATTTTGTTTGCGATCTTCAATCTAGTATATTTGATCGAAGGTGTGTGTAGTATTCCCTAAAACAATATTGGTAAGATTGTTTAGTGAAGAACAATTTAACGATCATAATTACTATTTTAACGAACGAAGACGAAATAATTAAAGAAATATTGTTTTGAACTTAACTTTCTTTATCGAAGTAATACGAGATAACTGGTCGCCTTAAAAGCGTTGAATATACAGGAATTCTTTCAGACATTTTGATACCGACAAGGCGTATCATCATCATCATCATCATTAACCCATATACGCCCACTGCTGAGCACGGGTCTCCTCTACTATTGAGAGGGTTTAGGCCATAGTCCGCCACGCTGGCCTAGTGCGGATTGGCGAACTACGCACCTAAGAAATTCCTAAGAACTTTTTAGGTGTGCAGGTTTCATCACGATGTTTTCCTTCACCGTTAAAGCAAGTGATAATTCAATTTGAATACACACATAACTTCGAAAAGTCAGAGGTGTGTGCCTGGGGTTCGAACCCGCGACCGCCGAGATTCTCGACCGCGCGCCTAAACCTCGAGGCCATCACTGCTTTTTTATCGTACAAGGCGTATCAGTTATCCTGATTTAGCACCTCTTTATGTGGTGCAAGACAACAGCCCGATCCACAACTCACGAATAACTCGTGAGTGGTTTAATACGCAAAGAGAGATGATAAAATTAATAGATTTCCCTCCTAAAAGCCCTGATTTGAATCCTATTGAGAACCTGTGGGGTTTAATAGTCCAACAATGGGATCCAAATCAGGCTAGAACTTACAATTCCCTGCGTTGTCACACCTTCGACATTTGGGAGTCACTCCGGGGCTCTCAAGTGTGCACTAATATTGTCTCATTCATGCGAGAGAGGCTACAGGATGTTATTAATGCAAACGGGGGGTATACTAGATTTTAATTTATAATGTTTATAAAAAAAGAATTAAAATTATTAATTAAGATGATTTGATAAATTAAAATACAAAAAAATATAAGTAAATATTTAAATTTAGTCGTGATTTAGACCATAATATCTAGACATAAATCTATATATATATAAGAAAGTCGTGTTAGTTACACCACTTATAACTCAAGAACGGCTGAAGCGATTTGGCTGAAAATTGGTGGGGAGGTAGCTTAGAACCGGGAATAAAACATAGGATACTTTTTATCCCGTTCGACAGCGTTCCCGTGGGACTTTTCATTGTTTTCTTTATCCATACAAAAGTTTCGTTTAAATAATTAAGTCAATTTGAACTTTAATACAATACAATAAAGTTTAAATCGTAGTGGAGGAGTTCTATATTATAAAAATGAATTGCTCGATGTGTCTCTAAGCGCAAATCTCGAGAACAGCTGAACCGATTTCGCTAATTCTTTATTTATAATATTCCTTGAAGTACGAGGATTGTTCTTACGGAGAGATACATTTTAACAATTGCCTGAAAATGTCTAAATATAATACTTTTCTAAATTCCCATACAAAAGGATCGTAATGATTAATGATACTTAAGTCATTTTGAACTTTAACACCATACAAAATTTCCTGTCATTTAATGTTTATCCCGTCGATGCAGTTAGAGACCCCCTCAAATAAAAGAATTTATTAAAATAAGCATTTTGAATCGACAATATGCATCTATAACATTCGAATAATTGCGTATTTTAGATGTTAAAAATGCAGAATTGTCATGACAATGGATTGACATTTTTTGGCTGTCAAATATTAAGGCGTGCTTTCAGAAATTTATTTTGTGTAACAAATCTCCTTGGTAGTGCCTAATTTTTAAATTTTTATTATGCTTGAATATTATAAATACTCTAAATCTCCTTCAAGAAATATTGATAAATGGCCAGGGGATGCCTTTTCCATTGATCTAGACAGTCATGGAACAGGGCTGCGAGTACGCGACCTCGGCCCCCCAAGCTGTTGGAGTCTCCCACTACTTCCTTATCCGGGACTGCAGCATCCTTACCATCAGGCCAAATATCCTTACCTGCAATATCCTGTACCCAAACACACGCTATCTCTACCCCATTACCAAAACAATGAAAGTCCCAAGGAGAGTTGGTGTCAGACATAAACATTTGCAAAACATTTGCCAAAACATTTATGCAGAATTTATAATAAGAAAGGTTACAGGGCCTAGGGCGTCTCCCGTAGCCGACGCGCAGGGGCAGCACCTGGCTCCTGTGAGAAATGGGCAAGGTTTGTTACACCAGCCCAGGCGGGGGCAACGTAAGACACTAGGCCGGGAAATGAGATTGAGGTATGCAAGTTGGAATGTAGGTACGATGAATGGTAGGTCAAGAGAGTTAGCAACTGTGCTGAAAAAGAAAAAAAATGGTCAACGAAGAAGACTTACGAAAGACGACTGCATGCAGCAATGATGCGAATATTGCAGTGAATGTGTGGTATTATAACACGGAGTGACAGAGTGAGAAATGAATACGTTAGGGTAAGTCTGAAATTAGCTCCTGTGATAGAAAAGATGAAAGGAAACCGTCTGTCGTGGTATGGGCACATTATAAGAAGGAATGAATCATATGTAGGAAAAAAGGTGATGAATATGAAAGTGGATGGATGGGCGAGTCGAGGAAGGCCAAAAAAGAGATGGATGGAGTGCGTGACTGAAAATTTGAAAGAGAAAGGGGTGAATGAAGACATGACGGCTGACAGGGATGTGTGGAAGAAGAAGAGATACTGCGCCGACCCCAAGTAATTAACTGGGACCAGGGCAGGGTGATGATAATATACCTAAGTAATTAAAAATTAAATTCTGTTAATAAGTAACAAAACATTCATTGGCGGGTAGGGCGATACGAAGTTTGCCGAGATAGCTAGAATAGTATAAAATTACAGCCATATTAAAATAATGTAAAATACAATTTATTTCTTTCATTATTTCATATAAATTGTAAATTAAATTAAATTGAAGATAAAATTATGTCAGATATTATTGCCGCCTAGTGGTGTCACATATTTATGCTTCGTGAGTGTATCACATCATTTTGACGGCACTGCATTATGCAGCCGGATAATGTCACATATTTTTGCTGCGTACGTGTAAGCACATATTATTGAACTCGATCATGGGTCAGATATTTTTGCCAACCTGCCCATAGGAACATATTTATGCTCGTGACTGTACAGTCACGAGCATAAATATGTTCCTATGCGAAGGTTACCAAAAATATCTGACCCATGATCGAGTTCAATAATATGTGCCTACACGTACGCAGCAAAAATATGTGACATTATCCGGCTGCATAATGCAGTACCGTCAAAATGATGTGATACACTCACGAAGCATAAATATGTGACACCACTAGGCGGCAAAAATATCTGACATAATTTTATCTTCAAATTAATATAAAAATTATACGAAATAATGAAAGAAATAAATTTTATTTTACATTGTTACAAGATGGCTGTACTTTTATACTATACTAGTCAGCCCGCGCTCGCTTCGTTGGGGGGTAAACATTTTTACTTGCGATTAAATTGTGATTTTAGTTCGGTTAACACTGAATGCCATAATTTATTTTCTGATTGCCAAAAAATATTGTATTTATCTATTTTAAATGAAAATATCACTAAATAGATTACGGCACAGTCGCGGTTGCATAACTAGGTCAGTATTATCTCTTTAACCATTCGTGAAAATTGTATGCAGTTAAAGAAAAACATATTTTGTTTTAAACACTTGAGAGTATAATTATAAACTCACTTATTTTAATAAAAAATCATAATTATTGATAATATTAATCAATTAAGATGAAGTAATGATTTAAATTATTCTTCAATATACAAAACATTTTTTTTTCAGTTATATTTAAAGTTAGACATATGCTAGCGCTGACTTTTTTATAGGCATTATCAAGCTTTACAGTGCTGGGCTCGAGGTTTATGCGCACGGTTGAGAATCTCTCCGGTCGGGGGTGCACACCCCAGGCACACACCTCTGACTTTTCGAAGTAATATCTGTATTAACAATGAATTATCACTTGCAATAACGGTAAAGGAAAACACCGTGATGACTCTTGCACACCTAGAAGTTCTTAGAAATTTCTTAGGTTTGTAGTCCGCAAACCAGCACTAGGTCAGCGTGGTGGACTAAGGTCTTAACCCTCTCAATGATAGAGAAGGCTCGTGCCCAGAAGTGGGACGTAAATGGGCTGATAATGATAATGATGATCAAGCTCTATAACTTTTCTCTAGGACTCAAGCAAATATGGGGTAAAGCAACGTTCATAAAAAACCCGTTCGACTGTTTTTTCTTCGATTTACTTTGTAAAACCGGCTACAATGAAAAATTGTTATCAATTTTCCGATTAAAATTTACCCTATGACACTTACAAATAACGTAGCTTTCTATTGCTAAAAGAATGTTCAAAATCGGTTTAGTAGATCCAGAGATTACTTTATAGTAGTATGTTAGTATTTGTATAGATTTCTGTCTAGATATATTCTAAATCACGACCATATAATATTCATTAAGGAATTGTTATGTTGTGTTAAACGGAAGCGGCTTTTAACACGATTGCTCCGATTAATTTATTATTTATACAGTTTATACAGTTAATTGATTTTTCTTAAATTAATTTAATTAATTAAGAGACCAGATTTAAATCCCATTGAGAATCCGCTTTTATCTGGGTTTAATGGTCCAGCTATGGGATCCAACTCGGGCTCCAACCCATGATTCTCTATGCTGATTAGCTATACTCTGTTTAAATTCATCTTTACATATGTAATTTTTTTCTGTAAGTGTAATGTTCCCAAACTCCTCCGAAACGGCAGGACCGATTTGAATGATTTTTAGTGTGTGTTTAAATGGACTCGAGGATGGTTTAGATTTACAATTCAGTTCAATTTCAATTGCTCTTTTTTTAATTATATGTTTGTTGATTTTTGATAATAAACTCTTTGGATAATATTTCAGAGCGTGACATGAGTCACAGTTCACTTTGTTTTTAAAACAGACATCAGTGACGTTTCCCTAGAGTGGCCAATATGCAGCCAGTAGCACAACCATATCGCATATTTACTAACTCCAATAGTAAATGACACTAAAGGTATGTGTCTTCGACCAAATGTATACTAGATTCAAAAATAGCCCGGAAATAACCGCACAACAAAAATTGTGGTCTTATTACAAATTTGGAATGTCCAATCGTCGCTAACGCTAAGACGTAACAAGAAAAAAGTTGAGTAGAGCATTTTTTAGATTCCCTAGCAGAGTTTTGATAAATTTAAAACGAATACCACTGAACTTTGTGAAAAACTAGACCATAATTCAAATTCAGATATAATTCCACAAATAATAATTGCTGGCTTGGTAGTGAGTAATATTGTAAAAAAATATTTGTAAATACTGTAAAACCGATTTTTGCGCAAAAAAAACTATGGTTTCTTAAATTAATAGATTTAAGGGACATGGCTGATTTAACTTATACATAGTTCAAACGACGTATTAACGACTATCTGACTCTGAACGCAATTGCATTTTTCTTTGTTATAAATAGTTCTCAATACCAAAACTTGTGACGTGAATGATAGCGATTATTACTATTGCTACCGAATATTACTCGTATACACTTACGAAGTAATACCAAACAGAATGAAAAAATAGACACTTTATGACATAATGACTGTTCGAAGTGAACGCACTAAGAAATATTTAGTACCGAAACAACGTGAATTCCAAATGTGAACAAATAATTTTCAATCTTATTACTTGCGTGTGACGTTTATTTTAAAATATTTGTCCTCATTTATTAAAGACATTATTTTAAAATGACATTTTTATTTTCTGTATTTTAATGTCATAACGTCTTAAATTCAAATTTATTGTAAGCTATATAAAATCCAATTGCAAAGATTTAAGGTTAATTGCAACCATGAGTTGTCTTTAATTTAATACTTTACAAATTGAAGTCTGAATTACAAATGTGTAAATATAATATCATGAAATATATGCAACCGGTGCCACTAAGACAAGTGATTTTGTTTGCGATCTTCAATCTAGTAGGTATATATTTGATCGAAGGTGTGTGTAGTATTCCCCAAAACGATATTGGTAAGATAGTTTAGTGAAGAACAATTTAACGATCATAATTACTATTTTAACGAACGAAACGAAATAATTAAAGAAATATTGTTTTCAAGTTAAATTTCTTTATCGAAGTAATACGAGATAACTGGTCGCCTTAACAGCGTTGAATATACAGGAATTCTTTCAGACATTTTGATACCGACAAGGCATATCAGTTATCCTGATTTAGCACCTCTTTATGTGGTGCAAGACAACAGCCCATTCCAGAACTCACGAATAACTCGTGAGTGGTTTAATACGCAAAGAGAGACGATAAAATTAATAGATTTCCCTCCTAAAAGCCCTGATTTGAATCCTATTGAGAACCTGTAGGGTTTAATAGTCCAACAATGGGATCCAAATCAGGCTAAAACTTACAATTCCCTGCGTTGTCACACCTTCGACATTTGGGAGTCACTCCAGGGCTCTCAAGTGTGCACTAATATTGTCTCATCCATGCGAGAGAGGCTACAGGATGTTATTAATGCAAACGGGGGGTATACTTGATTTTAATTTATAATGTTTGCATATAAAAAAAGAATTAAACTTATTAATTAAGATGATTTGATAAATTAAAATATAAGTAAATATTTAAATGTAGTCGTGATTTAGACCATAATATCTAGACATAAATCTATCTATACTAATATTATAAAGCTGAAGAGTTTGTTTGTTTGTTTGAAGGCTAGGATCTCAGGAACTACTGGTCCGATTTGAAAAATTATTTCACTGTTAGATAGCATATTTATCGCGGAAGGCTATAGGCTATATAACATCACGCTACGACGAATAGGAGCAGAGCAGCAATAAAGAATATTTCAAAATCGGGGACATTTTTTCCTTTTTGTGAGCTTCCGCTGCGTGCGCTGCGAAAACGGTTAAAGTTTCGCAAAAATAATGTATGAGTGAAATGTTCCTCTTTAAAAGTTCTAAAAGAAAGTCCACGACAGGATATGTCTATTTTTTAAGGTTGGCTCACTATAACATTTTTTATCCTAACCAAATTTATTTTAAAATAAAGTTTTATTTGTTAAGGTGTTTTTATAAATATGATATTAATCCTTATCCAAATAAATACGTTATTCATTACAAGTATTTAATTTTAAATAAAATTTCCCTTTACATCATTTGATTTCACTGAGTATCTTAGAAGATATTGCAATTTTAAAAAATTGATCAAGCGCGCAGTAATGATGCACAAGGCGCCGATCGACGCGTTACGGTTTCACGTTTGAACAATTTGACCGAATTGTATGATTTTTGGTATGGACATAAACAGGACTCTGAGAAGTAAAATAGACTACAACTTATTTTCCTTCTGAACTCAACCCTGTAGTCTACGCGGACGGAGTCGCGAGCAAAAGCTAGTATATGTATATAAAAGAAAGTCGTGTTAGTTACACCACTTATAACTCAAGAACGGCTGAAGTGATTTGGCTGAAAATTGGTGAGGAGGTAGCTTAGAACCGGGAATAAAACATAGGATACTTTTTATCCCGTTCGACAGCGTTCCCGTGGGACTTTTCATTGTTTTCTATATCCATACAAAAGTTTCGTTTTAATAATTAAGTCAATTTGAACTTTAATACAATACAATAAAGTTTAAATCGTAGTGGAGGAGTTCTATATTATAAAAATGAATTGCTCGATGTGTCCCTAAGCGCAAATCTCGAGAACAGCTGAACCAATTTCGCTAATTCTTTTTTTATAATATTCCTTGAAGTACGAGGATTGTTCTTATGAAGAGATACATTTTAAAAATTGCTTGAAAAGGTCTAAAAATAATACTTTTCTGAATTCCCATACAAAAGGATCGTAATGATACTTAAGTAATTTTGAACTATAACACCATACAAAATTTCTGTCATTTAATGTTTATCCCGTCGATGCAGTTAGAGGCCCCCTCAAATAAAAGAACGTATTAAAATAAGAATTTTGAATCGACAATATGCATCTATAACATTCCAATAATTGCGTATTTTAGATGTTAAAAATGCAGAATTGTCATGACAATGGATTGACATTTTTTGGCTGTCAAATTTTAAGGCGTGCTTTCAGAAATTTATTTTGTGTAACAAATCTCCTTGCTAGTGCCTAATTTTTAAATTTTTATTATGCTTGAATATTAAAAATACTCTAAATCTCCTTCAAGAAATATTAATAAATGGCCAGGGGATGCCTCTTCCATTGATCTAGCCAGTCATGGAACAGGGCAGCGATTACGCGACCTCGGCCCCCCGAGCTGTTGGAGTCTCCCACTACTTCCTTATCCGGGACTGCAACATCCTTACCATCAGGCTAAATATCCTTACCTGCAATATCCTGTACCCAAACACACGCTATCTCTACCCCATTACCAAAACAATGAAAGTCCCAAGGAGAGTTGGTGTCAGACAGGCGGCCGGCCGTAAAACATTTGCCAAAACATTTATGCAGAATGTATAATAAGAAAGGTGACAGGGCCTAGGGCGTCTCCCGTAGCTGACGCGCAGGGGCAGCACCTGGCTCCTGTGAGAAATGGGCAAGGTTTGTTACACCAGCCCAGGCGGGGGCAACTTAAGACACTAGCCCGGGAAATAAGATTGAGGTATGCAAGTTGGAATGTAGGTACGATGAATGGTAGGTCAAGAGAGCTAGCATCTGTGCTGAAAAAGGAAAAATAAGGTTAACGAAGAAGACTTACGAAAGACGACTGCATGCAGCAATAATGCGAATATTGCGGTGGATGTGTAGTATTATAACATGGAGTGACAGAGTGAGAAATGAATACGTTAGGGTAAGGCTGAAAGTAGCTCCTGTGATAGAAAAGATGAAAGGAAACCGTCTGTCGGGGTATGGGCACATTAAGAGAAGGAATGAATCATATGTAGGAAAAAAAGGTGATGAATATGAAAGTGGATGGATGGGCGAGTCGGAGAAGGCCAAAAAAGAGATGGATGGAGTGCGTGATTTAAGATATGAAAGAGAAAGGGGTGAATGAAGACATGCCGTGTGTGGAAGAAGAAGAGATACTGCGCCGACCCCAAGTAATTAATTGGGACCAAGGCAGGGGGATGATAATATACCTAAGTAATCAAAAATTAAATTCTTTTAATAAGTAACAAAACATTCATTGGCGGGTAGGGCGATACGAATTTTGCCGGGATAGCTAGAATAGTATAAAATTACAGCCATATTAAAACAATGTAAAATACAATTTATTTCTTTCATTATTTCATACAAATTGTAAATTTAATTAAATTGAAGATAAAATTATGTCAGATATTATTGCCGCCTAGTGGTGTCACATATTTATGCTTCGTGAGTGTATCACATCATTTTGACGGTACTGCATTATGCAGCCGGATAATGTCACATATTTTTGCTGCGTACGTGTAGGCACATATTATTGAACTCGATCATGGGTCAGATATTTTTGCCAACCTGCCCATAGGAACATATTTATGCTCGTGACTGTACAGATATATTTGAATATAAACAGACGGTAGTATATTTTAAGACAAAATTCGACGGAACAGTCGATGCTCAATAGTAAACAAACTTACAAAGAAAATGTGTTGAGAACTTTAAAATAAAGGCTGTGCAAACATTTTCCGAACTACGTCAGGTCGCTTCCAAACTTGAATGGAAGTTGTTTATAGAAATAAACAAGTTTACGTACGCTTACGAATATAAAACGGGGAATTATTTTTAAACATTGTTCCATATTAAGACTTCCGTTGAGTTGTTGCAAAAATTATCACAATGAATTTCTCAAAAAAAGTGTAGTCGCAATGTTTTTTGTGGCTTCCAGCCGCGTAGAACTGATCTAGAACGATGTATATATAAACCATGCAAAAAAGGAACAAATAGTTGACTTTTACGCTTTATGTTACTCTTTTTAATAACCCTGAGATAACTCAAAACAAGAGAAGTAGTTCTTGCTTGATACAGACGCTATCGAAGTTTTAATTAACAGTTTGGTCGTTTCATAAATATAGTTCCTTGATAATATTGTACTTTGATACAAATAACTACTGACTAAAACATTAATACCTACGCATAAATGTAATAATTTCTGAGCCTAAGATTTCTAACAAGTTTCCTTGTTGTAATTGATAACAAGAGCGCCTATATATTAAATGATCTCGGCCACATAGAATCATAGAGGGAATATAAATATCTTTCAAACCTAATAACTAATTTATTTCTTTAATACATGGCCCTATCCCACCACACACCCGCCACTGCAACTCCTGTACTCCAAGATCAACAGCGGCACGCACAGTATTGGCGCCGAGCAATGAAGCTCAGCGAATCTAAGGGGACTTAAATTGTCATAATCCCGCAACGAAGTTAATCAGAAAAGCAATGTAAAGGAGGAGTTGGAAAACAGAGAGTTGTCATACATCTTTAATACATGTCTCCATAAAGAATTTCTATATACATAAGTACGAATAGTTCCAATAACGATTCCGGAGTCCGGACCAACGCTTCGTTTTTTTCGCCCATCCCATGGCAACACCGTCGTACCGATTACGTAATAGTTATGTAATGTGCTGTCCAAATATGCCATAGCAACAGTATGTGGCATTCAACTATTGTAATATTTGTAGCTGTAAATGTTGCTCGATGTCGGCGTGGAGAACTGAGGACAGTACTATGACGACCTAGCCCACGTTTATCGTAGTATGTACGAATAGGCGGCAGTGTCGCGCCCGGCGCAAGGCGACTACCCACGCTGCGAACATGGCCGTTTGTTGCCAAGGTCGACGACAAGGAAGTGCGCGTGAACCCACCATTATACACAATAATTCAATTACGACGGCGATACGTGTGAATATGTTTTATATGACGACATGTACGAGGGTGTAGCGTATCGAAAATTATTCAGATACGTGTTCGACGTATCGCAATTATTGCGAAACATTTGATCGGACTCATAAATGTGTCATTTGCTCTTAAAAGATCTCAAGCCAGGGCTGAGTCATATATTACTATAAATAAGTAATCATTCAACGACAATATCGCGTGTGCATGTATAGATGGATAAAATTAACACCGCCTCGCTCGTCTTTATAAAAACATATTTTGAATTACGTGAAACAAGTAAATCATAACAGGCTATTATTTAAATAACTGTTCTCTTTTGAAAGAAACTTCGAAACTTTATTAAATGAATATACTTGCCCATGTCCTCTAAACTTTACAATAGTATTACATCACAAACTTTTTAGAATTGTCAGTATAAATTACGAAAGAGTTCAATATCCTTTTGTTTAGAAACAACGTAAATAAATATCATTGTTATACTTTTGTAAGTGTTTCTCATCTAATTTTTACTTTTACATGCTACGAATGAGAGTCAAAAGCCTTAATTTTGATCAAGACATTTTTAAGTTATCAACTCATATACGTCCCACTGCTGGGCGCGGGCCTCCTCTGCCATTGAGAGGGTTTTAGGCCTTAGTCCACCACAATAGCATTGTGCGAGTTGGTGGACAAGTATTTTTTTTAATCCTATTTTATAGTATCACAGTTTATTGCCATTCTGAGTTGAAATTAATAAATTCCAGTAAATCAAATCAAACGTTTTTTTATGTATTCAAGTCTAACAGTAAATTGTAATAGCTATTCTACAGCGTACGCTATTAAGCGACGCCAACGGTATTAAAGCGAGAATATAAAATGACTCAAGAATTTGGGAATTCCCAATAACCTTGTACAGCGTAAGGAGGAAATAGCAACTTTATTATAATACATTTTGTGTTGTCCTGGATATTTATCCATACATGTTTTATTACAAAACTGGCCTGGTCCACGCCATTGTTGGACACAAACGACAAAAAAATTGCGGGTTATAAAAATATACGTTTTTGTTTTATTTCCAAAGCCGATTTGAAACCCTTCCCTTTGAACTCATTAGTTTTGAGAAGAAGAACTGAAAAGAGTCATATACAATAAGCTTATGAAACATTTTTTAATTTTTTAATATGACTTTCACATAGTATGTAGCAAGCGTTAAGAATTCGTCACTCCATGTGGAAACCGTACCAAGATAATTTACAAAACTATTGGGTAATTGTAAGCCAGTCTAATACAATCTTTACAGGTCAGCTGCTAGAGACAGAAGAGAGCAGCTCTGCTTTGTGCATTGATGCATTCAATTGGTTAAAACTCTGCCCAGCATTAGATTGATTTATGGTAATAGTATACAAGGATTGTTATTGTAACACGTAAAGGCCGGAGGATACATTAGCTGTTCTGTTTCCTTGATACATATATTAATGATTTAGATCTTGCAGTTACCTTTCTTTTCCTTTTAAATTTCTTAGTTTCATCTTTATAATTCCACCATATGCGTGACCTACTGTGGAAATAAAAAGAATTTGGCCAAGATTTTTACAAATTCTAGTCCTTACCAAGTCGACATTCCATTAAATAGGAACTGTGTCAATAACCAGGTAAAATGCAGTGAATTTACTACGCCAACAAACGAAGATGTAGACGTATGTAATTGTACAAGATGCAACCTAATATCACTAAAATAAGATGAGAGCACTCAACGCTGACGATATTACCGGCTGAGTGTCATAAACGTGAGACTGCGCCGTGTGTCTACACATCAGATGAGATCACAGGAGCTCGTTTATTTGTTCATGCTGCATCGAGCCGTGAATATATCGTGCGTCATATTTGAGTTATAGCTTCGCAGTCATCGCAGCGGCACTAGCTAGTACGCAGTGACCTTGCGCGCAACACTCACCGACTATAAACACTGTCAACTTCATTCGTTAGCCTCGACAATCTACTTCAATACCATCCCGCTCTTTTACCTCGTCTAACGTACAATTTTTCTGTCAATCATAATATCTCTGGGGCTCTATGGACATTGCAATTTGCACGGGAGGTGCGTTAGTGTGCCCATCCTGTTTTTACAAATGTCCGTGACACGCACGCCTAGGGTAATTGCATACAAAATGAAATATGCAATTTAATACATAGATACATGATTTGTTCAAGATGTCGGTCAATTATGTCTTTTCAGCAAAGATACGGATAAAGAGCAAAAGGAGTATGATTGAAAAATTTTACATTCTCCTCCTAATGTAGAATTTCTGTACTGTGTTCAAAAATTGCTTCTAGAAATAATAATAAAACATATTTTGTAAATATTCGTAGATTTTGTTAGGTACTTTATACTACAGTAGACGCTAAGACTTTCTAATCGCCTTAATAAAGATCGTCTCGACTTATTCGGGGAAAATATTTTTCAAGAATTTGCTCACTTCACGGGAGGAGTCGCCATCTGGGCATTAAGTCTGCTTTGTTAGAAAATATTACTAGACTGCCAGTCGCTTCCCGCTCAGAATTATTATGAAACTCTTTATTTTGCTTTAGTAATGACGCTGAATTTGATTGACACTCAACTCGCAGAATTCAGACATTGATTGCATGGCTTTTTATCAGTAATAAGGGTAAAATACTTCTAATGGATCATTCGAACTGGGAATATTCGGTTTCAACTCCTAGGCTCCGTAATGGCAATGTAATTCAAAGTAAAAAAAAATATATATTCATTATGGAATAGTAAATGGTTTAATAAACTGTTTTTTATATTGAAATGAATTATGTCCGCACTACCTTCTGGTTGCTTTTTCACACGTTTTTCATATTAAAAACTCACTCATATGACCTACGTATATTTACATAGTTGAGCTAATCATCTCGATCAATTCTCTGGACTCGAACTACTCACTATTGCCCCAATCGACTCTACTGACTTAAGAACTCAAACAATTCTATCGAGTTAATCGATTCTTAAGAACAAAGCTCAATATACTAATTGTTACAATCGGGATACATATTTGAGCCAATCGACCATTACATTCGAGCCTCAATCGAACGATCGGCGCAATCGACTCAATTCATTTTATAAACTCAAGCTCGCTCAAATCTCACAATTGACTCAACATCTCAGAAGACATAATCGACTATTTTTCATGACTAAGTGACTCAACCTGCTAAGTTGACAATAAAGGCTGTTTTAAATTCGAATTTGTAAATTCAGGCGCGGCGAAAAATTTCAGCGGAAGGAAAATTCGGCTTGAGACTGCATTGATTCACGCAACTCATTCGACTCAGTGGATTTAATCGGTTCAATTGACAAAATCGATTTGACCGACTCAATCTCAATTACTTATTTGACTCACTAGCTTAGATGCTCGCTGAAAATTTAAAGGTAAATTTAAATGTTTATCGAAGTAAAGTACAAAACATTATTAGAACAAGGATCCCTTGTAATTATTAAAATTTCCCATTTAATCTTTAAAATCTACTCTTATTCAACATTAAAAAAAAACTCAGCATAAGTAGGAACAGGATTGCTGTAAGCAAATATATTTTTGAAAGGTTCTTAGTTCGCCAACAAAGCCTCTTTTCTGCAATATAACATTGTAACAGGTTTTATTAGTTGCCATCAATTTCCTGACGCTCACGTCACAATGATAACTACGTCATTTCGGATAACGTGACTTAATTGCAACTAGAATATTCGTAATTAAGTGTCATAATTAATGTAATTGTACCAGCCACGAGCTAATGGTGTGACCGTGTGTACTTGAAATTATCTAATCAGTGAGTACATACATATATGTATGTATACAGACAATAGTTTTGTTACGTTATATTGAGTTTCGTAGCAGATGATCAAGTTAATTCAGTTGAACAAGTTTTGAATCCTACTTTGTGATACTTAAAACTTAATTCATGCATATGTATACCTTTAGGCAATTTCTTACCTTAACCAGAGGAAAGGCTGAGACTTTATAATTTTGGTGCATTATATGGAATTCATGATACGGAAGGCCGGGTTACCAATGGCTACCACATAAAGACTTATAATTTAACGAATATCGCTTAAAGCTGCTGGACACAGGCCGCTTCAGACAGAGCGTGTTCGAAGTCTTTGGGGGAGGCATATGTCCTACGCTGGACGTCTTTCTTCTAAATGATGTTGAAATCCCTATCCATACTGTACATGTTGTTGAAAAAGAAGAGGTACTACTACAACTCATGACATGCGACCATGGCAGTTATTCGCCCTCGAAGAATCATAGTAGTAAGTAAGACATGTAAATTTCTTGGCTCAATTTATCCTTTGTTGTCATATAAATAAATGTAATCGGCCGGTTTTTATTAATTTACAAAAAATCAAGTGTATAATAAATTTATACATTTTTTTACTAAAATTTTGCTTAGGAATAAAATGATATGCATGTTAATAAAATTGCATTGCAATGAGCGGTACAAAATATTTACAGTTTTGATTAACTTGAAAGTTTAGGTTACAAGAAAAATAGCATTTCCCAATTTAACTATTTTATTTTAATTAGAAATTTGATATGACTTTTCCTTCAGAAATTTATGTTTAATTCCGATTGATAATATCACTTGCGTATAAAAATAAAGCAAAGCCTGAGATGGGAATTGGCCCTATCCCACCACACACCCGCCACTGCAACTCCTGTATTCCAGGATCAACAGCGGCACGCACAGTATTGGCGCCGAGCAATGAAGCTCAGCGAATCTAAGGGGACCTAAATTGTCATAATCCCGCAACGAAGTTAATTAGAAAGGCAATGTAAAGGGAGGAGTTGGAAAACAAAGAGTTGTCTGTTGTCCACTTCCCTCCACAGCAAAGCGGGTGACAAAACATTGAGCTATGAGGTTTAACCTCACATAAAGAAAGACAATTACAATTACCAAAAAATTTGACGCAATTAACGCAACACGGATAAATAACTATTGCTTAAATTGGACCTAACGCGCGAACTGTTATACAGACTTCCAATAATAGGCATGGCAAAATCGCTGAAAGGCACGGAAATTTCTCCTAGATTCTGAGATGGGAAGTCATCCTTATAGTGTATCCATCCGCTGCCTCATTAATGTTACAGGAAACGGGATGTATCTAGGAGATCGTCGACACGCAGACAAACTAACAAGACATGTGATAGAAGCATCCTCGCTTCACCCACTTCGCTCAAATCATCCGTCGACCTCACAAAAGAAGGCCCTCCTCAACGTCAATTTTAGTCTCAATTACAACATTTATTTCTTAATATTAAATTACTTAATTTCTTCTGACGTTTCCAATCCAAATAATAACCAATTTTCTCTTTTTAAAGTACTATGATAACTGCAAATCCCAATTTAAAAAAAAAAAAAACGTTACAATAAAAAAATTCCTCGGCAACAGCTGTGTCGTTTCCATCGGTCTTTCGAAAACATATTTATACATACCGTTGCAAAATCGTATTAACAGTGTGGCACATACCGGGCTAGTGTATTTCGGCGGCATTGTTAAATTTGTCGCTTAGTTTAATGCGTCCATTTAATCATTGAACCACCTCATCCCCCTTCACATCGTTGGTGGTAGTCGAATATGGTATATATTGGTTGAAACTCAGAGGTCTAATTAATATGGACATGGTTCTGGTACAAATGCCACGTGGAATTTTGCACGAAGTGATAAGTGCCTTCTCGTTCTATTTCACGTACTATACAAAGGTATAGTTATAAGGTGTAGATGGAAATCGAAGTAAACTTGGGTGATCTATTGCGAGTAGTAAATTTGATGCCCTGCAATATTTATTGTAGGAATATGGCACTGAATACTAAAATACTATCCATTTGGCCATAAAGCAAGTTTATGGCAAGACTTCGTAGCATTAAGGGTTACCAGACATGTTATTGCCGTAATATTGAAACAAAACGACACCATTCCTACTTAAAACTATACTGCTCAAGCATTGTAAAATAAACCAAACTGAACAAAAAAATTAAATTAAAAATTTATTAGTCGTTCATCGTATCTAAAATATATTGCACATCATATTTTTTATGTGCAGAACGAAGTGCTCTCGTTAATTAGCAGAGCCATACTACAGATAAAAAAACGAAAGTATCAAAAAGGCCGGTTTTACGATAAATATTCCAACATATATATAACAGAAAAATCACTAAGGGAGCTTAATTATGCTATTGTCGCATTTAACGACACCACGCTTTACATCAGGCATTTGTCTGAGACAGTAGAAAAATTATCATAATCATTTCTTGCATGTCGACACTGTATTTGGAACAACAAACTAAATTTTATAATATATTCTAACAAGAAATTAAAGACACAACGAGCTCCTTTGTTACATACCACTGTCCCCTTTTTGGACCACTGCATCATCCTTAATATGACATAAAACATGTGTTCCAAATAAATTTATAGAATTATTGCATAGCGAACTAACGTTAACTCATATACGTAAGAGACCTGATTATACTTAATAAATAATATGTCACAACAAAAAAGGAACAACGAAGGCAGTCCCCGAAATTTTAGCTCAATAAAGTGGTGGAGAATGTGTCGAACATCTTGCGTATATCTTCGCCACATAAATATATGTAGAAAATTCAAGCTAATGTCTCGATTTTAGTTTTTACAGGCAATTCACGTTAACTTTGCCACGTAAAGCTAATCTTTGCATGAAGACATGGGATTTGCAAGGACATTGCTGGAGTATACTTCACATAACATATGCTTCTTATCTCCTACCAAGATAAGCTTTATCTCATTGAATAAGTTAAAGAAATAGATAAAAGGCAAACTGTACTGCTCTACGCAAATGATAAAATTTACGCATTACTGTTACAATTTTTACAAACGAATCAAATAAACGCGTCTTAATTAAATTCCGATAAAGAAAGATCCTTAGGGACATAACGTTTTGTGCTGATTAGTATCAGCAAAAAATATTAACGGATAATAATTTATTCAACTGTTTTAAGAATTATTAATAACCGAAAAATAATACTAATGAATTCGGATAAATCATATTAACAAATGTAAATTATTTTATGTTTTGATTATTATAAGCATGTTTTATTAAAGTTATGGCATGTTAATTATGTTTTATTTCATTAAATGTATGACTGATTGTGCATAACCAGTTTTTGACATTATTGTATTTATACTTATCAGTTTTGTTGGATGAATTGCTTTTTTGAACTACTACTTTCACCACTTTCAGCCATACTTATAAATGTTATTTAATTTAACCATAAAGTCATGTTTTAGCCCCTTGTATCGATTGACATGTCTGATGTGATGTTAGAGGCAACACGACTAAACATGTCTAAAATGAATCAAGGTATATAATTTAGTCCATTAATTTCAAACAGTAGTTTTGTTGCTGACTTTTGTTTTGACAGTACTATAGGCCCTCAATCAGTTTTTACATTATTAAAAAATACAGATACAGAGTAGTAATATTGCTAATAGTGAATTTTAGGCATCAGAACTCGTTTGTCATCGTGCGTCACCTCTTGCTCGTTTTGGCGGCCTTGCTAGTTGTTTCAGGGCATTGAGGCAGGCTATTCACTTTTGGCACTGAATTAGGAAAAAATAGCCGACGAATGCCGGCACATCAGCGCGTGACTCATAATGCCAGTTGGAGTAAGACGACCGTTTCTGCGACCATATAGAGTAACGCTGAATAAAATCACTTTTTTAGAAGAAGATGAGTTATCCAAAAAATAAAATTAATATTGAAAAATTTAGAATAATATGCTCCTAGAAGCAGGTCGCTGCAAACTTATTAACTTTTTTTGATTGATCCCTAAAATTTATTATTGTTCTAAAAGGTTTTAAGAAAAGTAACATTTCTCGTTGAGTTACAGCGTCATTGGCAGAGTTTACAGCCAAAGTGTGAAAGAAAAGGCCGCGGGTTCAAATCCGTAAAAAGCAGATATTATGTGATAATATGTCGTGTGGTTTCGCGGTTCAAAGTATGTGCCGTGCAATCAAGAGATCTTAGTTTCAATTCCTGTAGTACTAAGTTTCTCCATTAGGAATTTGTTTGAATTGTCAGTAGCAGCTCAGAGTCTGGAGATGCGAATATCCCTCGTTACCCCACCTAGCCAGAGGGTGTCCTACACTACGTTTGCCGAGTCGTGGCCAACGAAAATGTTACCGCACACAGTGCCACACATATTGTAAAATTATAACCACACGTATCTATTGTTTGTTATTTAATCCACCCAATTAAATTCTCCACGGACGAAGGCACTGGCAATAACAAATAGTTTCAGAAAGACATTTCACTGAAAACAAGTACGAAGTGTTGACCTTGAGTGGCAAGCGTATCCCACAAAAGGCAGTACGTAATCCGTTGCCTTGCCTACGTCATCGGTAATGTTGGTAAGTACTAATGTAAGGTGTTTGTGACGTCATATACACCCACATCCGTTACAACACACATTATAACAGCACGTTTTAAATGAGATATAAAAAATGAATACCTACACTGAAGTATCGGAATAATTTAGCGAAAATAATATTTCAAAATACACACAATCTTGTGGAAAAGGAGAGTGTAGTAACGCATTGAGTAAACTGATAAACAAATAATGTAACAAATTGAGTTTCTATGAAGAACGGCAACATAAATCGGTAAAAGTACGTCTTGAAACACAATTGCATAATAACTTCGGTATCTTAGCGGACAAGTGTTGGCGCGCCGCCAACGGAAAATTAGGCAATTTTTCCGAAATACCAAGAACTTAATAATAACCAGGGAACTACCCTATTATACAGATTTCCTGAATACATTGTTTTAATCCGTAATCTCTATATAATTTTAACATCAGGCGGCATACTTGCTCGTTTGCCTCCTTTTTCCATAAGAAAAAATAGTGTTTTTTAATTTAAACTTGAAGACTCCACAATTAAGGTGAACCCGACAAGTATCTTACAAATGATGAGCACTACATATATATTATTACGAGTAGAAAATAAACAGAACTTATACACAGACTAAATAATAACAGAATAAATAAAACTTAAAAAAAGGAAAAGGTAAAGCAAATACAAAATTATTCAATGGTATTCAAATGTATAAGCCGGCACGCGAGAGTATTGTCCTCATAAATACAACTACCCACTACAGTTTCAAAATTCAAACAGGTGCAGAAGAAAATTGTGTGATATTTTACAAATATCTACCTGTACAATGATAAGGATAATATATAATAATATATGATAATGCATAAGGAGCAATATAGTTGTGTCTGGAGAATATCTTTAGTATTTAATCTAAAGATTCTCGTGTCCTTTGCTTTAATACATAAATCCTTTCCTACATTTTTACCATGAAAAACCTTGATAGGAACCAGTTTCAGGGAGATCGCAATTGATTATACCTACTAAAAATCGATACGGTTAAGCCTCATTCACCATAGAACACTACTATTTATAATTTCTTAATCTTTGTATAATTTTCCTGAATTTCTTATTAAATGCACCCAAAAATTTTCATTGAATCTTGTCAAATTAATTAAAAACTGAAATGTAATTTTCTATTCGATAATCTTAAAATGTTTATTAAATGCTTTAATAAGGCAAACTAAGTTTCCCAATAATATCGTTTGCTAAAATACAAAAAAATTAGGAACATCTGAAACGCCTCGGGGATTTTACAGAAAAAGGTTTAAAACAGACCAAATATTTCATTCTAAGCGTCTGTCTTGAATTGAATAGCAATGTCTTTTAATTTAAGAACTTGATTATTTCTAAGGGTTCACAACATTTCAATAATGAACGAAGTATCCTATTTTAATTTTCACCGAATTATGCGAGCGTATTATGTTTGAAATACCCGAAAACAGATTGCGAATCGCTTTCGAATTGGTAGCAAAGGTTCACCAAACGTCAATAAACGGCCAGACGATGAGAAATTATTACTACCCACTGCTGAGTGTTACAGAGGGCACTTAGGCATGCACTGAGCACCAAGTAATTACTGAGTGAGACACTGAAGGGCAGACTCAATGGAACTGGCCCTTACCCCGCCTACCGTCTACTGAACTGTAAGAGGCTGTTAATTAACAAGACGACGTTTGCAGGACATATTCAATTGAAGCAGTGATGGCCCCGAGCTTTGGGCGCGAGGTTGAGAATCTCGAGGGTCGCGGGTCGAACCCCAGGCACGCACCTCTGACTTTTCGAAGTTATGTGTGTATTCACAATGAATTGTCACTTAATGGTGAATGAAAACGTCGAAAGGTAACCTGGACTCTATAAAGTTCTTAGGAATATCTTAGGTGTGTAGTCCGCCAACCCGCACTAGGCCAGCGTGGTGGATTAAACATAACTAAACCCTCTCAATGGTAGGAGAAGCCCGGGCTCAGCAGTGGGACGGACGTATATGGTGATGATGATGATGATTGTTAGTCTCATACTTATCATTGCTACCCACTGACTCTTTTTGACCAATGACTTCTTACCCCAACCGACACCTTTGGATGTCCGCCACAGACAAGATTAAATTGTATTTCATGCCAAATACGGAATAAGCAATGATCGGAACAACCGGTTTGTGACTGACCTCGGGATTTTTACGAATCTTAGCGAACTATCCAGGATACATATTTGTATTACTTAACCCTACGAGTTTTGTCATGAAGCGGGGAACAACCCGTAGTGTTCAAACTTGAATAAACTCAATTCAAAGTTGAATAAATTCATATCATTCTCACAAGCTGTTTTTTATATACTATGTCGGTTGTACAAATCCTCAATTTTATCTCGTAAAAACTGAACTCTGATCCTTAAACCTCGTACGAAAAGATTCTTTAGGAAAGTACGTCGCTTTGTATATAAATTTTCTTTAGATCGAAGGCACAGACACAGGGAAGTCGGTAAATGATGCCACGAGCTAATTGGCTCGTCTCTTAAAGGGGATTCGCTCTTGAATTACATAGTTTCCGTTGCGTTGGTAAACGTGTATGAAATTCTAGACTACCAATAAATCTCCGATCAAGAACCGAGATTTTGGATTACATAATATGTTATATATTAATTGTAATATCTAGTCATGCATCATCTTTCTCACCACCTTTTAGCAAGAGCCAGTCAGTAGAGTAAATCAATAAATAGCGCATAAAATTGTATGAAGCAATAAGTATATTGTCTATTACTGGTCGTAATGGCATAACAATGAGCGTTCTTAATTTTTCCTACACATGTGGCTGTGACGACGCAACCAGGCCAAGGGCGCGCGATAACAAGCTACCAACAGCTTATCATGTAACAAGCTATCGACCTTTACAATGTGCCGGTAATGTGAGATTAATCTAAAACGTTTTGCTGGTGTATCGGATGAATATTGGTTTTTATATCAAAACACAATGCCTATACGTACTCATTTCACGCCCGCACTTAAGAAAAAAGTTTTAAAATTCTCGATTTGTAAAATAAGGCCTAGATAAGGGACTATAAACAGGGGACATTCATCTTAGTGCAACTAATAAAAAATCTATTAAAAATACATAATACCACTTTGAGGCCCAATACTGGTAAATGTTAAATCACCCTTCTTACTCCTTAAATCCTTTAGTACTTACGAGCACAATTTTGCACATAAAGGATCAAACGTAGTAAGCCCTACCCACAAAGACTATTGTTATGATGTTAATATTCCGCTTCCTCGGTCACATCCTTACAGCATTATTATTGTTATCTCTTTTTGACATATTTCTACTTAAACATTTGTCTAAAATGCAATATTTGTATCTGGTTATACAAATAAGAAGATTTAGATAAATAAAACTTCAGCAAATACAATTTTGTCATTCAATTAATTGAGACACTAGTCATATTTAGGTTGCCGTTAATTGTGTCTGTAGTCGATAATTTATTCAGCGCTACGTCCAAGACCTAGTACTATCAATAGAATAGCTTTAACTGACCATCTACTGCGCGCCACATGAGAATTAGCAGGACAAATGTTTGTTTGTTATTGTACGTATCTACTCAGGCACGACTATATTATCTTGATAGCGTAGTCAGATGTGTATTTCTGTAACCACGTTTCATGAATTACGTTTTATAAGAAACGAAATTATCGTTTTTTTGGGTAAAATTTCGAGTATACGCGAAATGGAAAACCATAGCACTTTGCCAGTGCCAGATAATTGGCATTACACATACGAGTAATTATGCCGCGAAACAATGAGACTGTAAGTCTTGCCTGTAATAAGGGCCCTCATCTATACAACAACATACACAGTTTACATATATCAGCCTGTTACGCACCTAGACATCGGCCTCCACAGTGATTGAGGGGTTAGCCTTAATCCACTGCGCTGGCTTAGTGTTAGTGGACTTCACATAACTAAACAATTCCTTATTAAGAACTCAGCTATGGCTGTAGGTCAGGTTTCTCACTCCTTTGTATTTTTATCCAATTTATCTAATTAGATTTACTGAGAATTTGATTAAATCTTAGCATTACTTTTAAATCAAATAGTCGACGAATTCTCAAGCCTTCGTGAAACTTTTTAGTTGATAATTATTCACGAAACACTTTTTAATCCGCTTATTCTAATTAAATGATACACTTTTCGTAGCTGTTGAGATTTATTGAATAAATTTTAGTAATTAATTTTCTTGAGAATATTATTAAATTAAATTGGTGGCTTCAAAAATTAGGCTTGCGGTGAAAACAAAATCTCGGCATTTCAAATCATTTCTAGCAGTAAGTTTATTATAATTAACCGAGGCAATAAAAGGCAACTGTCGCAGCAAATTTAATCACAAAATTATGGGAATTTTCGAACAATACCATGAAATAGGCAATTTTATTCTGGAGTTGGGCCCAACATCGCTTGGGGCTTTAATTTAGAATTACGAGAAGGAGGATATATTGAGCTTCATGTCAATAACAATTTCAATTATTGGTATACAAACGCTGCGAGCGGCATCGTTTGAATTCCCGCCACATTCCTAACTATCGTAATCAATGGAATAGTTCCTTATTGTCAAATTGTTTCTCTAGATAGTAGCATAACTGGGTATATCCCACCCTTTCGTAATGTAAATCTACGAGCGATATTTATGTCTTACCGATGATCAAAACGACCCTATCTAAAAGCATTAAGAAATTTGCTTAAAACCGCCCTATTCGCTTCAAACAGGCTTTAAACATTTTCTGGAGCATCTGGAAATTTATAAAGTCTAGGGCATGATTCTCTTGCACCTCAAGTTGATTAGCGCGCTGTCAATAAAATTTAATTCACAATTTATTTAATACCGCTAACTGAAATAATCCTACGTAGATTCTGATACTAGGTACTAGGTAGAATAATACAATCAATTCATACCTATGTATGTCTTTATACTTGGTATCAAAACCAATTATCATTAATCAATAGTTAGAATACACTGTAAAATACAAGGCATATGTAGAAATTGTAGGCTAGGATTAAAGGTACCTACGGAAAATATAACGTGCCGTTTTGATGGCATAAATAGGTAAATACATAGCGAACTGTATATTTAGTGTGTACTACGTGATATTTCCCAGAGTTTATATTTATGTTGCTCTATTACACATGAGAATTACTCCGCAAATTACATATCGAATCTCTGTGTGTGGCATATGTTTTTTTTTAATTGTTAGAGAACTCCACCTGGAAACTGTTAATGCCGATTTACGAAAGGTGAAGATGAACACAACTATTTATTTATTACCATCACTGGTTAGTCATTAAAAGCGCTTTTAATAATAAATTTATATCTAATTTATCAACATCTTACCCACGTTATGAGGACAAGAACATTGCATTTTTTTGGGTACGCTACATTTTCTGTCTCTGTGGTGGTGAGAAATTTTGTAATATTTAAAATATGAGACTACTACTATTCAAAACCCGCAGCTGTTAAAGGATTTCAAAAAAACATCGCTATAGGAAAATGGTATTTTGCACTGATGTCAGCCTTTCCAGAAGCATCCAATAGTGATCCATCTAGTAGTTTGTAATTTTCCGTCACGTCTCGAGGAAGCCGGGCAGAACGTGACGCGACTGCATTTTAAAAGGCTTTTAACTTGCGAAGTATTCACCACCATAAATAGCTATGGGAACTTGGAATGCTTTTATTCAAGGTGGAATAATTCACAGACTAGCTGGAGAGCGATTGGAAAATCTGGCGGTGCGGAGTATTTGTGTGTATATTGTATGTATGTTACTATGTAGTGAGACCCAGTGTGTTGTTACTTGTTCTAAATGTGTTGGATCGTATAGAATGTTATACTGCTTATTTCGGTTTCGCTGGGTTTTGTTGGATTATCTATTCGACTGATGACTATGAAACTATGGATTTTGAGTGTGTCTTTGATCCAGAACATAATGCGGTAATTTCATGCATAAAATATCTACGACATGATTTTATAATACATAATTAGTAGTACAATGTATAAATTTTTATGGTAATTACTATATGCACAATGCACATAAAGATTTTATTTAGTTAAAATTCTCTATAAAGATACTCATTGGGGAGGAATCTCTTTCATAACCTCAGCTTAAATATCCGCGAAAGAATACTAAGATCCAAAGAGACACTTACGATAAACGAATGCTTAAAGTAAATTAAAACGACAGTAACATACCTTTCAATTATAGGCATGCAATCAGCTGAGAGACGGTGAGACTATGGGTTTCAGCCCTCAATTATAACAAATATTTCCCGTGATCAGGGTACCTACTACGAAAATTTTAAGTCTTATTCAAATGACAAGACGCGGTTAATTTTAATTTGTAAAGAGTTCGTACCCTCATTGACTATTTGTAAATCTATATTCTTGTGTAAAACATAATATATGCGTGCCCTAATTGAGAATTAAAAATAATTTAGATAGGTTTTAGTACTGAACAACTGGTCTGTTTCTTAATGATACTAAAAGATTCGTAGTAGGCATCCATACAATAACAACATTGACAATAGAAATTCCAATGATCACAACACAAAGACCAATTGAATGTTTGGTCTTACACCAAGAGGTCTTACTTACGTTCAAATATCAATGCCATGCACGCTTCAATAGGTGTCTGCAAAAAGTAATATAGATCTCTTGAGGGTCTTAGATCGTTTGTGGAAAAATTGCTACAAATAAAGGTAACGAAGGAAAAAACATGAAAAGGAAAAACTAATGACTGTACTATTTTTACTAAAATATTATTAGGCGGACGAGTCATATCGACAATATCCATTATAGTGGGCTTTTTTTACCCCTGTAACGGGTTACGGTCTCCATGTAAAAATACATGCCTGCGTTGCATAAATCTGCTTCCTTTATAGAAGGTTTTTTGACTTATGGTTCCGGAAAAACTTTACATTGCATCCTACGATTATATAAGGGAAATGTAGGTTCTCCATACAACCATTGGTTTTAAATTGTATGTGGTTTGTATAGAAAAAGTCAATTTTTTTGTCGTTTTTTTTTTTAACCCCAATGGGTTTGTAATCACCGTAGCTATTGCCAACGTTAGTTTCCGATCACGTTCTGAAACCTGTATATTTAGTTCTCACAATTTACCAATAATAATCGACATCCTAAGATCGATAACACGTTTCAATTATCAGGGAAAATGTCGAGGAGACAAATTACATGTTTATTACATTTTCCAAAGATAAGGTACATTTCTTACTTATTATGTCTAGGTCTCCTCCTGTACGCTGTTTATAAACACGATTTCAGACTTATATGATTCAAATGAATTCTCTTTCCGATTGGACATGCTGAAGTTACAGCGCAAGTGCAAATATAGTCAAGTAAAGATCAGTAATTGTTCAGCGTTCATAAGAATTTGTCTGTTTCGAATTGAAAAAAAAAACTTAATAGATCGAATCGAGGTTATAAGGTTTTAAACGACAGATCAGATGAGCAACTTAGCCTGCTCCCTATGAATCAAAAGCCTCAGGGGTGGAATACAACAATTCCATCTCATTTTGTTTAATCCAGGCATTCTCTTTCCTTGAAGCAGGGAGTAAAATATGATTGTTATACACAGAGTATGCATACGAATGGACATAATGGTAAAAAAACTTTGCATCAACGGGGCGTAGACCAGTTACCCTTCATTACTGGCGACAATATTTAATAGAAATATATTCAAAGAGAACAATATGCCGTAGAGCGCCTTGCCGCCCGCTGTGAGCGCGGTCGCCGTCTCTGCTTCCGCTCACTGACAATCCTTGTACTTTCTACCAATGTTTGAGACTCAAAATGGCGCAGCTAAAACTTTATTCCACAAATGTTGAAAGTAAAATTCATTTTAGGAATTGAAATTAATTTTTAATGGACTAAATAACTTATGACTTATTAAGAAGTAAATCGTTTCATTGGTCTAATGGACGTATGACTAGTTGGCTCGGCGTAAGAAAAATCGTATTCAATCTACACAGACCCGGTGATCGCAGTATGCCTGATTATTTCTACGTAAAAATCCTATAGGCATGGATGAAGACCCAGAAGTTATAATAAAATTAAGAAGTCCTTATGTTTCATCAAAGTAAGGTTATTTTTTATTTTTATCATTTATTACCCTTTTTAATTAAAAATTAGTAAAATACTTCTTTTACTTAATATGTTTTCGCCTACGCCTGATGTTTTCGCTTTTGCCATATGAAAATATTATCTAAAATCCTTTACATTCATACACTCACGCCTCAAACCTCGACGTTCTTCTTTTTTAATGTTCCACGTAATATTAATGCGCTACAGAAAAATTCCGAGGGAGAAAACCCAATAAAAATAATAAGTTTTGCTCATGCCGCAAAATCCGAAGCAGTTCCGTTTTTCTTTCAGCAGGATTAATGCTTTTCGAAAAATATTTTGCAGAAATATTTATAAACTTGAGATGAAGAGCAAGAATATTTAGACGACATTGATTTCGAATCTTCTGGAGCAAATACTAGATCCTCATCTGTATTATTTTATTAATAAAAATCCTGATTATTAATTATTACTAATAATTTTCGCTAATCATTATTCTCAGAATCATTAAGTTCAACCATCTCAATGACAGGATACCTATATATTTTAAGCCGTCTCTCATTCCTCTTATGGACCATCTATTCCTATAGAAATACGAGACAAAAGCCAACATGCTTTATGTATGTTACAGAATATGCTTCACCGGCAACAAGACCACTGAAACCTAGCAATTTGCAAGCAAACTCTGCCATATGAGCGCAGGATGATTCCATTGTTCTGCGCTTCATCGAGTTCCTTTCAACCGTTCCGTTTTGTGACGTATGGTGGTGTGTGTATCTTATAGAGACTGACAAGGATGCGACTTTGACCTTATATTACAAAGACGAATGACATTGCTTGGGAATTTCCGTTTACAAAGCTTGTTTTCATTGCTTCGACTGTCCCGTGGTATAAATGAGAGGTGTGAGATGACGAATTTTTTTTTCTCAGATCTGACACAATGTTGATGAGTTTTCCTTTTACGAAATACGCAGTAGCAACACCAAGTCTTAAAATGAGTTCGAAATGTCAGCATGCTCAATTCATATTACCTCGTAAAGATCGAAAGTAAAGTCAGCGTGGCGCGGCTCTATTACTTTATTTATTCAATGTTTTGTTTATATAGTCAAAAATTATCCGCAACAAAAACCGTCGGATTGTTTGTAACTCCAATTTTGAATAAATAAAATCTTAATCCTCCAGAATTTTCCATCCGTTTCAAGACCTCTCATTTGTATTACTTAATACGCCTGCGGCGTTGCACTTGAGTCCCTATGCAAGTCTGTCACCACGAGTGATTAAGTAAATAGCTAGCCAGCTTCCCTTTAATACGCCATTCAATTCTGTGACCTAGCAACCTGGAAAATGCATTACAAATCATCCTTATTACAAACGAATAAAGATTGTAATTGCCTAACGCAGCTTCCCCGATGATTGCAAGTACTAGTTTAGTGTCGATCAAAGACTAAATTGGGTCTGATTGAAATGCTCCAGATTTCGTAGTGTGCGTACGAGCGTCACTTCGATGTTGAATTATCTAATCATTTTTTAAGTGTAGAGTGTTCTATTATTCTCATCAAGGATTAATCTTTGTTTTTTTATAAAGACGCCAGGGTTGCCATCTGTTAAATATCATCACAATTGAGTTGTCAATTCATCCGCAAGGCTCTAAATTGATAGGTATGTTTATAACTGGTCACAAATTTCAAGCAATTTATGACTTTTTTAAGAATTGCCTGCTAGAAACTAGAAATTACAAACGATTGGACAAAGTTCCAATTAATATATTGTTGGGCCCATCTTTGACTCAAATACCATAATTTTGGCTGATATTTTAAGAGTATCTACACCCAATACCAAGCCTTCTCATAGTCATGTATCTGATTTGGTGTAGTTAAGCATTATATCTCGCATAAGTAGTCCCTAAAACTTTATAATATACTACTGTCATCTCTACTATACAGACGTTACGCTGAGGGTACAAGGTTACCACACGAGGGTACGAGGTATACGAGGTTACCACACAACCTCACACTCGTAGCTATGCGACGTCCGTCGAAGATGAAAGTGAAATGTAGACGATGCCTTTGATAAACAACGTTGTTTACAAACATTGTTGGAGTAAACTTGTTGTTTTTCTCCATTATGTCATTGACGTAATGTATTGACATGGATGTGGAGAAATCCAAATCCTTTTAAGCTTAGTGTTACGTCTACTGTAGAACGGTAAAATTCTTTGATGAAAATAGCCGTGTTATTTATAAAAGAAGTAGTGGAGTATTCCAAGGATTCTGAAGTGCGTTCTTTGTTAAATACATTACGCCGCGGCGACATAGCTAAGTAGGCATAAAGGTTGGTTGCCGTACGCGTCGTTTTGTAACTGGGTCAAGATGATTTTAGAATCAATACCCGGCGCCTCTTCGTGCCGCAACCGACTCGAATATAATGGCTGCCCGATTGCCACAGATAAACTATTTTTTTATGTATTGCACCATCACTTTTTTAATTTACAACTAGTTGTATGCCTTAATGACAAAGGAGGTTTATAAAGAATTTTAATTAATAATCATGATGCCTTTAAACGTACGTAACAATTACGGAGAGAATATTCAGAATTCAAAAATTGACTCTAACTCTTAAAAACAAAGTTTTAGCTATATTTGAGATAGTATTATCTAGCTGTACAGCAAAATCAACCTCGATACTAGAAAGATAAGGGTTATATTTGCAGAGAATGTGTCATAGGCCTAGAGAAGGAGCTCTATACAACAGCTCTCGCTCCTTGCGAATAATAAAGAACATCCGGACGATCAAGGAATACTGACGGACGGAACACACTGCGGTCTATTAGCTCGATATAGAATTTCATGTCTACCTACAATTACAATGACTTTGACTACATCTTTTATATCTAGTGGAATTAAAACCACCGCCTACATTCTGCAACAATACTCTGCAAAGTTTGATTACCAAATCAAACTGATTAAAAGCAATACATCATACTCTTCCATATTGATTAATTATAGATGTAAGACACGTGAGATTTGAATGTTACAATATAAAATTATTTTTTGACCCAATACTTGGTTGAGTATTAAGTTTTCACTGCATTTGTTTATTGCAATCATTTTTTTGTGTTTTTTATTCTGTTTTCTTCGGCATGACATGGCGTAAGGAGCTGAATTTCGGGCCTGACTGATGTACTATATTAAAATCTTATTTAATCTATGAGGAATAATGCAATTTCTGCAGTAATATGATCTTCAAAATGTTCTCGAAATCCCTCTACTTTGATGATAAAATTAAATAAAAAGTTAGCTCGCAGCGTCAGCCGCACTGCAATTAATTTATATTCTGCTGCAAAATTTTCCATACGCGCAGAGCTCTAACGAAGTTATAAAAGGCTTATTAGATTCATACGAAAATCACGCTTCATACATCCACCAGTGACGCAACAAGTAACAATAGTCCGTTAGTCCTTTGTTATATATGCAATCGAATTAATTTACTCATTTGAATATAGGAAGCGGAGAGTTCAAAACAAGCCTTCCATTTAAAAATGAGGGCCTTGTTCACTTGGCCATAAATATCTGTACCGCACAAAAACCAAACAGAAATACGACCGTGATATTTGTGTAAGCTTACATTTCCAAAACAATGACCTTTCACCACAAACTAAACATTCAAAAAGCGAAAAGTTTCGGGTTCAGCGATATTCCTTTGTTTACTCATTAAATACGAGTCTAATGGTTCAAATGAAGGAAATGTTTTAAATTAACATGATCTGGCCTTATACAAAGGTAATTGCCACCGGCATTTATGTGTAATTTGTCTAAGCAAAATTAATTCAAATAAACTATGCGCACAATGCACTGTATATATTCACTTTGAGAATTTGAAAATCCGAATATGTCTCTCAGTGGGTACATTAATAAGGACATTATTAGCATGTATAGTTTTGCTCCCGCATATATTTCATTTATATATTATCAGAATGTGGTTGAAAAAGTTTCGCGCAATATCGGGGAGGTAAGCGCTGGTATTTTCGTCTGGTATAAAATAGCCTCCAGAATTCTTGTCCGTGTAACGCGCGCTTTATTACATCGGAACGGCTTCAAACGTATCTAGAATGCGCGGCCAGCGGGCCCGGCCTTCCACTGACATCACCCATCTTACGTCATCGCACCACGCACATGTTCATAGTGTAACTATAATTAAACACGCTAAACCGGACCATTATTACTCTAATTTTAGTCCTAACATGTTGGCCAACTTTATTTGCGAGCTCTAGGGAAATATTCTTCCAGCATATACATTATTGCGATTTATTCATTGTGTATTTAGGATAATGTTTTAATAATTTACTGTTTTAGATATATTGATAATAATAATCAATTGACGTTGAGAGACGTGTGCACGTGATAGATGATAGAAGCCCAGTGTGATCTAACAGGAGAATGACAGCGTTTGCGAGTGCCAACGAGTTTCATCCGCTCCCAACAAGGACGGTTGTGAGTGGTCCACGCAACGCACGTATAAATTATGGAGAACATACTGCGCTCGGTCTGTGAAGGTCTTTGTGACGTTGGAATTTAAACTTCCTGTTAGAATACACCTTGAATTGTACTTGCCTGTACTCGTTCAATTGACTGATTCCTCTGTGAATGACTTTCGGTTGCGAGACCGTGTAGTATTCTTATAATAAAATGTAGTTCAAATCAATTGGAGCCCAATGTACTAGTGTGGGTGACCTTGCGTGTCTTGTAGCAGTAATGCGCAATACGTCTATGTCCTGACTAATTAATGTTGCCAGCGACCAACACATCTACAACGTAACGCGAACATTAGAAACTGTTACATAATATGCCACCAATAAATCAAACATGTCATTTACAATTATATTCTTAGTGTATTGTAACAAAATAGATCTAAACTTATGTGTAAAAAGTACACTAGTGGATACTCCATCGGAAATATGAATATAACGCTTATGACTGTTTTCGTATGTGCTTTATTACAATCAATACATAAAAGTAATGTTTTGAATGAGTTCGCATTCAACCGGACATAAAACTGGAAATAATGATCACTAGAATAGTTATGTTTGTTTTTAATATGTAATTGAACAATTACTTAAAATACATTTTACTAACAAAAATGCTACACTATTAATGACATAAATTACAGTGGCTTGCCATATTATTATGGACAGTCACATTTTTTTCATTTTTTTTCTTTGAGCACATTTAACTGTAATCTTAAGTGGTGTAAGACTTGTTAGAAGTCTTTTACACATTCACGATACCTCTTTAACTTAAATTTTAAGTGGATTTCAAGTGTTGGAGCATTCATTTATTTTAAAAATATTTTTAAAAGCGGGAGAGTCGCAGAATCGTTGACACGCGTAAAAATAGGAGACGTTATTAATATTATTTTAAAAAGCTATTTAGTGAGTTTGTGTCATAAATATTAATTAAAAGTAATTATTATTTTATTATTATTGATGGAAAAGTATTTTGGCGTCAATTTTTATCGCAATATTATTATTATTACTTTTTAATGGTACTCAGTACGAGTCGACGGGTTGATTTGTTTCCAAAAAAAAAAATCTGTGGTTAAAACCCTCCTCCTGCATCCGAATCATTCTCAAAGGAAGATAGCAGAACTTGCCGGAGTTTCTTAGTCCGCTATTAGTAAAATTAAAATAAATTTGGAATAAAATAAGCCACTTTTGCCCAAAAGAAAAAGCAAATGTTGAAGAAAATTGATTACCACGCAATGGTCTAACAGGAAAATTCGGGATAATTGTTTGCAAAACTGAAAGAAAAGTGGTGATATTTTAGCGTTAATGGTTTGGGAATCTGAAATACCAGTTTTTAAGAGAACTGTACCGTGGAGGTTCGCAGAGGAAGGTCTGACAAGTTATCGACGATTTGAGAGACGAGTTATTCTAACTTTCGTCTGAGAAACACATCCAAAAAAAGTAATTGTATGAATAATTTTGTGAAAAAATTATTTGAGAACATCAAAATAGAAGCTAGTATTAAATCTGACCATATTCCAGTTCGAATGGTGCTTACAAGCCCAGGCAAGCCGTTTTTTTTTCATTGCTTCAGTCTAACGCGGTTTCTCAAATCGTCGATAACTTGTCAGACCTTCCTCTGCGAACCTCCGGGGTACAGTTCTCTTAAAAACTGGTATTTCAGATTCCCGAACCATTAACGTTAAAATATCACCACTTTTCTTTCAGTTTTGCAAACAATTATCCCGAATTTTCCTGTTAGACCATTGCGTGGTAATCAATTTTCTTCAACATTTGCTTTTTCTTTTGGGCAAAAGTGGCTTATTTTATTCCAAATTTATTTTAATTTTACTAATAGCGGACTAAGAAACTCCGGCAAGTTCTGCTATCTTCCTTTGAGAATGATTCGGATGCAGGAGGAGGGTTTTAACCACAGATTTTTTTTTTGGAAACAAATCAACCCGTCGATTCGTACTGTGTACCATTAAAAAGTAATAATAATAATATTGCGATAAAAATTGACGCCAAAATACTTTTCCATCAATAATAATAAAATAATAATTACTTTTAATTAATATTTATAACACAAACTCACTAAATAGCTTTTTAAAATAATATTAATAACGTCTCCTATTTTTACGCGTGTCAACGATTCTGCGACTCTCCCGCTTTTAAAAATATTTTTAAAATAAATGAATGCTCCAACACTTGAAATCCACTTAAAATTTAAGTTAAAGAGGTATCGTGAATGTGTAAAAGACTTCTAACAAGTCTTACACCACTTAAGATTACAGTTAAATGTGCTCAAAGAAAAAAAATGAAAAAAATGTGACTGTCCATAATAATATGGCAAGCCACTGTAAGTGTAGTTGTAACATGGAAGCAAATGATAACTTTCTTTTATTGCTTGAAAGACTCGATGACACAGATGTTTTGCGTTGTGCGTCTTTGTTTTATCTACAAATAACTGTTACAATTAGCGAAATAGAATACTGGCGAAAGTAACAGTTTTCTTTCTGTTGAACCAAGGTAATTAAGCAAACGTCTACGAGTTAGAAAGACATTTTATAATTAAAATCTCCAGCGAGCTCCTCCTCAACGGACATTTTTAAAAAGCTGTTGCTTCCTCTGTGTCGGTACGGCGCATTTGCTTTTTTACTGTCTGAAACAGAGGTAATAAATAATGAAATATTTTTAATTTCACTTTGAATCTTTGTTCACATTTCCATTACTTAGCCATTTTCTGCTTCAGTTGGTTATTTCATCGCTACTAAGGAATCATGTTAATTTAGTGAAGTTCTCAGAATTGTAGGAAAGGCTAATTAATTGTTAGAATAACTATTTAATAAAGGTTATATTGTGGAAACTAATTCGGTTTCTTAGTTTAAATTAGTTAAAGGAAAATCAATCGAGAGTAAAGCGTTTGGGAATTATTAACTCTTATGTTCGTATAAGACATTGTTGATAGTGCTAACAATTACATTTACCAACTTCGTAAAAGTACACCCATTTCACGCTTGAAAATATAAAAAATACCAATTGGTGTTTATGGTTAAAATGCGAATTTGTGTATTAGATTTAAAAATACATTAATATAATAATTTCTTACGTAATACATGATATGCTTTTGTGTTGTGGAACAGAACCTTTTATGAATGATGAAAATAAGTCTTGCAATGGTTGTATGTCACGCAAAATCGATAGCTGTGGTCGGCGACTAAACTTCCTTAAAACTTTTCGAAATTACGGTTTCATAATCAACAATGGGCAATATAAGGTTCTTTGGAATTCTGTAATAAAAGATCTAAAATCGTAACAATTCGCTCAAGTTGATCTCGTAGTGTTAAAGCCAAACCATAACATTTATTTAACTCTTTATTGTACACATTTTAAATCATATAGTATATACTAGCGACCCGCCCCGGCTTTGCACGGGTGCAATGCTAATATTTAATGGATGTTATCATACATATAAACCTTCCTCTTCAATCACTCTATCTATTATAAAAAAACCGCATCAAAATCCGTTGCGTAGTTTCAAAGATTTAAGCATACAACGGGACATAGGGACAGAGAAAGCGACTTTGTTTTATACTATGTAGTGATACGCAGAAAAGGGTACAAATGGCAGCCTTATCACAAATGGCGATCACACTAGTCATAATAAAGCATAAATTACCCCCAGAAAGTAATAGCCGTCGTTGTTTGAATTATTATGACAATTTTTTGTTCAAAGCTACCCTTGTCAATGTCCTTTTATCAGCGACATTATTTCAACACGCATGAACCCTGTCCACTCGAAATCCATATTTAAGTCTTTTTGCCTTAAAATTCACACATGCCGAGATGAAATTCGCAGTGTCTCTTTTAACAAAACTAAATGTGCGCATTACTGGAAGGTCATTATTATTTTTTTTATGGAAAAATGAGGCTTACGAGTAATCGAGCCTAAAGTTAAGTAGTCAGCACTGCCCATGAACATTTACAGTACTACTGGAGAAATTGGCCTGTTACCGGCCTTTGAGCAAAATATAGGCTCTCTTCTTGAAGGTCCTTAAATCGTATTTGTTTGTCAATAATGGCATGCTGATTCTAAAAAGATGGTGTGCGCGGAAGGAAGCAGCGTTTGAACCACACTATTGTGGAACGCCATTCATAATTATGTGACTTTGTCATGTAATGGCGAATACTTCTAATTCAAGTCAGCTAAAACGAACTAAGAGTAGAGATTCAAATGTTAACGTTATCAAGTGTTGCAAACATCGTAAATGTACTTCGGCCACTTCGACGAATTGATAAGGAGCTCGTTGCTATTTTTCAGCAGTGGGCCATTGTTCTTTATTTCCTCTATAGATTATCGCTTCCTGACGCACGCCTTGCCACAAGTTGCCAACCTGATTTTTCCTTATATATTCCTAATAGGGCTGCCATACTTAATAACGTGTCTAACTTTTTTTAATTGAAGATAAATAATTTCGAGTCTATACGGCTATGTGTACGATTAAAATGAAAAATTTAAGTTAAATATCATTAAACTGTACGGAACAAAATACAATCTTGTAGTTTTTTTTTAAATTAATTCTAAGTTACTGAACGAAACTCTCTTGTATTTGCTTTTCTTGACATTTAATAAATAAATACTTACAGAAATAATATTTTGACGACTACTTTCTTCCATAAGCATTGTAATAAATACGTTTGCAATAAAAGTTTGTACCATTAAACTTCATTCGCTGCTTGTTTGCCTCGTGTCTGAATAATACTTGCAATACAAAACAATACGTCATTTTAATCAAAACCAGTTGACGACCCTAGTTACCATGGCTGAATTTCTAAACGGCGAAAACGCTATTCTGTTCCAAACATAGCCTGAAGCAATATGTAATATTCCAAATTCGTGTTCGTAAAAGGCAAAGGTTGTAGAGGTCGTAATTTTTTTTAGTTCTTTTGACAAGTAGGTAGTTGACTTATTTTCGATACTGTTTTAATGAAGCAAAATGTGGAATCGATATGATTTGGAAAGATCTGAAAATAATTGGCATGGAAGTCTTAAATCTTATAACCAATTTTACTAACAGCTAGGTAGAAATGGACACACAAAATTATTAATATAACGTCACCTTATTAGATTGTTTCAGCAAATTTTTCCTTTAAGCGTAGCAACAATTGTGTGACTTTCAAGCAGCGATAAATAGGTGATTCTTCGGCAACTTAGAGAATGTACACACATATAAAACGTAAGCATAATGTGCTCCTTTAACCATGACAACTCATAAATAATATACTTTGATTTATATCTAACTCTATATTATTATTAATTAAATGTTACATATCTTTTCATTTAAAGCATTCATTTTTAAATTTTAAAAACCGTGACATATCGAAAAATTCATGTAGTTTAATTTTATACCCTTCGATGTTTTCCCCAAATAATTTCCCCAAAAAAATAATTATACAGTATAGGCACAACAGGCATATTTAGATAAAAAAAACATTTTTTTGCGTTCTATGATAACCTACATTTTATTCTTCCTCTATACTCTTATACACAATAAAGAATAAATCCATTTTCGCAAATCTATTATTCACATTGAATAATACCTTTATGTCAAATGAAAAACGCATAATGACCCATAACGGCAGTTCATAGACGTCAACCTGGGACTGTAAACATTTATGGAAAATCATTCGTGATTTATGTAAAAACATTAAACTACTGTAAGTACAATGGAAACTCCACGCAACGCAAATTTTATTGAAACTTATATTTGAACACGTGCGATATGTGTAGCGCAATCTGTTGGCGCTGTTGTCAACTAACCCAAGGTTTCAAAATATGTTGAACGTATTTCGGTTGGACAACAAAACAGCGGCCGCGGTGCCATGCTACGGTAGATCTTACATCTCGGGAACACGACAGGAATCCGCGTGTGGCGACCAAACCCGCATTGCTCTCGTTTTGCAATGTATTCTTTGCTAGAGGAAATTTTTACCACATTTTCACGAATTCACAAATCTACATATTAATATCAATGCGCCACAAACCGTTGAAAAACGGGCGGACGAATATTTCCTCAAGTAGTTTCGACTACTCGAATAACATGTTTCTACAAAGAAATACCGTTGGCGGATCATTGAATAAACATTGGTATGCGACACTCTGTCAACAAAACAAATGTTGTAGGTAATATCGGGTATTAATAAAACCACAACATAGTTAATGCGGACATGAATGATGGATGAAAGTGGCCGGGGAGAAGACAAAGGCGGGAGTCACGCGGATCGATGACCTAAATCGGACGTGGCGCGAATTTTGTCAATTATCCTGAGACTCTCCACGCAATACGTAATTCTGGCAACTGATCTAGGATTGAATAATCGTAAATGTTATAACCTACTTAATTGGTAGAAGCAAGGGTAAGGCTCATTTGACCCGATTAATATCAGTCTCGTTCGGCGATAGGCAGCAGCGAGGAATCGATATCTGACCGTGCCAACTGGGAATAAAATATTCAAACTGAACGTAGAGGAAAGTTAACAAAGAAAATCGAAACTATGTATTTTTACATCTGACCTTATTGAATAAATTACGAGGACTGCTAGTAGCGCACACTAGTCCCGAGCTAGTGGTAGCACGACAAATAGGCCATTTCATTTGAATTGCATAGAAAATTGTCAGCCATTTTCCGCTTAAGCCGTTGAGAACCATGATAAATATATTCGTCAATGGTGGCGTTTCTCGACTATGATATTACGAAAGTACAAATTCCTGAATTTGCCCGTTTTACTTTGAATAAACATAATTTAAAGAGATTATTTTAGCAATTATGCGTCTGCTATGTTTTGCGAATTTAAAGGCATTTTTTTATTTATTCGAATAGATATTCGCATATTATACTGGTCAATAAAATAATATAAAAAAAATATAGCTACATAAACTAAATTAGCTAATTTGAAATTATATTTAAAAAGAAGCAGTCATGAGCAAATTTATTCTTACCGATTATGTACTTATTTATTAATACACACGTGAACAGCAAAAAAATATAAATTGGTTGTTAATATTAACGGTTTAAGGTATAAGATAAAATCATTGTTAGAAATTCCGGTAAGATATTGATAAGCTTAATATAATATTCCAGATTTCCAGTTTGTTATAATGCCTCTCGTAGAATCCTCAGCTTGCTTCGTACTTGAGTGCTCAAGAGCCATTGATTTAGCGTTAACATGGTTAAACTATGCCGAAATGCATTTAGCAAACACAACGCGAGCTCAGACCCCTTCTACTGGCTAATCCGATTTGGTATCAAAGCAAACTGATTGGCGCCAAATGGAATCATAGATTAGCTCTGACGGACAACTCGTCTTACTCATCTGAAGTGGATGTAGCTCCATCCATTCCACCCATACTATCTTTAACCGAACGATGAACACAGATCCACAAACACAAATACTAAACGCATTTATGTAATATTAGACTAAACCGCAGACCTCTCGAAAATCGGCAGATACATTGGAATCATCGAGACGTAACATCGTACCGTAAATTATTGGCGATGTATTAATATTAAATACCTACCTCTTTTATTATAAAACAAACAGATAGTTCCATAATATAGATAGGTATATAAGTGTTTAGTTAAATAAAGATTTAATCAAGTGCAATAAATATTGAAGCGATTGAGTTCAATTGGTGTGCAATAAGTGAAAGCGATGTCAACTGGTGATTGAAGAATGGTCAACATATTTGCTCTATTTGCTATCACATGTACACGACACGTTCTTTATTGAAGAATGCGATCAATATGCCACGGGCGTATACGCATCAAACTGTTGTTTTTAACAAGGGACTTTATCGGTATCTTAAGTAAAACGCTATTACAGAAAAAAACAATAAATTCGTTTGTTTTACAGAATGAGGTTGGCTAAAAAAAACTTTATTCCTAATTGAGACGCTTAAGAGCAATGGTTTCTATGAAGTGCAAAAATAATGATAAAGAGAGTAATGCTTCAACGTCGGTTACAGTTGAATTACAAGTATACGTTATTCAATTATTTTTTTCGTAAGACGTTGGAGCAAAAATTGTTACTCAAGTCACGAAAGTCGCTCTAATAACGCACAATGATGGCCTCAAAATTACTTCGGCAGCAGCGAATACTCGATGCTGCGTCTTCTTCTCTAACACGAAGGTTTTTGGGTACGAGACAGGGACGGAAGAGATGGTTTCACGTGTAACACCGTCGCCGAGGTGTGGAGTGGAATAGAAAGTCGACAGCTATAGGTACCAAATATAATTGCGAGTTCTTTATGGATAAACAAATTATGTACATGTTTACATTTTGATTGTGGCATTAAAGCGTTCGCAATACGTTATGAAAATATTTTGTAATGTCAAATAGATATTATTACGTTAAAACAATACCAATGCGACAGCTTTTTATATTGCGTATAGTCATTGTAATTTGAAGCCTCCAACAAATAACTTATTAGCGTTTTAATGCGTTCAGCGTTCAGCGTTTCAATTTTCACACACGCACATACACACATTCTATTACACATACTTAATTAGTTTCTAAGAAATTTATAATTCCTATATGTTTGTGATGTTTTAAATGTTATTATTTTATTAATTGTCTAATTTTATATTACACTTACTTTGCTATTATTTTTTAAGAATTTTATGATTCAATTATGTTTTACTCATCTAAATGTTGTTAGTTTATAAATTATTTAATGTTTCTATTACACTACCTACCTATAGTTTAAGAAATATATGATTTGCTGTTTTAAATGTCATTATTGTGTTAATTGTATAATATTGTATTTATTTTTGTTTTTGATATCCGCTGTCGTGATCTAGAAGGGTGTTTGATGTCTGCGACACAGTTACAATACTCCTGCAGGCATCATCGCTCATTCTAAATTTTCATGTTTCTCAATTGTTATTCTGGATTTTATTTCAATAATAAACTTTAATGTGTAACATATTTTGTCTTTATTTAATGTCTAGACAAAAAAGTCTCTGAAACAAATACCCAGCTTATTATATTTATTTATTTAATTTCCATACGATAGTGTCGTTGAAATGGAACTTGGCCTAGTCTATGAAAAAAAAAAACAACGTTATGTGGTCATTGATTATAAATAAATAAATACAACCAACAGTCACACACATAGTCCTGACCCCACATTAAGATACGAGTCTTGTGTCGTGGGTATCAGAAACTACGAGAGACTTTTCGGTCTCACAAACACCCAGACCCGAAACAAATATTTGTGGATCACACAAACATTTGTCTCGGTGCGGGGATCGAACCCGCGGCCTCTCGTTTCGCAAGCTGGTGTCTAGCCAACTGCGCCACGGGGCTGTCAAACATATATATTATACATTTAAGATATATGTTTAAACATAATTTTTTCATCATTATACATTTAAACATAATTTTTTCCTTAGTTTAATTACATAATGACTTGTTAAAATATAGTATGATACTTTACATTAATAATAATAAGTAGGTATAAGATTTCAATGCATGTCATTGTCACGGGTGGACGATCATACGAAATATTAATACCATAGCATTCATTTTTCCCTTCTCGTTCCGAATCCATGTTAAGAGACCCTCGAAAGATCAAAGCTGTTATGCCCTATCCAAAGATCCAAAACGGACAGCGTTTATAGCTGCCTAATTGGATTAATTAATTTGTAAAAAAAAAAGAATTAATGCGGTTGAATTTCAACCGAATTAATATATAATAATTTATGAAGTTATCAACGCTTTCCGTTTTGGATCTTTGGGTTGAAGTACTGAGGACCCGCGTACGGGAGCACAAAGAAGTTATTTTCTAAACCGACTACCGGACCTACTTACTTGTTTCTTTTAAAGACAAACTCATAAACTGTAATAATAAATCTAAAGCAATAGCTGTCTATAGAATGAAAATTTCTCAACGAAAAAGTTATAAATTGAATTTAAACCCACGCTCTACGACACATCCGTACTATGTGGTCCGTACTACGAGTTGTACTACAAACGTAGTTTCTCTATTTAGAAGTACGCATTACAGCATCTTTACCTAGAACTACTGTAAAACCTTAATTAATACTTACAGACAACAAAGTTTTGATTTTCCAAGCACAAATGAATCTGCGAGAATAAAATCCATTTAAGTCTGATAAAAGTCTTTTCATGTCGAGCGGGAATGTTGGATCTTAAAGTTTTTATTTTGTTAATAATGAAATGAATTTGAATATTCAAGTAATATGAAACAGTGAATGATTCTTAATAAAATTGCAAGATGGAAACACAGATAATAATTCAAATTAAATGTTTCTTTGATGAAGAGCGTTTCCAAATTGTCACAAATGCAGGAAGAATTTTTATATGAAGGTCATGCCTCTGAAATTTTCGGCGGAGGCACGCGGCGAGAAAGTAAGATCGATACGGGTTCGTGAAATGGTTACCATGGTGATAACGCCTCCGTGTCCGAGTTTCCGCAGATGTCTCAGCCGAAAACGGAACGCCGATGATGGCCACTTATTAAATGCTTCCCTTCGAAAACGACGAGAGAAACACAATTAGTATTTGTCAAGTCATGCTTTCTTTTAGCACTCTTTTTAATTAAAGAGTTTTATATAAATCTATCTTTTGTGTATTTACAGTTAGAAGTTAAATAGGGAACAATTAATAACAAATAAATATAAAAATGTTAATAGGTATTTTTTTTCAACAGAGAATAAAATCAATAAGCCTATTTGGCAATTGCGATAAGTCTAAAGTGGAAAAAAGTCTTTTTTAAGTAATATTTTTTCTGTAATATCAATGGAGGTTTCCAGTCAACAACCTTGAGCTTAATTAAAAATTTGATCATGGATGTTTAATTAAAAAAGTATCGATGCTTCGTCAACTAGTTTTCCCCGTAATAACCTCTCGACAACAGGCAATTAGCATCCACGTACTATTCCGACAGATCGTTACGGGGTCCTCGCTTCCGCTCTCTTACACTTTCGTTTGTTCCTCTGTAAAAATGTTGCACAATAGCTCTAAAAATGACTGCTGCACTGCATTGGCACTACTTTTCAATCAACCTATTTGATTTTTCGTGTATTTGAGTACCTACTTAATGAACTATTTTGCGAATACAACGGTCTATTAGCTCTTCTACTTTTTTATCAAGATAGATCAAGTCGTTGCTTGGTACTATTTTGCCTGCTTGCATCGATGATCGCACTGTTCTTGATAGTTGATACTATGTTTGCCTATATATATGTGGACTCTGGCCTAAACCCTCTCAATGGTAGAGGAGACCCGTGTCCAGCAGTGGGCGTATATGGGTTGATGATGAATGTTTAAAAATTCCTACTACCAAAAATAAATATTACATCTATATAATAGTCATCATAAACAAAGCCGGTCATTAATTTTAGAGCATTATTTATTTAAAAGTCACATTGTAAGTTTCAGTTATTTAAAAAAAACGCTTAGGTACATCACTAATAGTATTTAGCCGAAATTAATGGGAATTTTACTTATATCAACTTTTAAAAAAATTGCCAAAGTCAGAGTGACTCTTTAAATAGCCTATTTCGATTGGTAATTTTTAAGAATGTTTCCAAACTTTTTCTAATTAAATTTTCTTTCTTTCAGAACTCGTCATATGACAAAATGTATTTTATAATATTCATTGTTTCTGTACCATTAAATATTAAAGAATTTTACAGTCTAACCCATGCGCGTCACGAAGTCTTTAGTTTACGTTTACACTTAGTTTCCAAGCAACCGATATAATAAATATATTGATCCAAGCAATCAGCTAAGTCAAGGTGAACTAGTTTCAATGTAATTTCAATTCACATTTCTGCTGTTCTTTGCGCTGACTTACTTGGCGGTACTTGCTACGCATGCGGCAAGCTGACCCTTCCTTTGTTATTATTTGTGTCATGTCCTTACTGCGACCTTAGTAAAGCGTCATAGCACATGCCTTTTCCCATGGTCACTGTTATTGAAACACCTTGAGAGAGTGAATTAATATGACGTCATTGAAACGTTTCCTTCAATAGAAAAGTTCAAGGAAGTAATTTACCTTTTGTGTAGTAAAATATGCAATAATATCGACCGAGGTGTTAGCATTGCTGTGTTTTGATATTAGAAAAATAATGGAATAAATACTGGTCGTCATTTTTGTGGCGAAATAATAAAGACGAATTATAAGTTTTATTATTAAACTATTATAAATATAATGCATAAAAACTACCCCAGCAGATTATTGACATCTATGGAATGAATGTCAAAAATATGCATCGCTAATGAAATAATCCACGCAGACGGCGTTGCGGGCGCCGATTAATATTTCAATAAATTGCAACTGTTACAATATTCAGAACATTGGATCAAAGTGGTATCTGCCCAACTCGTTTAATATTTTATTGAGTGGCTTTACACAGCAATGAAATATAAATCTGTCCCCATAACATGGACAGGTGCAAAAAGAGCAGTTATGTTTTCTTCATCAACCCATATATGCCCACTGCTGAGCACGGGTCTCCTCTACCATTGAGAGGATTTAGGCCATAGTCCGCCACGCTGGCCTAGTGCGGGTTGGCGGACTACGCACCTAAGAAATTCCTAAGAACTTTTAGGTGTGCAGGTTTCATCACGATGTTTTCCTTCACGGTTAAAGCAAGTGATAATTTGAATACACAGTTATGTTTTATTCCCTTCTATTTTGGGAGCTATATTAGCTATATTGATATATTTAATGGATATAAATATCTCAGTCTCACCGCTTAAACTATGTTAGTCTTAAGTAGAGAGATTCTAGTGTCGAGAATCTGGGTGGTAACGTTAGTCTTATCGAAAACTTATCATAATAAAGCTAAAAAGTACTCAGTGGACCAAAAACCCATGCCTGAAAATATTTTACCGATTTCTGTCTATCCATCTCTCTATATCAAACCTATTTGCAGGTGGACAAAGGCTTTTCTACAGAAAGGTGTTAAGCCTTAGTCCACCACCCTGATCAATTAAGGGTTTTCCATCACACTTAACAACTTCCTGAGAAGATATAAATAATTCCTTATCCGAGATCTGGTTAATGATCATGTAAAACCCATATTAATCATTTTTCAGATCAATTCTAAGAAACAATCGCAGAGAATTAATTGTATGAATCATCAGATTGCCATCGTAAGTATGTGAGGTGCGTGTGGCACTTCCAGTGAGACCGTATACGAAGCCTTGACTATTAAATACTCGATAATTGAAGGGTTATTTGCGTCATACGACCTGAGGAGTAATTATTAATTTATATCTAATGTATATGCAGACAGCCCCGATGTGCAATTGCTTAGATTATATGGATAGACACCAGCCTGTGAGAGGCCATGGATTCGATCACTGCACCCGGACCATTTTTGTGTGATCCCAATTATTTGTTTCGGGTGTTTGTAAGACCGAAAAGTGTTTTGCAGTGTTTGATATCAATGTCCTGAGTTTGTAATCAGATCTGTGGTTAGAACTGGTACCTACCAGTTCTGCTTTATTTATATGTTTTGTTAAAACATTATAATGTTTTCATATTATTAGCCCAAAATGTGTATTTATTATCAATGTTGGTAAATTATTACCTTTGAATATTCATTTTAGGATATTTCCCTTGAACAGTTTTTAGTGATTATCCTAATATTTGGAGAACGAAAGACATAGTTTGGAAGACCTGGTGCTCTTAAACTTCCGTAGGAGTGTTTGTTTCCACAATGTGTTTGTGATTTGAGCCAATGACCTCTCCTTATATAAGACGTAACGTAGTAAGAAAAATAATGCAGACAATTTGTCTGAAGAAAACATTGTAAAACTAAAGGGGTATCAACAAATTATGCGATAATTTAAAATGTGTAGTTAGCTCTTCGAAACAAAGGCTGATGGAGCTTTGATAAGTCAGAGGTTTGGATACGATAAATCGCGATAATGATTTACTTTGAAGACTCATTTGATTTTTTACCGAAATGAGCGTTATATATATCACCGCTTTGATAAAGTACGTCCATCCACAGATCAAGCCATTTAATCAATTTTTAAAGATTCTACTGATATTTTTTTTCAAAGAAGGAGTTTACCATAAATAAATACATGAATCCAATCAAAGTACCTCATCGGCCTCTACAACATCAAGATAATAAGTCATAAGAGATCTAAAATTAGTTTTACTAAAACATTCATTTTTGGAGCTAGATGTCGTCTCTAATGATAATTTATTATGTGAAACACACGAGCTGAAGGCGCATGAAGCATCGATCGCGCGGCTGTCGCGTGACAGAAGGACACAGGTACAGCTCAAGCATTTAAAATTTGATATTCAACCGTTTGTGCGACACTATCGATAGTCCCTGAGCGGAATTTATTAATGTAAAGCCGGAAGAAGCAGACCTTACATCGTATAATACATTTCTCAATCAGTGGGGCAATTAGATTTCAAATGTAATATAAAAAAGGGAACTGAGTGAATTCTGTAGACTAAAGCCTTATTTTGCCAACCATAGAAAAGGTATTTCCTTAGCCTCTAGGACATTTTTAAATACGAACGTTAAACTGGGTTTCAAAATTTATAGATTGATATCATTTTAGCTATACACAATAATGTGAGCCATTGTAAGATAAAATATGTTTAACTGTAGAAAAATTACTCACGAAGGAAATGAATGTTCATTATAATGGATTAAGTTATTATTTAATTTAGAATAACAAGTTTTTGTATTATAAAAAAGGCTCACTAGTAAACTAACGCGTAGCAATGAAAAATGCTTTAATAGGAATATAGATTATAGGGATTAATTTTAGTGGGAAATAATTAAGCCTTACAAAATGATTTCCAATTAATTTCTGCGCTCCCTTAATGATGTGTAAATATTTTGTATAGGGGCTATTTAATTTGTTCACGTAGCTCAATTAGAGCTTGTTGTTAAGAGGCTGTATTGACAATCAATCATAAGTTAATTCAGCTGGGAAAGCATCTATAGGATACCTGCACAACCCTGCCAACCCGATGGGCCAGCGTGGTGCGCAAGATATACCCCTCTTAGTTGTAGAGGTGGGCCATGCCCAACTCTGGGGTGTATAAGAGCTAATTATGAATTAAGACTCTTATGCGTCGTAGACGTGAACTCAGCCATTCGGGTATCGATTCTGTACCTACACTTGTGTTAAAAACCTCTTCGCTTCAGATTCTCGTTGAAATAAAGAGTTCTTTTACCTTATCAGTTTCTTTGCAATTATTAAAACTGTTTGTGAGAGTGTAAGTAAATTAAAATTTATTGACGGCTTCAGAGCACAGAACAAAACTTGTAAACCGTAAAATTAAGCATGGCTTACATTCGTTAACTCCGAGGATGACTTCCCGATTTTTGCAAAATGTTGTTGGGTTTGAGATAATATATTCAAAATAGACAATTAAATAGCAAAAGGCTTCCAACATTCATCATATATCACACAAATTTCTGAAAAGCAGAAAGAAGAGTTAGTAAATTGTTGCGATAGTCGAAAATATGTACCTATCTGCATACCTTTTGCTAGAAATTATTTAATAAATGATATCATAAAGTTTATCTATTATCCCTTATTAAAAACCGCAGACTAAAGTTTGTACCGAACTAAACCCCTCGTCCGACTTGTATAAAAATTGACTTTCCCAACAAGTAAGCCACGCTCTCGTGACTTGCTCGAACTCTACCTTCATTTCAAGTGGATTTGGTGCTGAAATAACTTTAGTCTGCGCCTTATTTTATTTATAACAAGACTTTATATTGTGCAAAGGTTCAAAGATTCGTTATTACTTGCAAAACTACTCGTACGTATTCTTAGTGCAGTGTGGATAAACAAGACGAGTCGCTTTGTGAGCTACGAATGCGGCAAATTTTCGGGTGACGCGGCTCCGTCGCTTTAGCAGTGCTTCTACGAAATTCAGTGAAGCGCACGGGTGGCTTTCATGCGGTTAGACGCAAGGCAGCGGTTTCTCTTTGGCAGCTGCTACGAGACAGTCGCAATAGTATCCTGGAAATAATCCCTGCACCGGATTCACCTTTGCTGCACACGTGAATTTGACTTAATTTTAGTGTGAATTCCCTTTGACGTTCCCAAGCTCATCTAAACGTATTTCCGAGATTAATTGTTGAAATTTATCACAAAGGCACACAAAGGACGTACATATTATCTTCATAAAGTTCAATCAACCAAATCACACAAATAAATCAGGTTTATGTATTAGCTAGCTGTGCTTGCGTTTCCAATCACGTAGGCTTTCGGCACGGGCAAAATTATTCCAAAATAGATTGGCCCGGCAGCAACAGTATGCGGCACCCAATTACAAGGACCCAGGTTTGATTCCCAAGTGGAACGTGGTGCTATTGTCATTTTCTATTCTTCAAAAACATCATTACGCTTTAAATCACAAAATAGGTAGCAAAACCTTTAAAATACACTTCTCCTTGCTTCTTTGAGGATATGCCCGTGAACATATAAATACATGGTATTATTCAAGACTGACAAATATATATTGTAGGTGTGGTTGAAAATTATTCCATCCCATTTATATCATCTTTAAAGTTGACTACTAGCCATAAACATGGCTAAGCAAAATCACTACAGCTTGTAAATTATGCTTCCATAGCAATAATCTCGTGAATAAACACTATTTTGGGAATATTCACCAAATTGTGAAAATGATCAACGGAAGTCGCAATTTTCATTTAAATAAGTAACAACACACAAAGCACACACAAGCTCTATAGATCCCCTTAAAACCTTATTGGTCCCATTGATGATCTCACTTCTGCCTAAACAGTACTTAAGAATGGAAATTTGTTGACATAGTATCTAAACATATAACAAAATTGAAGCGTGATATAATTTGCTTCCGCTGATCTCCGAAACGGCTGGACAGTTTTTAACGGGTCCTTGACTAGAATAGGTACAGCTTATGTTGCGGGATTCAAATTCCTCAATTCGACAGCGACACTGGCCTAGAGGTCCAAAAAAGACTTAAAATTCTATAATTTTCAGATTTCGTGTTGGTATTATTTCTTGTTTTTCTCAAATGAACAATATAGAAAATTTTATAGCCTTATTGGCTAATTGATTGTGAATACGATCCAGAATATTTAAGTTCACAACCCCTAGTGTTCATGGAATTTTTCATTGGGAAATTTCGCATAGTAGCATACAACCCTAACAAGAGCTCGTAAAACCGCCATGACTTGACTTCATCTAACGCAAGATTTAAAATCCGAATTTTAAAAGCATTGGTGCAGAAATCCTTCTCTACCTACCGAAACAAGGATACATGAGTATAGGTATGTCTATGTGTACATATTGTATAGAGAATGTGAAAATGTCTTCTCATTTTAATATTATTTTTTTAACTTATTCCACTGTTAAACACGGGGATCCCCAAGAGCTTAGAGAGGTTAAGCTTGAGTTTATAGATTTGATTTACCTGGTTGAAAAAGAAGAACATTTGAAAATCTGCCTAACTTTACATAATAAACTGTAGTATTTTTAGTAGTTCAAGTATTCATTCAAAATTCATTGTTACGGCGGTGAAAATAAAAAATCGAAATATATAAATAACAAGCTTCTAATCCTGCTTATAAAATATTTATATTCATACAGGGTGTAAAAAGACCGTGATCGAAAACTAGGACAAGCATCGGTAATTACAAACATAATGATGACACAAAAGTCCCGGCAATTTTTTTTACATTTTCCTACCAACCATTAGTTAAAAATGTATGAGCTGTGTATGAAATGATTTTTTGTGGACTTTTTTAGCGTCAATGGGTTGGTAATCACGGTAACGATTACTTATTTTAGTATTCGATCACGGTCTTTTTACACCATGTATAAAACCAAAAATTTAGAGTGCTTTTTATTATTTATTGCACTTTAAAATAACATCTATTTGGTAATAGATATTTAAAAAAATTAAGATACTCGAAACTTTTTATGGTCAGCGAGTTCAAAACTTTGAAAATGTTTTTCATACAATTTGACTCGTAAACACCCTATTACGGTCTCCTCAACTGTCAAAAGCAACTGCTGTGAGGAATACGCCTGAATTCATTCGACGGCGGCTCGTGTGGCTGAAAAAATAATAATTTGAACCATAACGCTGACATTAAATTACGTAAGCTGTATTTGTTAGATATGAGTATTCTAAGCCTAAATAGCAGTTAAGTTCTAAAAAAAGTGATAAATAAAATTACGTTAACAATAAAAATTATAAATAGTTTTTTTTTAAGTACCTAGTTTTTAACGTTGTTTATTTATTTAAAAAAAACTGTAAACTGGATAATATGACTACATCGCACGCTTAATAATATAGTGACCTAACTCAAAAAGCCGAGTTTAAGGTAAGTAAATGGGAAAAAAATGTTGCTTCGTCAAATACATTTTGTAGAAAATATTAAAAAAATAATTATATTTAAAAAATATATATACTAAATAATAACATTACATATATTACAATTTTATTATTAAATTCGACTATATTTAACCCATGGACGTAATTATATTACGTCCATGATTTAACCACAAAGTGAATGAAGGAGAATATACAAAATTTCGAATTAGGTCACTATATTTTTAAGCGTGCGACATATTTGGTTATGAATGATCTTTGTGATGTGATTGATAACGCCATCTAGCGCCACTGAAAAATATTAATTTGGTTTGTTATGTGAAACAAGGTATGTCATAATATATAATATTGGGAACAAATAGCGATGATGTAGCGATAAATATCACTTTGAACTTAGTCATGAACCTTGAACATTATAATTAACTTGAAATTAAATTACATTATTATGTAATTTTATAAGAAAACAATCACCAAATTCTCGTAGGATTGCTTTAGAGAGTTTTTTTGGGGGTTACAGTGTGTTGGAATAACAGCACGATCTTATGCATATAGTTCAAAGTAAGCAACAAATAAATTGTGTTGACATAAAGTGACATCTAACATATAACCTTGGAACTATTTGTATTTTCACATTTGTATATCTAGTTACGCCTTTTTACGATAGATGGCGCTTAACCAAGTAACCAATTAATTTCACTGAGATCTCAATGGTAAAGGAAGCCCGTGCCTAGTAGTGGGACTTATATGGGCTGATGATGATGATGATAATGATATAATATAATTATAAGCCAAATCACACTAATAGCAAATAAAAAAAACTAAAGGTATTAAATATTTATTACAAATCATATAACAAACATGTAGGAACAAATAACATGTAATAGGCTTTTTAATTTAGCTTAATTTTTAGGGATGCAATGTAAATTATTTGCATTGGATTATTATCCTCAGGAACATGATTTATAAATGAAACCTGGAGTATAGATAGCAATTCAAACTGATTTTCATAAAGACAAATGAAAAATGTCTCATTTTCATAATACAATTTGGCAATTAATCTGTAAACCCATCAGTAAATGCATCAAGTAAAACTCGTTCAAACCAACAAAGCCCATCGTTGGCTTGAGTTTCATCCTTAGATTCTAGGACTTTTTGAGCTTGTCTTTTAAAGACCAATAAAATGCAATCCATTACCCATTGTATAAAAGGATTAGAATATTTAAGTTCAACATTTTTTAATGTCACTCTTTGTAACACATCCAATACAGTTGTGTACAATATTGATTGACGAGTTGCTGGCTTGCAAATGGATAAATGGTCGAGTGGCAATTGATAGAATGTTCCACGGCCCAAATCTGCTGAAAAAGCCTCAACAAAGTGTACTGGAACTTTGAAGGCAGTTACTAGTGTTGGCATCATTTCAGCAAAACTTATAGTTTCCCATCCATGCACATCAGCTGCTTGTATAAAAGACTGATGGAGATCCAATAATACTGGAGAATTTTCTTGCAGTTGCCTTACATCAGAAGAGGGCCAGAGGACTGCTGCAGCAGCACGTGGCATGGTAGCTAAAGCACTGCCTTTATGTGGAGTACTAAAAAATAATACTGCCTTGGTATTATCAGAGACCTTTTTTAAATCATTATTAGTACCATTGACAGCATCAATAAGTAATTGTTTGACAATAAGACCACCCATTGAATGTGCCAGCCAAACTATGGGTACATCTTTTTTCCCTACACCTGCATCCACTAAAGTTGGACCTAATTCTGCAGCTCTTTTTGCTATATCAGCAGTCTGTAGAGGACAGCGCTCAAGCCACTCTGACAATGAACTCCAATAATTAACACCTAATATTCTTAAATTATTACAGTCTTTTGGTAGCCAGTCCTTAGGCCAGCAGAAGGTATAGTTACATCTATCTTGTTCTTCTTTCAGCAGAGCCAAGCGTTTTTTAAAAGCTGTATAATTATCCTCTCTGATTGGTTCCCTCTTAGCTTCAACAGGTAAGTCATGAAGAACAACTTCTAGATCGGCAAGTAAAGCTTCATCATCTAATTCACTTAGATCTTCCATTACCTGTTTAAGTTCTGGATCTATATATTTTGTATCTGAATTCTGCTCTTCACAGGGATCGCAGTCAACATCAGAAATTGTAACTTCTATTATACCTAAAGGCTCTGCACATTTTTTATCCCTTTGTCTCCAAGTGACAAACACTCCACCTCTTAATCCATGCACCAAAAGAGTGTCACATGAGTGTGGTGTTGTTGTCCTGTATAATGGGTGTAGAAGATAAAGCCCTGGCCTGTAGCAATACTCTCCAGATAAGTTTGCCAAGCAAACAGCGGCAGAACTTGACAGGCGGACATCCTTAGACCTTAAAAGGCGAGATAACTCCCTAATAAGTCCATTTTCAAAAAAGTCTCGTAATAAATTTGTATGTACACTTAATACTGTAAGTATTTTTAACACAGCCAAATCTAAGTCAACATCATTTTTATTTCTTAGCATTAACTCAGCTAATCTTGGTAAAAGACCCAACTTCATCAAAGCAATAGTTGAATGATCTTCTTCATAATTTTTCATATGGAATAGACTTATATGGTGATGAAGGGCATCAAGGCATAATATACACAGCTCTTTCTCAGTAATACTGTCAGGTTTCGTTGGAATACTGTCAGCTTCCATTGCTTGTTCTTGAACATTAGCAAAATATTTAGACAGAAAATGTTGTATACAACTATGAGGATTAATAGATTGGAGTGTTAGAACCATATCTCGGAATTGAAAAGAGAGAAGTTGTGAGGTTAAAGCAGCTCTTCTTACGTGTATCGGTGGCGGTAAGAAATACCTGAGGTCTGCACCGCGTGTTCGAGCCAGCAATACTGCTGTGTTCTTATCTAACGCTTGAGCAAGCTTCAAACAATCCCATTTCTTATTATTTTTAAACGCAGCTAGCTGCTGCAGTGCTATATTTCTTTGGTCTTTATTTCCGTGACGACAAAGCCACAATAGTCTCCATGCCAGTGAATGTTTTAGGCTTTTCCATATTCGAGCGAAGCCCACAGACTGCCGTGGTTCTTTGTTTTGTTCCATTTTTAATTGAACATTGTAAGTCGGATCCTCAATGTAAATATACTCCGGTGTATGCTTCTTTTCTCTATCTAATACGTTAGTATTAACCACTTTACTTAAGGATTTATACGTTTGACTGATATGATAGGCAAAGAATAGACCACCACTACCCCATAATGAAGTAATTTTTAAGATTTTTATAAATGGTTTTAATTTATCTTGAATACTCATTATTTACCGAATTTTGGTAACCAACGCTTGAAAAAATTGTTTACATATAACTATTTTTTAAAGTAATATGTTCCTTCTAAATAGAAGGCAAAGGTTTCAAGTCCATACAGCCGCGTCGAGTTGTCAAAACCTTAGGCTATCATGAAAAACCCTAATTTCGACTAATCAATAAAGACAGTATTTTTCTGATTTAAAAGATTCACAGAAGATTAAAAAAAAATCTGAAGCATTTTACCAGCTTTCAGCTTAGATGACACGAATATTAAGAGTTTCTGTTTTGGTTCCGATGATACGAAATTAAAAGATTAAATTTTGGTACAATCGCTTCACATGCCTAATACATAAATATTACTTACGCACCACTGATATTATTAGCTGTAGACCATTCCAACCATGGAAAAAGAATTGGAAAGAAATAAGTATGCCACTTGAAAAGATTTTCTTCGTGCTAATCAAAACACACAGACTCTGCCTCGGTCCATTTAATATTTACCAAAACAAAATTATGTTTTTTTGAAATGTTTATGTAAATATGTAATTACATTTATATTTATCAAATTTGATATGTTAAAAATGAGGAGTATAAAAAATACATTGACATCTATCCATACAAGATTAAAAATGAATTGTGAAGTTTAATTATTATGATCGAATTAGGAATGAAGAGATCCGTAGGACAACGATGGTTGCCGACAGAAAGGTTCTCGAGTGGAAGCTACGTACAGGTAAGCGCAGCGTTGAACGTCCACCCCTAAGGTGGACCGACGATTTGGTGAAAATTGCGGGAAGCCGCTGAATACAAGCAGCTTCCGATAATGTACTTTAAAAGTCTTTAGGGGAGGGCTATGTCCCGCAGAGGACGTCTTTTGGTTGATGATGAAGATGATGATGAAGAAGAAGAAGTGAAATAATTGAAAAAATGTTTTTTCCATAAATATGAAACATTAAAATAAAACATAACAATTAAAATCTTATATGAGTTGTGACCTATCTTTAAATTGCCGCCATTTTGGAGCGAACATTTCATGAGATTCAGCACTCGCGGTATCATAAGCAAAATATTTGGATTTTGATGAATTAGTAATTTAAGTATTTATGGGAGCATAAAATTCAAGATAAAATTTACTTGCTTGTTAGGAAAAAGATTATTTGTTAGGAAACTTTATTTCAAATTTTGTACTGAAGTTACGTGTCTATAATACGAACTAAACTTTTTGCTGATAGAATTTTCCTTAAGAAATGTGAACTAGATGCAAAATATAATTATATACAGCGATGAAATAATATGCAGATACCTAATTTAGTAATAAATATAGTATAGGGACTGTCTACTGAAGAATCATCAGAGTATTTTCTACACCAATAAATATTTCGAAAAACATTTTTTGCTTATTTTGGAGTGTCACGGCTGATTTAAGTGTTTTATATTACTTCTTTATAGCTATACATCATCATCATCATCATCATAATCAGCCTTTATTTCGTCCACTGTTGGACATAGGCCTCTCCTATGGCACGCCACTGGGCTCGATCTTCGGCTCTTCTCATCCAACCGCTGCCAGCCACCTTGCGGATATCGTCACCCCACCTAGCCGGAGGGCGTCCTACACTACGTTTGCCGAGCCGTGGTCTCCACTCCAGAACACGTTTACACCAACGGTTGTCGGTTCTGCGACAGATGTGACCCGCCCACTGCCACTTCAGCTTGCTGATTTTTTGGGCTATGTCGTAAACTTTGGTTCTCTGTCGGATAACATCATTTCTAATCTTATCTTTCAGAGAAACACCTAACATAGCCCGCTCCATTGCTACTGGGGGCCTTTGCGCGTGTTTTGCCATTGGAGGTGATGCCCATAATCGCCACGCTGGGCAGGCGGGTTGGCGATCGTAGTTTTTTCTCGCACCAGTGACGCTGCTGCCCGTCACTGGTCTGTGTGGCTATACACCTTCCTTAAATGTCCAATAGTGATAAAAAGCCTCCGTCATATAAAAATCATATCTAAATAATAATCATCGAGAGATCTTATTGTTTACCGAGTGCAAGCACTAGCAGCGATGGCCACGAGGTTTAGACGCACGATCGAGAATTTCGCGGTCGCGGGATCGAACCTCAGGCGACAGACACACCTGACTTTTCGAAGTTATGTGTCTATTCACAATGAAATATCACTTGCTTTAACATTGAAGGAAAACATCGTGATGAAACCTGCACATCGTACACACCTAAAAAAGTCTAAGGAAATTATTAGGTGTGTATTCTGCACTAGGCCAGCGTCGTGGACTAAGGCCTAAACCCTCTCAATGGTAGAGGAGGCCCATACCCAGCAGTAGGACGTATATGTGCTGACGATGATGATGATGTATCATGATCATCATCTACAGCCCTTTTTTAACCACTGCTGGGCATAGGCCTCTCTTCTGGCATGCCATTCAACTCTTTCTTAGGACAGAGACGAATGATGATGTTTACCGAATATCTTTACTTTATTGTTTGTGATGGCCTCGAGGTTTCGGCGCGCGGTCGAGAATCTTGGCGGTCGCGGGTTCGAACCCCAGGTACACACCTCTGACTTTTCGAAGTTATGTGTGTATTCACATTGAATTATCACTTGCTTTAACGGTGAAGGAAAACATCGTGATGAAACCTGCACACCTAAGATTTCTTAGGAATTTCTTAGGTGTGTAGTCCGCCAACCCGCACTAGGCCAGCGTGGTGGACTATGGCCTAAACCCTCTCAAGGGTAGAGGAGACCCGTGCTCAGCAGTGGGCGTATATGGGATGATGAAGAAGATTGTTTGTCAGGCTTTTGACATAGGTTTTGGGTAAAAAATAAGTAAAATTCATAAATTATAGGTACTTTTTAATTTACAAGTTTTCAATAATAGCACTTAATTCGATAGTCAAATGTTGAAAGTTGCAATGTTTGTATCAGTCTTTCGGAAATGTTTGCTGAAGTAGGTTTTACCAATCAGACATTTCATCTAATTACTTTATCTAATTACTTTATCTATTTTTTCTGGGTAATAATAAGGTTATGTGTGTGAATACTGAATAATATCGATGTTACAAAATGTACAGCATACTATTTAGATCGCACCGCACTCACCATTAGCAAGTACTACTTCTAGTACGTTGTAGTACTACTTCATTTGCGAAAAGAAAATATATTTGAAAAAAATCTGAATGTGCCCACTCATGGCATTAGCGCATTATAATCAGTGGCGGTACTTCCATAGAAGCTCAAAAGCTCTACACGTTAATTAATTGTGTCTTGTTTATGATATTCTACTGTGAGGACTGGATATTCTGGATCATAATAATGTCAAACTACTTTTGTTTAATGAATATTTAAAGCCTAAAGGTATTATTCGTAAAATTCTAAGGCACTAGCTTTTAGACTTCCATGAAAGCACCGGTACTGATTATAACGAAATATATATTCAAACGTGTTGATAAGCATATCTACATAATGTTTCTAATATTAGCTTTAATCTAAAATTTATTATAAAAATATTTAATTGTATCACGTCACTTTAATTTAATTTAATTTAGGTTAAAAAATTGCACTTTAATAAGTATGAAAATTTCGAAAGTTATGATAAGTTTAGGTAATGAGAATATTCTAATTATTTCAATATTGTCCAGAATAGTAAACATTGTGAAATTGTTGTAAGATTTAAAAAAAAGTTAAAAAATTCATAAACCCACTTACTGATTGTATCCCACAAAATTTGGCCGATAACAGCGAAAATTAAAGTGATTGGGTTCCATCTAAATGCAGAATGGTATGAAATCAAAATTGTTAGAACGTTAATAGGGTGGCAGAATATTTCTAGATATTGCATAGAGACAAAACAAAAATTCATAAAAGTAATAAAACAAGAGGTATCTTTTTAAAACATAACTTTAATAATTATATTGGTCTGAATTAAAACAAACACTTCAGTTATTTGGTGTAATAATCGCATATTAACTTTAGTGAAATATTCTTATATTATATTCATTTTTGTTATCCAATTTTTGCTTCACATTGCTCGTATTTTTATAAATGATTATTTTTATATTTATTATCGTATTTTTTTTTCGTGGTAACTATGTTATTGCTATTTTTTGTATATATTTTTTTGAAACATTTATAAATGTATGTATTAATTTGCAGGAAGTCAAGGCCTACAAATAAGGGAAGTATCTACTGTTTTTTGAAACAGTCTGAATAATATGAAGGTACTTATCTGATAGTAGGTTGCTTCCCGCAACTGATTCAATCTGTTAAGAAACTACAATTAGCAAAAAAGGCATGCCAACCTCGCATGTTCGTTGCAGTAATAAACAACCCTGGCGTTGTCACTACAATTGCCTAGTTCGCTGGCGCTTCTTGTAGCACGTGTAAATACGGCGAATAGATAAACAGATCTACCCCAAATTAATATCTATGTAAAAACAAGCAAACGCGTCTGGCAAACTTACACGCTCGGTGTAAAAACATTATCGCGCGCCTGTCATCGGCTGCCACTGTATCGCGAGAGATAAGCGAGAGCCTCTGCGCCTTTTCAATCGGGGATCTTAAATGCTTCACATATTTCATAATACGGGCCGTTGAAAAGACACGAGCCGAATGGACATAAATTTGTGTTTAGGAAAGTTTTCTATACTACAGTAGTTTTGTAGCAAAAGTACCTACATACAAATGTGCTATAGTATCTACAGGTGCCGAGTCCGATTCAGGCGGAGAAAAGTGTTATTGTGATTTTGCGATAGGAAATTCTCAATAGCAGCATGGAGTTGGGAGAAGTGCCCGAAAACCGGCAATAGATTCGCTCCTATTACGTGGGACTGACAATATTATGTTGATACAGAAATTCACACCTGCCTGCAGCTTCATAGAACACTAGTACAGACATTTATGTACATAATATGTAAAAAAAAATATCTCACCTAAAAAGCAAGGGGTTCTATAATCAAGGATTGATCCTCCGACTCAGTGTAAGCTGTGAAACAAATTTGTGTACAGTTAGCGTTTCAGGTTACATAGTGGATGTCAGGTTCTGATATTTTAACATAGAAATATGTATCTCTGCTTGGGTATTTATACGTAAACTATGGACAAATAAAAGTCAAACTAAATAAAGATAATTTATTTAAAAAGAACAAACTTATATCTAAAAATATATCGATATTGTATTGAAGATAAGGCAACTGCGACCAATATATTTATGAAAAATATAATTTCCAGTTTTTCTTTCACGCATTAATTATTCTAGCAAATACTAATGACTGAATGTGTATCCATCATAATATGCGCACATAGAAATACTTTACACACATTAATGATTACATTTGGTAAATATAATTATGTGAAGTAAGTGACTAATTACAGTGTAATAAACTGAAATCTTACCTTTAAAATGGTCATCTGTTACAAAAATGTTTGGCTATATCGAACTTACACACACATATGAATACCTTTTGCTTTTTCAATCATATATCTATGCGTAAACACTTACAAATAGTATATTTATTTATAAGTAGTAACATTGAATAGTTATATACATATCTAATACTTAATCATAGAGAGTAATTTATTTATAATGATCACTAGATTATGTCGCTAATAATACGATTTGTAAGAGTGCGTGCATTTATATTTAAATTGCATCAAAAATATATCTACTATTTGCTCATTAGCTTCTGCTTTAAAAAAATCAATTCCTTTCTAAGTCGAATAAAGACCACAAAAACAGTTAATATCTACTTTATTAAACTTACACTTCAGTAGGTACAATAATCTCAACAAATAAATGATTTGAAGCAAATAAACAATAATACTTTTACTATTAATAGTGAAGTCTATTTATCGCAAATTTTGGTTTTTATTTACCTTCAGCAACGGCTAAATTAATTATAACATTCCTAGCGCATGTCTCATCACTATTATCGGAACCCATTTGTTTCCGTAACTTATTCCCAAAAAAATGTATCTTTTTTTCTGCTGGCAATTATATGGCCTGGAATATTTTGCCTGAGCGGAATTTATACGTTATACAATGTGTATAGCATTGTCGGACACCGGTTTGATTAGAACCAGATTCCTTAGTCTGACCTTAATAGCGCACCAGACAGATAAATTATGGTGAAAGTAAAAAAGTTACAACTAAAAATGAGAGATGCACTGCGCTATCTCGTAGTTTATAATATTATTCATCTGCGCTATATCATGAAATTTATGACATTAAATGATATTTCGATAAACTTCAAAAAATAATAAAACGTCTGATTTCAGGTTTTAAACTAATTTATTCGCGATGAGGTAAAAATCTTCAACTAAATGCTGTCTTTAATTCAAAAGCATTTTAAAGTTATTTAAAGTCATAACTGTGTCTGGTATTTAATTTTAATATTTGTATAATATGAAAAAAAACGCGTTTTAAAATATCAGTCACGTTCTGTTAGTTTTCAGTATCTAATACGGAATTACTAAAGCAAGATAGAAGAAACCAATTTAATTATGTGGAATTTCCTCCACTGCATCTGCATATGTTGTACTACGTACTTAAATTTAATTAACTCTTGCTGTTATACGAACCAAAGTAAGGGAAAATAATCAGTTGTAAAAGCCTTTTAATAATAATTAACTACTTAGATTATTAATACATTTTTTCTGGTCATACAAAGCTCTAGTACACGCATAAAGTGATCATAAAACTATTATAATAATCTACTTTACCTTTGCTAAACATAGTTTAAAGTTAATTGTGTAATCTTTGGGCTAACGACTTTCAATACTGATGTGTTCTTTGGGTAATTTTCTGATAAATTAAGAATTAATATTATAATGTGAACCAGTTCAGTGCCTTAGAAAATTGCGAAATTGTTGATTTTCAATGTGCGTCTTATTGCAATCTCAGCCGTTTTAAAATAACTAATCACGAATTGAAAGGACACTCAACAAGCTAATGTCTGACATAAACATAATCCTTAGCTTTCCACACATAAAGGAATATTAAGTTATACTATAATATGTAGGTTGCTACATCTATTCTTGTGACTAATATATGAGAAGTACTGATAAGTTCTTTGGACCTTGGAGTCTATTTGAATCCCATGTAGGCGAGTAATCGGCCTTGTGGTTCAGTTATAGTAGTGTACCGTGGTGGATGTGGACGGCGGGGCGGGCGTGGGCGCGATGGAGGCTGGCGACGGCAGCGCCGGCAGCGGGGTCGGTGGCGGCGTGGAGTACACCTTGCGGTCTGGTGGAAGCGTCGGCAGGGGCGACGACAGACCGAAGCCCCCGAGGCTGGAGATCGAGGAACTGCCCGACAACATTTGCCCGTGCACGCCGCGCATCCCCGCGAACATTGACGCCGAACCTGAAGGACAAATTCAATCATTAATCGAATTCTTTAGACTTTATTTGCATCACATACATCATAGATAGAAAAGAAAATGTTTTAAATTTATAAATGAAAAAATGCAAAAATATTCGCATATGCAGTCTACAAAAAAGAACTAAATACATAATTAAACCTGTTTTAAATACAAACATTGTTTGAATATAAAGGTGAAGGTAAATAAGAAGACACCTTGGATAAAATCTATTTTCGTTTGAATACCTCCTACATTTTAATGAATAATGAGCGCATACTTGATAAAAAAAAACCGCTGGTCTACTTATGCCGCCCTCGAACAAAATGGCGTAAACGGAGTAAATCCTGCTAACTACGATATTTGTGAATGTAAGCTATAATTGCACGCCAAGCCGGCAAAGTTTGAAAGTAATGCTAAAAATATGTGCGGCTTTACGAAGAGAATCCTTCTGAAATTTGCCAGGTTATAGTTCCCATCCATCGCGGCTCGCCTGGTGCTCGTCTGTTGTCGGCCACATGCACGCTTCTGGTACCTAATAGCTATAATTTAAACAAACCAACGGATCCCAATCGTACGTCTTTAGGAATAAAATCTTACACGGACGTTACCGTTTTCTGAGAATTTCCAAACGCACATGTTACGGTGCGAGGTGCATTGATATATTACGTTCCTCAACAATTATATTTTTAATATTTACAATTACTGTTAGTGTTAACTATCCATTTATTACATATATGTTTAATAAACACAGCTACCCATGGGTCATTATAATCATTCTTCCACATATTGGGATTACTTATGAATTGATACGTTTGAATTTATCTTTCAAAATATAAAGAATTACAAAAATGTTACAAAACTAATCAACCCGCAATCGTATTAGTAAAAATTCTTCAAGAATTAAATCACCGTAAGATTTAATCGACCAAGATCTTCTATAATTTGGAGCACTGATTTATGCATAGTAGGCGCAGACGGTACTGTACTATCATTTCACCAGACTAGAGTCTGGTTAATTTCATATTAAATGTGATTTCAGTTTCATGTGCCTTAACCTTCTGTTTTATTAGCAGCGATGTACTGTCGAAATTATGGATAATGTCGGCGTTAAAAAACGCGTATGCGTAACTACAATCACTCCCTACAAGTTTCATTGCGTTCGTTTTAATTAGGTAAATGATTTGGTAGTTGAAAATAAAAGAGAGCAAGCACTCTGCAGTTCGTGCAGACGTTTCACAAGCCATGCTCCAGTACTTGTCATCACTTTTTAAAGCTCGTAGATCACGACCGAGAGGGCCTTGGCGATAGAATAAATTGCTTTCAAGTTGTCAGGCGACGAGAGACGCGGGCCGGCGGCGCGCCGCTGCCGGGGCTCGCCAGCCGCGCACCGCGGTTACCACATTACATTACTTTAAGCGTTTAACTATAGATTTATTGGGATTTAAGTGGTACAGGTAACAGATGGCACTTATGTGGACGATGACCTAGCCGCTCCAATGTGTTCATGTGACTCAAAACGCCGATGGAATACTTTTAGAATAACCTAATGTAAACAAATATTGTCGTATTCATAGGTGTAGGAGAATAATATTTCTGCAGAAGAGTAAAAGTAATTCTGGATGCCACTAACATTAAAACCCCCGTGAAGCATATACAAAATATTTCGCATAAGTCGCGCAGCAATCGCAAAAGTAAACAGAAATAAGAGAAAAAAATTAAATTTTCGCCAGCGAATTATGTGAATCCTGAATGCCGGAAATTTACGATGGTAATCAAAAATATTTTTATGTCACTAGAGCAATAAAACAGGATTATTCATTTAACATTAGCCCGTGCATGTTTCTCTAATTACATTCATTTACGACTTATAAAATGTAACTGTGAATTTTGTGTTTTATTTTAAAATGAATGGTTCACGTGCAGCCGGATACGAGTCATGATATTAATTTTGACATTAAGGATTCACGAGGACGCAATATTCCAGAAAAATACATTTCTAACGTTATATATTCACAATATTATACATAAACATAACACAAGACTAAGGTATACTGAACACCTCTTTAGACTAATGCTTAGTCGTGCAATTATTTGAAAAAGATAACACAACAGTACAAATTTAATACAAACAACAATTCGCGATAATTGCTTTTAGGTGTTTTGTAGTACCTGTTTGCAAATCGTAGATTAAACCATTTTCTCAAGTGACGGGTGTAAAAAACGGTGGGTGATATTCTGGTATTGCGCCATCGATCCTCCCTAAATCAAGCAAAATTATAACTTAAGTCATTTTGTTCTTCAAATTAATGTATTTTTTGTGTATTTGTACAAACGTGCACGAACTTACCTAAACGAACAGATACAGGCAACCGTAGACCAAATGGATTGGTGACGATCCGAAAACATTTTATTATTCGTAATCACATTGAAATAAATGTAAATATAAACGGACAGGGACATTTCAATGAATGATAAAGCTGCAACATTATACTTTAGATAAATTATGCTGTCTGTATAAAAAGGGAATAAAAACTTAGCGGCAGTTGAAAATGATACTGAAACTAATGTAAAGAAATGCTAAATATATTATTGCTTGTATCTATAGGAATAATCGCATACCTAAAATCGTGATAAGAATCACCACTAGGGGTATTTTTTATGGGTTTTTAGCACAATTGCACTCAATCGGACTAAAAAAAATTGTGACATTTTTTAGTAATGTTCATCATTATTTACATTGAATTTACTTTTCACATTCTAATATCATACATTTGATATGACATACTTGTTCTGACAAATCTTTAGGGATATCAAAAGAGCCAATCAAAGTTTCTTGCCATGATGGAGTAATGACAAGATTTGTAATGTAATTGGATGTTTTATATTTTTTACCCCAATTGAATGCAATTTTGAGATTCAGTTAATGGAAATATAAAATTTTGGCACACATACTATGATTCACTCTTATTAAGCTTCATTAACATAATATAATACGCTGTTGGTTTCTTCCTTGAAACCATACAAATATTCCCTCGAAGTAGAGTTTTGAGTGTTTTAAACGGCGTAAGAAGTCATCGCGAGGTATGTGAAATCCACTTTACCATTCTCGGACCCTTGGCTTACTCTTTCAACGGTAGAAGAGGTCTGAGCCAAGGAATGTGATCTTTATTAGCTGATATTAAAAACAAAAATTAGAAAAGAGAATAAAAGTGTTATTGAGTGAAAGCATTGTAATATGTTTCTATGAGACTATACTGTGTCTTGCCAGAATAGCTTCACAAAGATGAGAAAACTGAGAATCATGGTCACGCTAATGGTTGCCTTTGCGCCTCGTGTCACTACAGTTCATATCATACAACAGATTGTTTACTTCAACACCTACGTTGTATTTATCTACATGAAGTTCACTGCCTGATGATAGTTGCCCCTAAGCACTTCCAGAATGATCTATTAGAAATGTCCTGCATCCAACTATTGGTAAAAACGATTACGATTAACTTTCAGTATTGAACTTTACACGCAGGTAGCATTCATTTGCGGTTTAGACTTACCACTGCTTCCAGTCGGTACCATCAGGATAATTTTCGTCCAGTTCCTAGATGCTTAGAGGGTACATTGCTAACGCTGAAATGAGATGTGTCCAGTAAAGCATTAAACAAGCATAGAAAAAGGTCATGCAAATTTTTAACCCTTTTCTGACTGCCTTATTCATGTCCGCTTATTTTATAAAACCTAAAAATATTGTGTTTCAGCACAAAAAACTTCAGACCACACGGCCGAGGATGCGAAAGGGTGTAGGGTTTTTTCGACATGTTCCGGCATTGGCGAAATGAGCGAGCATATTTTTTGTTAGAATACACCCACGTTTGTTTTCTTACACGGTTGTAAAAGTTTTTGCGCAATGAAAAACAGGCGGGATCAATTCAACGCACAAAAAATATGTTCTCGTGATTGTTTTTATATGAAATAAAAGGGATATCGTTGAATTTGGTATTGTTCAATTTTATTTATGATGTGAAGAATTGTTTCTGGGTTAGATTTTATAAATGTGTATTTTTATACGTCAATTTAGGTAAAATACCTCTTAATAAATGTTAGAAAGTCTTTGTTTTATCTTAAGATAAATTGAGACTACAGTATTGGAGGTTAAAGGCTGGTAAAGCTTCTGGTAAAATATATTAAAAAAAAAAACATAATTATGTTTTTAAATTATTAAGAATAATTATTTCATGTAAATGAAAGCTACGTATAGGAACTTCATACCGGGCCATTAATAAGGCATTTTATGATAAATCCTTTCAAAAAATGCAAAGATGGAACACTGGCAAGTTCAACATTTTTTTTTTTTGCATTTCGAACCCCGTTCTAGAAAAAGAAAAAATCAAAATCCCTTGTAAAATTACTTATGACGCGTGTAAAGACCGCACACAACGCATCGAACGCGTCGATCTGTGTCAATTACTGGCACTATTTTTAACGGGTTCGAAATAGAACAATCCTTTATTGGTGTGTATATTATATTTAAAAGAAAAAAATCAACATCACGTGTGTAAGGCGATATTGATTTTAAATTGACTGAAATGCACGGACACTTTCTATTAGGGTTGCATGAAACAGATTTTGAACATTCAGTATAAGTAAAGTTGAGCTGAAAAGTTTGATTATGTCGAATCATTTTATCGAAATCTAAGTACAATTAAAATGTTTTCGAAATATAGTTGGATAAATGATCTAGATACAATATTCCATAAAACGCAGTTTTTTCTGAGCGCTTCAAAATCGTTATTTGCCTGATCGTAACTATTCGCACGCCGAAAAATCATTCTCTCTTACTACGGTGTACCCAAATACAAATTTCAGCACGACCACTTAAAAATTTAAAAAGATTCAAAAGAATATACTATTAAACTTAACTTATCATTTTATTTTATTTTATTTAGGACGACCTGCGGTACTATGGTCCGACGATTTGAGGAAGGTGGCGTGGGTAGCGGATGGATGAGGGCTGCAGAAGACTGGGATGATTGGCGCTTTCTTGGGGCGATAGACTAGATAAATAGTATTATATAATTAAACTATTGTACCTAAATAATTCCCAACAACTCAAAAGTTTATATAATGAAAAAGTCGATTAAGTATTTTTTTTAAACCATTAAATATAGATTATTGACTATGAATTCGAAGTTGAAATTAAAATGACCATCCATGGATAAAATCATAACTTAGCTTGACAGAGCTTGAAAATTGTATTCACCGAAATTCAATAATCAATAGAAATATCATAACAACGAAGGGACTTAAAAAAGATAAGTTGAGCACTGAAATATGAAAGTTGCTTACAACGTTTTCTGTCGACATTTCAGTGGAATAAATCACGAGCGAGTGAATAATAAGACATTTGGCGGTCGACCACCGACTCTTTGAGTCTGCTCGGGAGCAATCAGCGGTTGATGCAACGTCTATAATTAATTATCGCGGACGTTTACACCAACATATTCACAAAGAATTGTGTTACCAACATTTAAAGTGCTTCTATTACGAGCGCCGTACGCACCACTTTTATCTCATTGTCAATGGGTTCCTTTAATCTCGTAAAGTAAGCAGTCTCGGACTCGTCGATCCGAATGTTTTGTCTGATTTGTTTTGCACAGTCCAATGGATTTTGTCTTTTATTCGTGCTAATTCAATCCAGTTCGGTTATAGGATGATGTTAATTACGCAATTATGATTTGTATGAATACTTCTTCGAGCTAATATTATATCTGTTCAATTATATTCGCTGCAGTGTAAAAGTGCTATTGAATGTGTATTAAGTTACATAATATTATAATCAATAATACAAAGACACTACAAATGAATTCATTAACTTCCGTACAGAATCCCTAAAAGTAGAGAAAATTTCAATACAGCCCAAGTAATATGATGAATTAAACTGTTATGTATTCCTAAAGTAAAATATCAACTCAACATTGAACAATTTATACATATTTATGAACAGAGGTCGGAGACCTGGCCGCAAGAGAGAGCCAGCCCTGGCCGTTTTCAAATGCAAATGTTATGAGACACACCGCACGTCGTACAAGGGATGATCTGCAGACTACACTAAATTAAAAATTTCAAACACACGTCAGTTACTTTAAATCAAAAAATGCTCATAAACGGAGCACCTATAGCCGAGAATAAACAGAGCATCAAGGTTGTCGTTCTTAAAAATCATTTTCGATTTTTTTATTAAAGCGAACGTTAGAGTTCCGCCGACGGCGATATTTTTGAAATACCTACCTATTGCATTTATAAAGATCAAACGGTTTGAACAAACGGGCGTTCGTGTAAACACATCGCAGTGTTGCGTGTGCTCCGCAGTGGCGGCCGACATCTCGCCGGGCTCCTCCGCGCCGTGCCTCTCGGTACACTCTACCCTGGCCTGTACTCTCTCGTACGCACACCGAAATACATCACAGCACGCCAGCCCAGTCGGTTTTATGTTTTACTCGCTGAATTATTTCATTTCCCGTTGTTGAAACACGCTCTAACGCCTTGTCTTTAAATTCAAGTGTTAAAAAGAATTGCTAGGGATAAAAAAGGATTTTTTTCACTGTAATGTATAGATTTAATACTTTTAGGTACTGCTACATCAATAACAAGACGACATTCAGAAGTCTCATAGCCACGGTTGTCGCCGTTCGAATTCCGTGACATTAAAAATAATGAACTTTAAAAAAATACTTGTTTTGCATGTATAATGTGAAAGCACTTGAAAATTTGCCGATCACATTAGTCGACTTATATAATGAACCTGAAAACTAAGATACGATGAATCTTCTTGTTTTGGAATGCATGGATCTTAGTGGCTCTGGCTTTAACAAAATAAGGTTTGTGGTTTTTACCAAGGTACATTCTTAGCAAGCACAAGGCACAAGGCAATTTCTTAGCAACAAACACACAAATTAAGATATTAAAAATGGTACGATACATTTCGATATTGAAAATAATTAGTTTAGAGGTCGGACATTGGAAGAAATTGTGTATTTATTATAGCAAATTAAAGCAATAAAGAAAGCGGCCAGCATTCCAGGTAGATTCAAAGTGTCTAACAAGATTTTTTACCAACAATTACACCAGTTTTGTTAAAAATAAGCATATATGTATTGTGTATTAGCATTTAACCGTTCTTTCAGCGTGTCTACTCCGCTACTCAGACAGTCTTCCTTTACAACAACCTTTGTGCTCGTGGTAAAATTAAAAATATGAAAAATTATCCAAAACTGTTTGGATAAAAAGAAATGTTCGCATGGTTGTGAAACCTAGGTGTGATAAGCATTATGGCGACTTGTTTCACTGCCAGCGAGCGTATAAAGCGATCGGGCAGCAGAACAGTCGTGCGTGTGATGCAGGCGCTTCCATTGCACATGTTACCGCAGCTTTTACGAGCGCGCGTCGTAAGGGAGTGTTGGTGCTTCTAAGAAACGGGCCGCGCCGCACATGGGAGGCAATAAATCCTCGATTATCCGGCCCTGCGTCCAACTCCGGCTATTTATTGGCCTATGTACTCCTTAATCTTTTGGCCGGTTTATTGGCAACGGTTATGTTTGAATTTAACAGTTCGTTAAATGGAAATCTTGTTCGGTACGTGTGATCAAACGCGCGTGTTCGGCGCAGTTTGGGACGCCGTTGAATGGTTGTCAAGTAGCAGATATCTTTATAAGGTTTTTATGGTAGAACGATGTGTGTTAACTAATATCAGTTTGAGGAAGACAAAGAACTTTCTTAAAGAAGGCTTAAAGAATTATCATATCCAAAAGTAAATATTGTAAATCATATTGTATTCTAAACTTTATTTATGAAATTTAATCATTTTGAGTCAAGGCTGGAATGCATGCGTCTGCATATTCACCCCATTTTCAACGAATAATTATCTTGGATGTCAATTGTGGATTTCGCAAATGTTTGGCATTTATTTTACGCTTAGAGTAAAATTAACAATAACAATTTCTACAGTTCAAAATAAATTACGATTTTATGTAGCACAATTACCGTCAGCCGATTTCACTAGTGATTTCACTGTCAATGGGTTTTAATAAAATTATACGTGATGTAATAAATTTAATGTCTGAGTAAACTAATACAATAATGAATAGGTACAACATTAAAAACTAGTAACAAGACTGAAAATTGGCCGAAAACCAGCGTTAATCCACAAGTTGGATACTCTGCACACAAAAACACAAAGAAACTTAGACTTCTTAAATTATCGGAATGTAACTAATTGAAGGTTTTTAGTTGCACTTTAAAACATTTTTTTTTGTTGTATATCCAACTTAAATAAATGATTTAATATATAAAGCGTTTAGAAAACTAGCCTGAAAGGCGGTTCAAACCTATAAAAGAATTATTTAATCGGTTGGTGGTTATACTAATCACTTTTATTATATGCCCTAAACATATTATCTGTTTGAAATTTGAAATTTCAAAGCGATATGTGCGTAACAATAAAATTTAGAAGATTGAGCGAGATAGATAAAAGGAATTATTAGTTAGAGGAAGATAGATGTGTTTTTGATAATCAATTATTATTAATATCACCTCTCAATAGTTTGAAATCGAAAATTAGTACTTGCCAAGCTGGGTTTTGTCTCAAATCCCTTCGCACGAATATTAAACAAAAATGTACCTTAAACCTTTCTTGCCAATTACCTTAAAAAAAGTTTTTAATTATAATTAATTAAACAACAAAAAATTCTAAAAAGTAAGCTGTGACTGAATTTATTTGCGTCTACAACCAAAACTGGCCAGTTTTCAATTTTCGTGTCTTTGACCTTCGGCCTTTAAAATCACTGAAATACCAGGAGATCAAAACTCTGAAGAGACAATTTAAAATCTGCAATAACTCTTGGGCAGTAGTGATAAATCTGATAATCGAAAAACACCGTTTTCGTTTATCAGCGACCATGAATAATATTTATGAAAATTCTATCTGTATAGGTAATGTATGCTAATCAGTTTGATATGTAGGACAGAGTTGTCTTGATTTGACCGTATGACGAGTAAAAAATACGTTTTTGTGCCAGTGTGAAAAGAAACAAGTTATAGCTGTGCTTGTCTTTCAGAACAATTCTTACATAAAAGACTGGTATGTTGATTTTTTTTAAGTTATAAAATAAGCCAGATAGGTGTCAGTATTAGTCTATATAAAGATTAAAGAATACTATAGTGATTTAGAATACTTTCGTATATCTATGTAATTCATATTTAATACCAATTTGCTTTCATTTAATATAATTATAAGTGTACAAATATTTTATCTGATATGTGTAAATAAATATAGACATATTTCACGTAACAATTAAATAAATCTCCAAAACGTAATTGTAATAAATAATAATAATAAATAAAATTTTCACATTAGTTTGTAACAAATCTCAACCAGTGTTATGGTAATAAAAGATTTTAAAATAATGCTAAAATATGAATGTTATATTTCCTTTTTGTCTTTAGAGAAGCATATTGATACACATGATTAATTAGGAAATAATTATGAATTTTCTTTTTTATGAAGAGCAAACATCGGATATATAAATATTTTTAAATTTCTGTTTACGCGTAATTATAGTTACTGAAAAATATGAAATAAAAATCTTTATTTCTTATGTCCACAAAAATACGACACTTTCCTCCCCTTTATACATTCATGAGATAAAAGCACTATAAAACATAAAGAGAATAGAATAGATTATAAATAAATATAATATATATAAAGCAATCTTTTGTTAATATTGTAAGCGTGTAAAATTAACTGCGCTTTACAATTTCATCTTGAATTTGCGAGTTCTATCAAATTAGGTTCAAAGCGAAAGACTCCTTAAAAAAGACTTAGGGATGTTTTAAAGAAAGTGTCTCATTAAATTTTAGTTGACTACAACGTGGTTAAATGATTTACTTTAAAAGGTATATATGTAACTAAGGTAATATAATTTTAATAACATCACCGAAATAATATCTTGCTGTTTAACAAAAACTTATAGTAATATCCATTAATTAAAAATTAAGAATAATATTAACAAAAATTAATTACTTTAACAAGGTCAACTTGAATAAACAACTAATTTGACTTGAAATGTGCATGCATGCAGGTTGCGTTTAGTGCATTTTACGTTGCCGTTGTACTAGGATCGCATGACATCTTAGGAGTTAACCCACTGGTAGAGCATACTACATTATTTATGAAGTCTAGACCACACCGGGCTGCATATATGAAACTAATCAATAACAGAGCTGCGCGTTTTGAAAGTAAAAGTAACCAGCTACGTCATTTTGACCGTGCGATGCACTTTCGACCCATTCCCGCAAAATCAGTTTTTGAAGACCTAATTTTATGATAAAACAACCTTACTTCAAAGAAATATACACTTTAAGCATTAAGTTCTTCAAAACATATCTTTGTTGCCTACAAAGATATGTTTGGAACACCAAAAACTAATCGAATGTTGACTTTAATTAACAGCTCAAAAAACTACTGAATTAATATCGTTACAGACTATTTTTTCAACAAATCAGAAATTTCTAAAAATATCTACATACGACATTATTCGCGACGTACACACATAAAAAAATTGAAAATATAACAAGAAAAAATAAAACATCCAACTAAACTAAATTTTCTAACCTAAACTGTATGGAAATAATGTCGGACCGCGTGACATTGGAAACGCGTCTGTATATATTAAGACCCGGCCGTTTCATGTCGCCCTGGTACCGCAGACGTCTGAGACCTAAGTTAGGCAATGCCGCGGACCTAGTACATAGTGCTCCATGCTGGATATCGATTGTGTGACGGGTGTCTCGTGACGCTGATGACGTAGACAATACTGTGACGTAGTGATGACGTAGGGACCTACAATGTACTACGACTAGTGTGTCTTGCATTATTGCAAAGCATTCGGTGCATCAAAACGAATTGCAGAATTAAATTATCCCATACAGCAATTTTTAATTACAGCCATATAGAAATTACAAACGCCGTTCGATAAATATAATGAAAGATAATTTAAAATCACAAATTTAATATGATTTTGAAGTCCTCATTGAACATGATTTGACTTTTATATAATTACTTGAAGTGCAGGCCTTATGACGCGTATGTTTTGCAATATTGCACCTATACCATTTTAATAAATCCATTTGATTTAAATAACATTTCAATGCATATATAAAAAAACATGTTATTGGTAGTAACGTTAAAGCAACGTAAATTTATGATTCCCTTTGTAATCTACATTCTTTGAGAAGTAAATTAAACTTCATAAAATCATAAATGAAATTAATTCAACATTACTAATTACTTGAGTTATACCCGTACAACTATTGCTTATAACGAACAAGCACATGTACTAGATTTACATAAAAGAATCTAATAATATTTAGCTCATCCGCATGATGTGTCCGTGCAGACAGACTGCATGACCTAGACAACTTTCGCGACGTCTGAGTGAAGTTGCATCACGCATTGTGTGCCGCGGTCAATAACCACTTAGTTTACGAAGCGATTTGTCTGATAAAAACATATTTGTTATGGGAACTAGCTCGAGGTCTAGCGGCATAATAATATGCGATCTACAGATTTCCTTGTTGGGTAGAGATTCTTTGCTATTACTTGGGGCTTTGAACACTCAAATGGCTACAAGTGGATGCGGGAAAGTGTCTTGGTCTAATGAGATTTTTTTTATAAACATTGCTTCGGTTCAATTAACAATAATTAATTTGTATTTATTTTGTAACAAAAGCCCGTGTCCGGCAGTTTAATTTTGAATGATGTTAATCTCAAATCTAAATGATGTCATTGGTGTCTCTGCAAAATGTATGTGCGATTGTTCTCAGTACCTATCTTGTTTATAACCTACTTATAATGGCAGTTATCAATACAAGTCAAAATACCATACCTCATGTGCCTCTTCTATTCTATACATTGTACTTTCTTATGGATTTTTACTTCTGATATAGAAAGCCAATATTTTCTAGCCTCTGGCATAACTCGAAATATTAATTAATATTCCTATTAAAAGACAAAACTATTTAATTGTCAAAGCTACTCGCAATATAATTTTAAAATAAAAAAATTGGTATTTGAAAAATATATTAAAACTTTTTAAAATTAGATAGCGGTGCGATGCTTAAAGTGCTAAATAATTTATTCGTCTGCAGTAGTGCATTATTAGTGCAAACGACGTAGGTTGTCAAGACCAGTTCTCGTCTTTGGGGCAAATAAAAACAAAAGTGTGTCGTGAAGTCTGAGCGTGGACAGTCAATTTCCCATTGTAAATCTAAACTTATAATTTAATAATGCAAATGTCAGATTTTTTTCTAATATTTTTTAGAGTTATCATATGCTTATAGTTTCATTTTTCCTACTGCAAACTGTTAATTTTTAAAAAATATCAAAAAATGTGTGAGAAAATGTTTGCAATTCAATGACTTTGTTTCAATAAGGAATGAAATTTATTTGTAGTGATTGTGGACTAAAGACGCTTCAAATGGTAAAAGAGATGGCTCAGCAGTGGAAAGTAGACATGGACACAAAATGGGTTGATGATGATAATAATATAGAATTGCATGTAGCGGATAGCGATCTCAGAACAAAAGGTGACGTCAAAATGTTTTTTCAGGCTTTTAGATAATTAATAAATACGGATAGGGAAAGAGAATGTGGTCACCCGAATTTAATAAAATTCAAGAACAATACAAAATGTATTTTGTCACAAATTAATGTCACTGGTCACATCACATTTGGCCAGTTTTTTTACTCTCATGTAAAATAAAACAGACCTATTGCTGCCCTTCGAGCACCTATCTAAATTCCATGGTCGTAGCTCTTTTTACCGCAGCAGCAACAAGACAATCAGTACAAAATTAGTTATTTAGTGCCACTGCTTATCGAATACACCAATCGTTATCTTATATGTAACAATATAAACGCGAAATAAATTGCAAGAGAAACTTAAGGGAGCATAAATAGCACAGTAACTACTAATTTTACAACGAACTCACACGAATGGAGGTGAACAAATTATCAAATTATAGTAAGAAATGTGTTTCCCGAATATTTAGGATTGTTTCGTGAAGTGGCGGCCACTTGAGATGACGAGATCCAGAGTCGCGCCATAAGTTAGCTCGGCCCACGGCGTCGACAGGAGCCTCAAGTGGCTCGCACGGTTTTTACACCGCTACGTACCTCATTTGCGGGTGATTAATTATTCGACGCGTGTGGGTGGCGATTAATTCGGAACCATTTAAATGCTTGTTTGAAATTCCTGGTGCAATATTTCGCTTTGATTTCACACGCCTGCGGAAAATCCTGTTCACATTTTGATTGGTTTATGTCTTTTATTTTCTGCCGGAAAGTAGCTATACTCTTCTTATACTACATATTGTAAGAGTTATACTTATACTAAGTCCTACGAGTGGGCACAGGCCTATGCACTAACGTGAGGGTATAAACCTAACTAACTCACGCTGGCCTAGTGCGGGTTAGCTTAATTGTAGATATATAAACCTCTAAAACTGAAATCAGGCTAAATTAGTAAAGATTTTCTTTAAGTTTCAATAAAAATAATTTCATCTCTATTGTTTTTAACGGGCTTCGTAAAGTATTTATCCGGTTTAACAAAGATTCCTAAAAAATTTTCATTTTACTGAATGCACTACATTAATAAGCTATCGCTATATATAAACAAACAGTGATTTTATTGCCTTCTGTAAAATATGTAAAAAATAGTAAGTATATTAAGAATAATTTTATTGTATTGTTACTACGCCGGTTAATTTAAAACTTTCTTTTGTCCTTCTACGTTAAATGTCGGGCTAAAATTCGAAAGCAAGACATGTCAATAATACATAACGGATTATTTCAGTAAGCCCTGAATGGCAATTGAGTTTTGTTTCAAATAACGTGTTTTATATTTTTGTGTATGAAAATAACTTTCATTTTGGTATTGAAATTTTATAGTTTATCAATTACTTAGTAGAAATTATTTAACAGCACTAATTGAATAAATAAATTGTCTGCCTCGTGGTCTCGCAGAATAAATTTGTGCCAATGATCTGGAGGAAATTCTCAGTAGCAGCACCGAGTCTGGTAATGTGCCTGAAAGGCTGTAGGCTCGCCCCCTCTTACGTGGACGTGAAATAATGCACCTCTGCCTACCCCTCCGGGAAATACAAGCGTTAGGTTATGTGTGTATTTAAATATTTTCTTAAGCAAACCGTTCAGCCAAAATCAATATGGAAAGAGCATCAAAAATCTCGCTAGGTTGTATTGGGAGGGAGACACTCGAGTTTTATTGCATTTACAAATTAATTATTATCTCTTTGTAACAGAATATTTTTAGAATTATTATACATTTTATTTATGTTTATGTAGTGTTCAATAAAGCATATTAAATTATTATTTGTCTCAAAACAATATAGTTGCTTATGCGGCAAATACAAAAGCGTCATCAAATACCTATTTCTTAGAAGCAAGTCTATAATCGTATGTGCAGCGAGAGCCATTTGTCGACGTCTTATAAATAATGCATTCGAGGCCCATTAGGCCACCTACCCACCAATCGATAAGTGATAATGCCGCTTTTTAACATGTACATAGTTAGCAGTTTCGGAACTCCCATGGAAATCCAAAAGCCCAGTTTCCCTCAGAACTCCGTTTTTTTATCTTTATGATCTAAACTTTATATAACAAAAGCAATTGGACATGTAAATGAGAATTTCCTACTCCACAGTAAATAATTATAAATAAGACCATTACACAGTTAAAATGTAACGCTTTTGTGCATCTTTGAAAGTACCGCCTCTGGGAGTCATATGTACCTACTCGTATGTACAAGTTTGTACAGTTTATTGTAATTTTACCTAAAGTCTGCTTTTACGAAAATCAATGTCGAATAGCAATTGTCTGGTAAGGGAAACATTTTGAGGGTCTAAGATTGCGTCGTGATTTTATGGTGCAAGTATATGCCATGCTATTTAGCGGGTCCGGGTCTCGATTTGCGGGCCGAGGACAGTGTTATTGGGTTTTTCCATTAGAAAATTCTCAGTAGCGCGTAGTCAAGAATTGTACCCAAAAAACGGCATTAGTCGTGTCCCGTAAAACGCGGGAAGACACACTAGGTATAGATGAAACGTGGGTTAAAAAGTAAAAAGTGTCAATAGCGTTTCCAAAAAAATAAACTTTTTGTTAAGTAATATTTAACTCACTGAAAGCTGAAAATTTATTTTAATTAAACTATTTTTGAATTATGGAAGTCATGGTATTTAAATTGAAAATCAAATACCAATAATAAAATGATGTCGCGTATTATTATAGTTAGGTACTTTTTACTTTTGTGGGTACAGTTGTGATTCTATTTAGACTGCATTTTTTGCCGAAAATTTCTTATAAGATAATCTAGAGCATGATGTTATTTTTTCACGTTTTCTGAATTGGATATATCCAATTCATTTTGTCTCTCCGTTTTAATACTGATTTAAAATCCACCACAGGGCAAATACCGCACGCGACATAACAAAAGCTTTGCTACATTATTATTGACAGGAGTTCTAGTTCGGTTCATTAGCTGATAATGCGTTACTTTCTCAGCACATTAAAACAGTAAAAATGATCAAAAAGAAACACGTTCAACATGGATTTTAAATTTATTGTAAGGTAGTCGTCATTTACAGAAACACAACACTCTTTAGGCCAGAAAATTGGACTGCAATATGCTTACTGAAATGTGTATTGTGTTGGATTTTAGTTTGCTTAAGACAACGGTGGCAGTAGATGTTTCTAGTAATTTACTTTAAAAAATATATTGTTTTATTTTGTATTGAATATACCTAGCTATTATATTATTATTGTAAAGAAAAGAAAATTGTCTCCCCTTTCCACTCTGACTGACTCAAACTTAATGTACTATTCATTCTTTGGGAAAATAATAAGTTAGATATAAAAATCCCTCCCTTCTAGATATGCTTATATGAATTTCGATGGATTGTATTGACTTGGAGTATTCGTAGTAACTCATAATTATGTTCAAAACGTACCTATAGTCAAATTCGTACAAAGATTCGTCCCGCGTTTACACAATAGGACATTTTGTTTCTCTTTATTTGGCATAAAAACTCAAAATACAATAATAAACAAATTTAAAACACCTAAAACCGAAACCATATCGAATTAAAGGATTAGTTCTTCTCAAAGATTGGAACAGAGGCCGGTTTAAAATAAGCAATTATTTTATAAGCATCATCACAAGATCATATAGTACGTCACATTACTGGACAAGGGATTCCTCTAAAACAAATAAGGTTTTTGCCTTATTTAGCCACGCTAGGCTATCGTGGTAAAGGTAAAGGTAAAGATAAGATTTGATAAAGGTCGCGGGAAGCCGCTGGATGCAGGCCGCTTCCAATAGAGCGCTTTGGAAGTCTCTGGGGGAGGCCTATGTCCAGCAGTGGACGTCCTTTGGCTGATGATGATGAATGAATGAGGCTATCGTGGATTGGGGGCTACACACCTGAGAAATACCCAATTACTTTTAGGTGTAAGTACATATTTCGTCACGATGTTCTCCTGCATCACTAAATTGCATAACAATTCATTTTGATAACACACATAACTTTGAAAAGTCATAGGTGTGTCTGGGGTTTGAGTCCATGACCGGCGAGATTCTCGACTGCGCGCTTAAGCTTCGAAGCAATCTCTACTTTTATTACTACACATAAGCAAATAGTTACTTCTGTAAATACAGATATAGTTTTTTCAATTAAAAAATCTATAAGTATTTTAATATACTAAAATTTATTTTAACCTTATTCTATTTCGAACTCGCGTACACGAATATCCAAGAATCATGTGCCTACGAGTTATTATTTGCTTTAGGTATTAGTAATTGAGTTTTGTGGCGAAAATATAGTTATAGCCCGTATTATCTACACTAGTATTATAAATGATAGGTATCATGATCTTATCTTAATTTTAAAGGTTTAAAAGGAATAAACTTCTAAACTATTGAATAAATTTGGATAATTTTTGATATGGTCACAAATGATACAGCGATAAAAAATCTTAGACTACTTTTTTAATAATAAAAGGGTTGGGAATAACTGGCAACGGTTTTATTAAAAACTACGAGCTATTTCTTGTAACTATCAGATTTCTTAACTATTATTAGTTATTATAAATATTTTTTTATGTTTCCCTTTAATTTTTGTTGGATTTTCACAAACACCTAGACCAATATAAAATTATTTACAAATATCAGTCAAATCAAAATCAAAAAATATCAAACGCGAAACGGAACGCAAAAACAGCTTATCTATCAGAAGCTACTTTCAAACTTCCTGTAATGTATTCATTTCTCACTCCTTCAATCGTATTACTAGTGGAATAATTTTTTTTATCCAGAATCGCTTTGCTACAATGGCCGTCGGCACTGCATGTGACCAACCCAAAGTGACTACAATTTATTAATCAACTACTATCATAATTATATATAAATGTCATTTAAACATCATGCAGGACCAGGGCTGCCAGCAAATAAATCGCAGCTATACGGTTTAGTATTTGCAACTATACAAAATTAGATTACATTATACATAACCATTGCACCATATGCAGCTCTTGTTTATTTTTTAGGATAACAGTTAATCAAATGATCGGAAAATGGGCCCTCCAAAATAGTTCTTGTTTTTTTTAGGATGATAAATGCACAAATTATTGATAAAATGTTAACATATGCCTTTGTATCGTATTATACAAAGTGGTCATGGATACAATGCCCAATCCGATTATACAAGATTTGTATCCAATTATACAATCTGGCAGCCCTGTGCAGGACATAGTATTGTTAGGTAGAGTATACATTCATACAGACGAGTATACAAAAACATATTTCCTGATCCTTTCGAAGATTCAGACGTGTACGTAAATCTTATGTGAAATTTGCAACCTTTTCCAATTCATTTCCTTTATTATACATATATTATAGGTGCAGTGCACCATAACATGATTATCTTGTATATTGTTGTATACAACTAAGATTCAAATCAGCTTTTCCTTCCTCTACTCTACGTGATAAGGAATTCTTGAGACTCTCACAATTTATTTCTTTTGTGTAAGTACGACTTATTCAAGATATATGTCTTATGTATGTATATATTTAGTCTAAATTAACTGGGTAAACAATTATAGTTATTGCAATATGTAAAATTTTAAGCTATGCAAGTTATTAGGCTTCCAAATGTAGCGAAACATTCTAAAATTAATAAAACTGTTCCTGAACTATGAAAGAAAGATTTATAAAGAGAAAGATTCATCAAAAGCCCTATATCTTTAAGAATAAGGGCGAAAGCTAATGTTCTAAGGAGAGGTGAAAACCGATGGTGTCAATTTATCAAAGTAATACAAAAACATAAAACGTCATTTGAAACTGTTTACGTTTTAAAATATTGTTTTTGTTTTAAAAGATTGAATTTAACAAATTGCCTTTCAGTTGGTCTTTTATGCCTATTGATTTAACCCTACCAGCAGTTCGAAATCTATAAATAAGTCGAAGCAAGTCGTTTGAAAGATTTCTCGTTTATGTTATGAAACAGTTAACTGACGTATGTTTCTTTGTGTATTGTAGTAGAATGAATAACAGTGTAAGAAACTGACCGTGGTCGTTGGCGACGGCGTACTGGTAGTTGGGCATGAGCTCGGGCAGGTCGTGGTGCGGCGGCGGCGACGGCGGCGGCGGCCGGTAGCCCGTCTCCATAGCGCCGTACGGCAGCGGCCACTCGCGCTCGCCCATCGCCCCGTACGCGCAGTACTCGCCGCTGTAGCCCAGCTGCTGGCCCGCCGAGCTCGTGTGCGAGTACGCGCACGCTCCGTAGTCGATGGACGGCCCGCCGCTGGCCGCGGAGCTGCTGCCTCCCGCCAACTCGTAGCCCGTCGGCTGCGACGGCGGCAGCGCCGGCACGCTACCTCCGCACAGATACCCTCCGCTGCCAAACTGAGGCTTCAGAGCTTGACACTTGCGTCGGAAGCCACGCGGCCGCCGTCTGAACGAGCCTTCCTCAAACATGAACTCCGAAGAAGGGTCTATGGTCCAGTAGTGGCCTTTGCCCGGCCGCCCTAATCCCTTAGGTAACTTCACGAAGCATTCGTTGAGACTCAAGTTGTGCCTCACGGAGTTCTTCCAGCCCTGATAGGAGCTACGGAAGAAGGGGAACTGTTGTTGAAGAAAGGCGTATATCTCGCTCAGAGTGAGCCGCTTGTTGGGCGAGTGCCGTATAGCCATGACGATGAGCGCTATGTAGGAGAAGGGTGGTTTTTCCTGGCGGCGCGTGGCTGGCGGCCGGCGCGCGGCCTCGTCGGTCGGTTGTTCCTCGGTCTTCATGCGTGGCGGTGCGCGGGTCGAGCGCGGGTCGTGCGCGGCGGAGCGCTGGCAGGCGAACAGTGCGCGCGCGCCGCCGCCTACACAGCGCCGGCCCGCGCCGCCCAACGCCGCGCCCCGCCACTCGCCGCCCCGCCGCCGACCCGCCGACCCGCCGCGGCACACCCACACCGCCTCGCACTCGGGCTCCGTACGCGCTGCCACATTGCCAGGAGACATACTGCACAGCCCAACGCTTTTTAACCCATATGTAACACAACCCATACTCGCGGTGCGATAAAATCGATCCAACAGAATGGTGCGGCTGCAAATACCCTATGGGGACTCTTTGTTACATCGATGAACGAAGGGGTTATAAGTTATTCAAAACTCTTGAATTACTTAGGTCTCGATATCCGGGCTTATAACGTAGGCACGGAGCCACATAGAACGCCAGCAAGCATACATTTGTGCGAAGAGGCTGTGTGGGACAAGGTGCGGTCGTTGCACTCGCGGATCCCCGTCTGTATCGTCCATATACTCATACAAACACCCAAACAGCGGAAAACCCGCTTAGACAATAATATTTACTCGTCGCAAGGACGGCTGTCGAACGCCCGCTCTTGACCTAGCACAATTAAACCAAACATTTTACTAGAACTATAAAACAGTTATACGACGTACACCAAATATTTACCATAAAGCGTAAACCAAAAGTTTTGCATTAAACTTGCCGGATTTATTTACTCGCACTCGTGTAAACCATCGCTTGTGTTGTAATTAGGACCTTATGCCATGATAATACAGTCGCGTTTACAAAAAGCTATGATTGTAATCAATGGCGTCCGCAACTTCCTCATAGGACTTCATGGGAGTTTCATTCATCGGAGTCACCACGAGAAACAATTTGGTCAAAAATATTGTAAATATTTTCATGCAAATGTTCACACTGCACTTCCTAGGGAAGTAAAATATTAAACACAGATTGCAAATAGCTTAATTACATTATAAAAAATATATGTATCATTACTTTTACACATTTACATATTGATGATGACAGCTGTATGTAAGTCTTTCAAATCACTGCACACGTTATTTATTAATTAAACTACAATTAACTAAATAAATTTTGTATAATATGTTTTCCAACATTAAACATAGTTCGCAAAGGAATACAGTTTTCAATGTTTAATTCTTTACCTTTTGAAAATATTTTGTGTAAAAAAATTATAATAATAACATTAGCTAACACTTGAGACAATTCACCATGACCACACTGTCTACTTATTTTTTAAGCGCTACTTTTGCATGCCATTCGTCTCGAACTAACTCGCAATGTTGACAATTTAATGTTGAAATAAAATTTGCGATTGTGAACTCTCTGAAAACAACATCATATTTTATAGTATGTTTTTTGATAACATGTTCTACATTTCACAACTACAAAACTCTTGAACGAAATTTCAATGAACGTTCAGACGGAAAAGTTGTATAGTGTTTGGTTTTGTCAGAGTTAAATTTTTCGTCAGTTGTGTTCGATTGCGTTGCGGTGACGTAATTTAATGTCATGATAAATAAATAAATGATTATTATCGAATGGCGCTATAAATACGAGGTCGGTGGCGAGTCGCGCCGGGACGCCCGTGCCGCGTCCGCGTCGGGTTGCTGATCTCTCCTATAAACAATCGCTGCTGCTGTAGTAAACATTAATACTATCACTATTGTAGCATATTTAACTTTTAAACTGTTATTGTTTCGAACGTATTTTTATTTACATTATTGTGTGTATTGAAACATTTTTCTCTTGCATCACTTTTGCGAATACATACTTGCGTGAATAAAATACGGTGCAGGATATTTATATGATTATACGAGAACACATTACATCCGAATGTAGTCAATTTGATTTCTTTGTCTACACGAGTTTTAATTATTACTCTCAACATTTTCCGGCCCAACTGTAACGGCGAGCGAACATAAACATTTCTTTCACCCAAACGCGCTCCAAATGAATTCCTACAACCAATTCTGGAATTTGTAAAGCAGGTACGTCTCGTATGACACATACCAAAGATACATAAGTCACGGGTGCTTCGTAATTTAAAGCTACTTTTCTCTTTCCAACACTATGTAGCGAAGCTTCACGGGACTGAAAGGAAGATGCGCTGGCGGCGCGGCTGGCCCCGCCCACAACATGGCGCGCCGCCGCGTCGCCTGCGCACGTACCGCGCCCGCGCGCCGCACATCTGCGCAAGCGCGAAACACCATCGTTGCCTGATCTTGAACCCTCCATTCATCACCTTTTACGAGCTAGCGATGTTTGCTTTGAGGTTTTTACGGTTTCGCCTTAATTTTTGGTGTGTAATTAGACATTTTATTGCTTCAGTTTAATTGATTTTCCAACCATTATTGTAAACCGAAAAATTTGAGAAATTCACAACTATCAACGTCGAAATTTTAAATTTTATTGTTTTGTTGCGGCGCATGATCAGCGTCGGCGGTTTTGAGACACCTCACACCGCGCGAGACAATGTTACCACTTGAGATATTACGTTCTCATATCCTGCACTTAATGGGACTTCACTATGGCCTCTGAGAAACAATTATAATGTGAATCACCGTAGTGTTATTTGTACCTTGTTTTGCTGAACAACATGTCGTATCGTTTTCGTTACAATTTTTAATATCAAAAACTAATTGTGACCCGCAGTTTCAGCCCAAGTGTTAGATAAGAGATTAGATTCTATAGTGTAAAATTGATCCAGCCCGTTTTCACAAGTCTTTGTATTAGCTATAAGTAGGTGCCATTGTCTCCAGGTTTCTAGCTTGTAAATAATAATTTAACATACTTATTATACAAATATACACCTTACCATTCCTTACGAAATAATCTGTATATTGTAAGCCAGATAAAAATTATTTTGGCGGTTTGTCAGTTTATCGCCTACATAAAGAAAAACGCGAGGAGCGGGTCGGTTTTATAATATTAATATTTGTAGACATTATAAGTTGCTTAGTTGACAACATTAGGTATACTTAATTATTACAATGTGAACACATTATTGTATTTGTAAGTAGGTATATGAAGTCTCGGGTTTAATTCTTAAATCGGACAAACTGTCATTGGGTTTTTCCGTTAGAAAATTATTTATAGCAGCAAAGAGTTTGGAATCCTACCTGAAAATAAAAGATTATTAGGCTTGCCCCCATTACATGTGATGAAAACACTGGACGTGGATGCAGAAATGTACCTCTGTGCCCGTTCATGAAATACAGGTACGAGTGACAAACAAAAAAGAATAGTAATTCTATTAAAACACTATTAAATGTTTATGCCTACAGCATTTATAAATTTTGTATCCTCGTCGCCGGAATAAAAACACAAATTAGAATTATTCTTCTATAGAGCTGCGAATTATTAAATTCCTAAAACACTATTCTCCTGGTAACGTGTCGTGGTACCGTCGTCCATCTTTCGATTTGAATCCGCGATGAATGATCGTGAAAACGGATTGATTTCATTGTCAGCATGGAAACAATTGAAATTAATGTATTCCGCAACCACATGTCGCCCACATGTTTTGAATTTTAATATTTTATGCGATCTTCTTATAATAAAAATACAAAACAAACCAAATGTGTATCAAATTCGATATATCAATGTCGATCAACGTCCTGTAAGTGAAACAATCTTAATGCTCCTTTGAATGTATTTCTCACACAGAGATACCCATACCAGGCTGGGTGCATTTTAGAACGATAAATTAACATAGGTCCATACCTATTTCTCCTGAAAGTAGATACTCTAGAATTCATCTACCAAATGCCTCTTGATTTCGCGGTACAAGTATATGCCGTGCGGTCGAGAAGTCCTGGGTTCAAAGTGTTATAGCGTTTTCCATTAGGTAAAACTCAGGCCAACAAAACCTAGAAAAATGCCTAAAGTACTGCAAAAGGCTAGCCTTCTATTATGTGGACCTGATACCATGCAAAAATTTGGATTCAGAAATACATCTCTGCCTATCCCTTCTCGGAATGCGTTAGTTTACGTGTATACGTATGTAAAACCATCAGTGTTTTTATATACTTATAATATGCTAGCTTTTGCTCGCGACTTCGTCCGCGTAGACTACAGGGTTGAGTTCAGATAGAAAATAAGTTATAGTCTATTTTGCTTCTTAGGGTCCTATGTGTGCACATACCAAAAATCATTCAAATCGGTTTGGTAGATCCAGAAATACCCATTCCCACGGGAATACTACATTTTCTGGGATAGAAAGTATCCTATGTTACTTCCTTGGTTCCTTTTTATCTCCATACCAAAAATTATTTTGATTGTCTCAGTAGATGCAGAAATACCACGCACGTGGGAATCCACGGGAATATTTCATTTTCCGGCATAAAAACTATCCCATGTTAATTCTGTGTATTAACGCCAATGTGTTTCAAATCATGTGACTATTATCTGTCTCAGTTTTCAATGACGGACATTTATTTGACCAGTACTAAATACAAAAAAAATAAAAATAAGAACTAATGTAAATATTAATCTTTCTAACCCCACATTCTAGCGGTTTGAATAGAAAAAAATATTTTAGTGTTGAATAGTCCATTTATAAGCAGTGATGGCCTCGAGGTTTGGGCGCGCGGTCGAGAATCTCGGTGGTCGCGGGTTCGAACCCCAGGCACACACCTCTGACTTTTCGAAGTTATGTGTGTATTCACATTGAATTATCACTTGCTTTAACGGTGAAGGAAAACATCGTGATGAAACCTGCACACCTAAAAGTTCTTAGGAATTTCTTAGGTGTGTAGTCCGCCATCCCGCAGTAGGCCAGCGTGGTGGACTATGGTCTAAACCCTCTCAATGGTAAAGGAGACCCGTGCTCAGCAGTGGGCGTATATGGGTTGATGAAGAAGAAGAAGTCCATTTATGAAGGAAGGCTTTTTCTTCATGCTGCAACTAATAGGAACGGAGTAACAATGACAAAAGTGGAAAAAATGCGGACACAATATTTCTTTCAATGCGAAAACTTCGCATAGGGAGGTTCGAGCAACATCTAGTCATATTAGAAGAAATATAATAAGTAGTCACTCATATTAGGAAGATGGTTCAGAGAAGTGCAAGTGTTGTAATTGACCACCAAGGGGCATGTAACACAGTTGAAATCCAAGACGAAAAGCAATCACGAGTCTCGACATTTATCACAAGCTATCAATGTTTTACGGCTTCATCTACTAAATTTACAAACTATAAATACAAGAATACTTAATATAGAATGAGACGCATTTGCGATTCTTCTTCTTCATCAACCCATATACGCCCACTGCTGAGCACGGGTCTCTTCTACCATTGAGAGGGTTTAGGCCATAGTCCGCCACGCTGGCCTAGTGCGTGTTGTTTGCGATTAGGTCCGGTTAAAATGTTAATATTTTACCTATCATGACTGACATCATCATTTCATATACATCCCACTGGTGGGCTCGGACCTCCTCAACGACTGAGAGTTAGCCTCCACCATGCTGGCTTAGTGCGGGTTGCTGGAATGAATATAACATAGTTTGTAGCAACAGTTCCTTGAAAGTAAACGTTTTGACCTAATATAAAAGGAAAAGATATATTTCATTCATGTGTATTGAATTTTGCGCCTTAAACATGTTTTGAGTTTATAAGATCTTTTAGTTTTTCTTATATTAATAATATCTATTTACTTTTTCCATTCGTGGTTATTTTAGGTACCCACTCAGCTGACCTTATTAACAGTTATTAACACTTAGATTTTTTTTTTCCTGCGTCTATGTCATAAAGATTGAAAAAAAATTAAATATTTCCCTAGATTATCTGATCGTCATAAACACAGATATTAAATTTCATCAATACATCAATCATCAATAACATTGTTGTATCTTTATGAAAAGATACGTTAAAAAGGGTAACAGTATTCACTATTTTTAATATTACAAAAACGTAGTAGAACTGCACTAAACCAAAGTCATGCCAAAGTGGTCTTTATTATATTTCTTTGAAGCTGGCTTATGTTTAATACTGAATTCATGGCTGATATACAATTGAAATAAAAAAAAAACTTTAATTTTCGTTCTTATACTTGTCTCGTAGATTCATTTCACGTGTAAATATAACTTTATCTGATTTTTGTTATATTTTGAAAACAAAATAGTTTACCTATTGTTGGAACCTAAAACTCAGAGTTCTATAAAAAAGAAAAAAAATTAAAAGAGGTATGATATAAGTCACAGTGGAACAAAAACAACAAAACTTTAGGCAATATCTACTAAAGGAAGAAGTCAAGCGATGTATTTGGTGCTGAACCGTCGGAAAATAAAGAAAACTATAAATCCATACTCAAGGACGTATTTACAAAGTAAGCTTTTAGATGAAACATTGAACAATACACAAAAGCTATAGCCAAGACTAGAGCAAAGGCGAAAACGCCTGAATCGTAGCCATAAATTATATTTTATGACGACGACGTGGCAATGTGCGTAGCGTCCATCGACAGCGGGTAACAGGCAGACTAATTCGCGAGACTACAGAATTCTGTTACACCACAGAGTGTTAAACCAACTAGACGGAGCATATTCACTCGCAACGCTTTCAATTGCAAACATTATAAGTCATTGCATATTTATTTTGCCTTTTTTCTACAACTCTACCAGTATTTATAATTTTTTGTTGCAAAGAAAGAAATATCGTAGTTGCACATGATCTTTTTTCTGTATTATCCTCATATCTATAAAGGGGAAGCCATTCAAAGTTTGGACATCGCTGGAGGCACAATAAAATTTAAGACACTCATTAATTCCTTACTTCTTTACCCCTTAATACTCCTTGTTAATTCCATAACCAGAACAATGTGTGAGGCGAGTCTAGCAATCCCTAACCATTTAGCTTATAAGTAAGAACGCATGCACACAACTGTTGTAAATTTTAAACGGTTTATGATAATTTAAAAGTATAATAATCTTCAAAGCCAATGATTTGACTACGGGAGTAATGTCTAATCAATCTTACATATTGTATACATGGAGTGATAGCCGAACGTAGAACACTATTGTATTATATGTTTTACGAGTTGGAAACGAGGTAATTACATCGCAATTCTAAACAATGGCTCGCTTTAGAAAGATATCGTGCGCTCCACACTAACAATGAACGTACGGGAGTTGTGAAATTACATCCAAAGTAAGCGTCGTGTCAATCAATTGAGTTCTAGAAAAGAATTTTGATATTATAGCTGCAAAATGGTCGACGAATTGATTATGTTTTCCAACATACCTACACTCTACTAATGCATACGAGTAGATGGTTTTCTTCAATTCTCTATCAAACTTTCGCCATGCATATCGTTTTGAAACTTTATTAACTACACTTTATTTACTTTTCGATGTTACTTCGGTCACTCCACGTCCACCGTGCCAAATATTTTTGACATAAGTATTAAATTTTTTCTCTTAAGGAGGTACAGAAGAGAATACGTGGATTTTGAACCTCGCAAATGGCTTGATGAATGAATGGTTTGGTTTATTTATTTGAAATTAAAGTTTTTAAAACATTTTCGCATTCATACTCCAAGTGTCTATTGGAGAAATGTAATTATTCTTCTTCGTACCTAATTGATTGAAAATTTTAGTAAACATTTTTATTTTCAAAAAGTAACCAGAAATTAATCATTAACATAATTTTTATGCTTTATTTTTTTTTTATTTTATACCCCAATAGGAAAAAAAGGGTATAAAAAAATAAAACAAATATTAAGTTATATTTCAGCCCCCACGATTCGCCATGTTAGTCCCACGTAATAGGGGGCCTATTGCAGTTTTTCGGGCACACTTTGCCCGACTTGGGAATCGAACCAAGAACCTATAGATCGCACGGCACCGTGCGCTTTGGACCACGAGGCAGTCACAATATATTAATAATTATAACTTCCCTAAGACAAATAATTCCAGTGAGCACTTCAAAAGGGCCACGTCGCCTAGCATTCGTCAAACGCTAGCAGGAAACCGCGCAACACATTTATGATATTAGTTGAACGTTGCTCAGTAATATTAGATGTACTCGCACTTCTATCACTACGCCTACATTTGCATGGCACAGAATCCATTAACAGTCCGCCAATGTAAACAACGCAGTCGGCTGACGGCGACTTAAAAGGCGTTAGGGGAATTTAAATCTTTCAAAAGCTTTTTGTGCCGCCGCACATGTACTCTTATATAGAGACAATGTACGCATTACTAGCTCTTATTACACGACGTGTCGCTATTGGCACTTCTGCAAAGTTGGCATTCGTTGCGGGCATTGGATTACACGATATATTGATAGTTTTTTTTTGTAACATATCTTCCTTACTTAACACTGAAGCCAAAAATAGTGTCGACTATCAAGAAATTATCGATACAATCATGTCGGCTGCTTACTAATTGTTATCACTTTTACGTATTTTAACGGTCTCTCTATACAGGTGGATACGACTGTTATACCATTATATTGGATCTTCGGCAATTTCACATTTAGATTGAGACGAACTGGCTCTAGCTTTAGGTAAACTTTTTTAGCTTCCACACAGGAAGATAAATATAAGCAAAAATTTTAAAAAGGCCATGTTTATAAAAAATACTTTTAAGACCGAACTACTCTCATGCATAGCCTACATAACTTAACGATGCTGTTACATTCCCTTGGAGGAGTGGGTTACCTATTGTTGATTCTAGATAATTCTTTTTTCTGTAAGACGCTGAAGTATTGTTAAATTTACCTTAGAGCGGTGATTAGTTATCATCGTTATATGGTTATACTTAAAATTATTTTTAGTTGTTTGCTTATAACAAGGAAAATACAAATTTATTAGTACATCCAACAGTCGCATCCATAGCTATGATCCACACAAGGTACCTTGTAAGGCTTAGGCCGTGAACATAAGAAAATACTTGAGATTTTCTGGTCTCACAAACATTAAGAGTTAAGACCCGAAGCGATCATGTGGATTACAGAATCATTTCTTGGTGCAGAGAACGAACTCGCGGTCTTGCGACTCATAGGCCGGTATCTAGCCAACTGCGCTACGGGGCTTTTATGATATAATTTATGTATGTATAAATTATAATCTAAGAAATTGGAATAGATTTATAAAAAAAATCATTTACATTTTTTTATCCAGGTTATTATAATTTATCTATACTTACTAGCAACTCCGTTGCGAAACATTAGACTCCAAAAAGAGTATTTTTCCCCGACTACTATATTTTTTTGTTGCTTCTCCATGCCCTATAAATTTTCAGCTTTAGTATCAATAGGAACCCCAGGGCGGTCATGGGTTTTTGGTTAAGATTTTTAGTGTATCTACAGTAAAAATTATAATTCTTATTTAATAATATCATGTTGCTCCACTAGGCACTAAGATATTAACAGGTGAGAGATGTGCTTCACTTATTTAGCAATTCAATATTAATTTTTGAACATTATTACGTTAGTCTGCTAAATTGGTCCTTTAAGCTACAATTACTAACCCAAGATTTATCTTTAAAAAAAAGGACTACAATAAGTTAATTATATAGTCATCTCCCATAAATTGCGCTAAAGTTACACAAAAAATATATTTCGTATTGTTTTTACCGAGGCAGGGATCATGTTTACTGCATTTAGAACGTGCCCCGTTTGAGATACAACCCTTATAATATCACAAGGTAGCGTTCAACCCTCGGACGGCGGATGTTAACAAAATGTAAATCACGCCGGCGCATCGGCCACATGTGCGTCGTCAACGTTAAAAAACTCCTACGCACTACATACAATACTTATAAAAAACGTTCAGTTTTACAATACGTCTGGTAGAAGATAAGCTTACAGCACTGGGTGCGAACAGACCTCTGCGAATAGATAAAACCCATGGACAAAAACTTGACAAACTAGAAAAAAACAACGGGTTAAATATTACGTAATTTTAATACATGTGGTCCTATGAAATGAACGAGGAAAATAACAAATTGTTCCATTTATATCCATTGATTTTTAAAATAATTCGATCATTGTAGCTAGGCTAGACAAAATGGTTTATGACAATCAACGGCACCTAATTACAATGTTTATTATTTCAAATCTAAGACAGGACATACGAAAGGTCAAATCGAGACAAAAGGGTGGTATTCTCAGGATGCAGCCATCAGTCAGTTCCCTTTGTTTTCACTGGCGTTCCATGCGCGGCCTTAACAAAATATACAAAAGACCGAAATGTAACCAACGTGCCGCGCCCACACGCCGACGAATACGTGTTTTGACGACCGACACATCATCGGCCGAATACCTTTGTCCAAATAATGCTTAGTGTGCATACATCTAAACAAATGTACTGAACAAGCTTCCGCCATAACTAGCGCACGTGTAAATCAGCAAATTATAATCAGAGACACATGGTCGCCCTTGCAGTTTTTAGAATCAGTTTCATGGTTATGACTATGAAATAATTCATCTTTTTTTTGTTATAGCCATATACTTAAGACACAGTTCATAAAATAGTGTATAAAATATGTCAAAACGTGAAGAGTCCAGTTGAGTTACTTGTTGATAGTGGACTGTTGACTCGGCGTATTGTATTGGCAGCAGGCGGCGTAGTGGGCAATCTCGACAGTTAGTTTCCGCGGCCAATTGCGCGAGTGTGCAAGCGGGAACTATTTATGCACTTGGCCGTGGTCTGTATGCGATGCAGCTACCGCACATACGTACATTTGTAATAATATGTGACAATAACACATTTCTTCTTCGGCGATATGATTGCCTAGTACTTTACATGCAACAAAATGTTATATATGGACGTTGCATATTTATTATATTGATGCAACAGTCTGCTCCGATTTGACGTCTGCTTTTGAAACGGATGGAAATAAATTCGATCTCGGACCGAGGCGGACGAGATTCACAAATACTTAGCTATTTTTTTCTTTCCACCATACATTTGTGAGAAAGTGAGCGTTTAATTGTTTTGTAAGCCACGACAGAAGAATTATAATAATCATTATTTATTATGTGACTACGCGTATATTTTGCACAACTTTTATATCACACTAACGTACCCTGCAAACGTCATACCATAAAAATTATTTCTAGTAAATATTTTAGTATACAAATGGAAAATAATTTATAGTGCGTGTGTAAGTGTGTGTAATAAAAATTAATTAAATTAGGCCATCTTTAGCTCACACCAACAAACTATGTTTACCAACGCGAGTAAATGACATGTGTAAGTGCCCAAACCTGAGCCACAAAGAATCATCGTTTAGTCTTGCAACTTGGTTCTATGTGTCGGGTGATGTTTTAATTTTCGGGAGTTGCACTTTTCCTGGCACAACAGATCTCAGCTGGCTCAATATTGAAATTTAACTCTTCCATAGCACCAATTATTCTCGGTTTCGAATGAGCGTATTGAATTTCTATATTGTACCTATATAGTAATAGACACGAAATGCAATAAAATACTTTATTACTTATGTATACGTTTTATTTATTACTTATATCACTCTAACAACAATGAAACATACAAAACAACTTCAAATTGTTAGTACATCTTCGGGAACAATTCCTTGCGATTGATACGAGTATGAATTTTGATATGAGGGCGGCATCGCTGCCAGCTCCGCCGCGTAGTACAGCGTCTCTCCGTCCTGCACGGGCTGGAGGTTGGCAAAGTTCAAAAACTCCATTTCGTCGTTGTGCTGCACCGCTTGGGCGTACCTGTCCATGGCGAGCGTGCCTTCTCCCACGTGCGAGCGCATGTGGAAGTTGAGGTGGCTGCTCTGCTTGAACCTCCTGCCGCAGACGGAGCACTCGAACGGCTGAATGTTGGTGTGCGTGCGCATGTGCTGCCGCAGGTGCACCGACTGCGAGAAGCACTTGCTGCAAATGACGCACTTGAAGGGCTTCACCTTGGTGTGCGTGCGCAGGTGCTGGTCCAGGCCCGCCTTCTGCGTGAACGCCTTCGGGCAGAACGTGCACGCGAACGGACGAATGCCGGTGTGCATGCGCATGTGCTGCTGCAGCCCGCCCTGCTGCGTGAACCGCTTGGCACATATAGAGCACTGGTGCGGCTTCATCTTGGCGTGCACCAGCCGGTTGTGCTCGTCGTACTCCGCGCTGTCGAGGAACGTGAGCCCGCACAGCCGGCACGAGAACGTCAGCCGGTTCACAGGTTTCACCTGCGCCATCGCATTTTCCGAGTACACGTCCCGGTCTAAGCGTTTCTCGCAGACTTGACAACGCAGCGCCGCCTTCCGCCGCTTGGTGTGCTCCTCGCGGTAGTGCAGCGAGTAGTCGCAGCAATTGAAAAATATCTGCCGACATTGCAAGTCTGGACGAAGTGTTGACGGGAACGTGCATGTAAACGGACCCCTGGGTGCACGTAAAACAACACCTATAGTAACAAGTTTGTAATCATAATGATTAAGATATACCTACTTCCTAAACCGAAATATAATCGTTTATAAAGCATAGGTACTCTGTTTGTAAACTAACAATACTCGTATATTGCAGATTGTATATTATTGCGAAACCAAGGCCTGAAAGTATATCAACCTCAGATTTTTTACATCAAGATGCGTAATGAGCAATGGAAATCCCTATCGTGACCCATTGTTTAAATCTAATTCTGAAATTGACTGGAATTATTTCTGAATTAAAAATTGACTGATTTCGTCAACACTTCATCCAAACCATTTTTTCATTCTACACGCACAATACAACATTGATGCAATAAATAACAGCACCAATATGTAGATACATAATATGTATAATCAGGGGTAGATACAGTTCATTTGATGTGGTAAGAACTACTATATCAGCCTACATACGTCCTGATGCTGGACACAGGTCTACTTTACAACTAAGAATATTTAGGCTGGCCTAGTTCGAATTGGTGTGTGTAAAGTTTTCCTTACGAAGTCTTACGGTTTCTACAGTTAACGTACGTGAGAATTCACAAAACTCACATAACTTTAAAAAGCCACAGGCATTTTGTCTAACTCAAGGTAACGGCTAAACAATCTTCTCGAAAAATTCCTAGTCAGCTCACCTCAAATCCACCGGCTGTTTAGGTTTTAATTGAGTTCTTTTAACAACTCCATCTAATCGGGACCTTTTCATGGCGTCTATATTTTCTACGTCATCTTCCAACTTCACTATGAGGTAGCTCGTGTCGACGGAGAACAGCCTCGTGTTCAACCCGTCCACGGTTGTGATCTCGTCATTCTCACTACTCTTCAACGGTATAAACTTGAAACTTTCCATGTAACTCTTGAATCAAGAAAGCATATTAATATAAATTTTACTAGTTAGTCCCATGTAAAAGAATTATTCTATTAAGAGATCGAACCAACTAGATCAAACTTAATATTATAAATACGCGGAAGTGTGTCTATTGAGATATCACAGCTATAGTGGAAGCAATTTTGATGGATATACATAGGTAATTGAGACGATGAATGTGGAAATAAAGCCACATTTCCACATTTTGAACAACATTCAGCCGTGTGAATCCTATTGAAATTTACTATAAACCATTTTTTCTCATTGATTAATCAGTCTCACTCAGCTAAACCCATACCAAAAATCCATCTAACGAATCCAGCTCTTTTAGCGTGAACGAATTAACAAATAATAACCTAGAGTCTAGACACTAACGCATAATCACCGTGTTTATGTGTTATTATGGCTTGTAGAAACGTTTAAGATTTTTAAAAAATAATTGCAACTTTTTTATTTGTCGTTTTCCTGAAACTTTTGGCTGTATTTAAATATGGCATTACCTGTTCGTTTGCAGGAGCTGTTTCTTTGTCGTCATCGGTTCCGGAGCCGTGTGCGTCGTGCTGCGTGTTCCTGTGGTTCTGCAGCGCGTTGGCGTTGTAAAACGTCTTTTTGCACAAACGACACACATATTTGGCGACCGGCTCTTCCTCCCAACGTAATTGGCTCTATAATTTTACGTTGCCTTTAAACTATACCGTTATATAATATAACAACGATAAACTAACCACGACTCTGAAAGATGCTTTGAAATCGCTGTCTGTGATTTTTTAAGCTGCTTTGTAAATTAGTGAACTTAGCAATGAAAGTCTAAATGATGATGAACGTAGGCCATAGATTCAGATAATGTTTGCAATAAAAATGTTGTCGATCCGAGCAAAAACGTAAGTACAGCAGAATTGTACCAACCAACTTCGCTACGCAAGTTTTCGAAAAAAGATTTGAGTATTGGTGTGATTGATATTATTTTGGCCTAAAATTCTATAAATACTAAAGCAAAAGCAAAAGAAAGCCGAATCTTAATAAAAAAATATCATGTTATTTTTCGCCATCATTCAAAAACACAAAACATTTAAACTATGAAGCGTTACCGGCTTATGAAGACCCTAAAAATCTTTTAAGAGTCTTAAGCTAATTACGAAAGTTTCAAGATTCTGGGGCACCAAATAAAAAATAACTGCTTTTTCAGGACTTCAAAATATTTTAAATTGTTCCGTTAACTAAAAACAAACCTTCCGACCACGAAGACGCTTGTAGTTCAATACATTTAATGAATTGGATGCCGTAAAATATATAAATATGGACTCTCGCTCCTCTACATGAGCAAATTATGTTCCCCTTCGTCTACAATGTAGAGTATCAAACTAAAAACTATACGAATTACCTGAACTAACGGTGCAGTGCTTGGTTTTGAAACGTATTCCAATTGTTGAAAAAGATTTTGTCCTATTTCTCCCATGCTTCACACAAAATCCTGAAAAGTATCCTTAAGTTATATTAAAACAATATAAAAATAGAAATTAAATAAAATCATCGATTGAAGGACGAACTCACAACGTAAATAAATATAGCTGAATAAATCCAACGAATCACGCACAGTTTAAAAAATGCGCCATAGTACCATTTGACTTCAATTAAGCAAAAGTGAACTATAAACCGACATGTTCGACTACCTGGAGTACTAGAAAATAGTCGATTTTTGTTATTTTCATCTATAATTTATAAGCTTAGAATGTCATCTCGTATTATTAATTTATTACGGACTTACCATAAAAACATTTAGAATTCATGTGTTTTTCAAATCACAAAAGAAAATACTTTAAAGACATTCACTGAATATTGACTTTATATTATCATTACTGACTTGTTTGAGTTTTGCATTTTAAATCAAGTAGGCAATTAGGTACTGATGCACACCTAAAAGTCAATTATCAATACTAATGAAGAAAAATAACCTGTTTACCTTTAATATATTGAATCAACTGCAACGTATAAAAAACAGTTCATATGGTTTGTTTACAAAATAAAACATATTTAGATTTTACCATTTTTGAGTTGATCAATTTGAGTCGTTGAATCTTAGCAAGAATGTCATCCTAAAATTTAAATATAATCGACTAAATATGAATAATCATGAGAAGGGTGTCACTGTTCGTGTTCACTAACGTGATTGACGTAAGACGTTACAACTTACAAATTACATTTACGACTTACGTTGACTTGTCATTTGTCACATACAAGGTGCAACGCGAACTAATTAGGTTTTTAGACATAATTAGAGTATTCTAACTGCATAACATTTATTTTATTTCAAAATAAAGGCATCCATAGTTGCTAGCAGTATTCATGACAATAATTACCTAATAAGTATGCACTGGTTTACCATTTTTTGCGTATGATATTAGCAAAGACATAATTATTACATTCTTTCTTTTAGTAGTTGTTAATTGTTTCTATTATTTTATTTTAATTATTTTTGTTAAAAGTAAATATGGCTGGTTCGGCGTTAAGGCGGCTGATGGCCGAATATAAACGTAAGTTAGTGAATGTTTAATCTTGCAAGACGAAACTACAGTTATGTATTCAAAGCTTCTTTTTTCAGAGTTAACTTTAAATCCCCCGGATGGCATAATAGCTGGACCAATAAATGAAGAAAATTTCTTTGAATGGGAGGCGCTTATAACGTAAGCAATTGATATTAATTCTAGAAACTTCTTATTCAAATGAAGTGATATCAAACAAACTACGTTAGCTATTTGAATCATCCGCTAATTCCCTATTTTTATTTAGTCATAATATCATTGTAATGAATACAGCATAATGTATTTTATTCAAGCCATATGTTTAATTCATATTATTGACATCATTCAAATGTAAGACGGGCTGTATAATTATCAAATTTGAGACCAGTCAGATTCAAATCAAACAAATACTTTTTGAATGTATATAAATTACATTACAGTATAAAAGTACATCAACAAAATTATGACTTGCAAAGTTTTCAATATATCATATGCATTATTATTTTAAGTGAATATGCTTCATATGACCATATTGTTATATTATAATGTGAGCTTATAAGACATATCTCATAAGAATTTAGAACATATTCATTGAACATTATGTTAATATTACAGTGGTCCTGAGGGTACATGCTTTGAGGGTGGAATTTTTCCGGCAAAACTGATCTTCCCTCCTGACTATCCTCTAAGTCCGCCAAAAATGCAGTTTATTTGTGAAATGTTTCATCCTAACAGTAAGTTTTGTACATTATAATATTGCTCGCACCTCTGGTCTGAGGCTGTCACCTATGCAAAAATTTAAATAATAAGTTTAATATGTAATAACTGCCCTTAAGCCCTCCTTTGTTAAGTGGTCATCATTTGTTTAACAGTAAGTAAAAAGTAGTGATGGCCTTGAGGTTTGGGCCCGCGGTCGAGAATCTCGGCGGTCGCGGGTTCGAACCCCAGGCACACACCTCTGACTTTTCAAAGTTATGTGTGTATTCACATTGAATTATCACTTGCTTTAACAGTGAAGGAAAACATTGTGATGAAACCTGCACACCTAAAAGTTCTTAGGACTTTCTTAGGTGTGTAGTCCGCCAACCCGCAGTAGGCCAGCATGGTGGACTATGGCCTAAACCCTCTCAATGGTAGAGGAGACCCGTACTCAGCAGTAAGCGTATATGGGTTGATGAAGAAGAGGAAGTGAAAAGTTGGTATCATAGTAAAGGCATTCGTCTTGTCTAAATCCTAAAATATCATGATTTTGAGATGTCAAAGTCTTAAATGTTTCTTCTGAAAAATTGTGTTTTTGCATTAGTTTCAGTCTCACAGGGGTGGTGCAATTTGTTCTGCATAATTTAAATTTACCTAGTACAGAGTTGACAGTAGAACTAACTGTTAACAGAGGAACTCTTTAGTAATTTGTGTTAATGATGTATATTTTTTGTGGTATTAAATAAATAATAAAAGGAAAATAATAATACTGAGATAAGTCAATAGAAAATGTTTTTTGTTTGGAACTTACATGCTCCCCTATGAACATGAATATTTGTAGAATCCACATAATAATATTTACTATTGCCTTTTTTTGGGGAGTGTGTATGTATGATGTTAACAGATGTTTGTTTGTTGTTTTGCAGTATATGCCGATGGCCGTGTATGTATATCTATATTGCATGCACCAGGTGATGATCCAATGGGTTATGAAAGTAGTGCGGAGAGATGGTCGCCGGTGCAAAGTGTTGAAAAGATACTACTATCTGTTGTTAGTATGTTAGCAGGTATGTCTTTCATGTATTTTATTTTAGCAAGTATATTGTAAATCCATTATCATTATTTTGGTCAAAGTATCATGCCACTTTTTATTATTTGATAGTCATTATAATATAGTCATGCTGTACAGAAAAAATTAAGTAAACAGTACTAGTCAAATGCGCCTTGTGTTACGATCTGTTGTCAAGCAATCTGAACTTGTATGTGCCTCTCACTTGTTATTTGAGTGATTATTATAGTACTGTGTATGGGGCCCTTTAGAAATTGATGAACTTTGTAACAAAAGTATTGTTTAATTTCAGAACCCAATGATGAGAGTGGTGCCAATGTTGATGCGGCTAAAATGTGGAGGGAGGATCGCGACCAATTCAATAAAATTGCTGAGCAACTTGTGAGAAAGACCCTTGGCTTACCACCTCCATAAAAACTACAAACAATTTGTGTATATTTAAATGGGATGTTTAAAGGTAATCAATATTATTTTTCAGTAGGGGATGTTTTTGAATACATTTTATTATGTTTTTAATCAATTTCATGTGTGTAGGTTGCATTATTATTATCTTTTATTGTTTTATTTTCCCTAATTATTCTTAAATGCACAAAATATTAATCATTTATAAAAATGTTATTGTTGAAGATTTTATATGATATCAATATTGTTACATTATATTGACAATTTATTAAAGCATCATTAGAAATACAAGAAACAAGGGTAGTAACACCACTATTCAATTTCAATGTGAACATCAATTTAACATACTGAATTAGAATGTAAGTTGTTGGAACATTAGCAAGTTAGGGGAAAAATTTACAATGCTATAATTTATTCTATTAAATCTATGTAGAGTTTAAAAGAGCCATGTTGGTTTTATAACTGTTTAAAATGGGACCCCAACGGTATGTTGGAAACATAGAATTGTACTTACATTCTGAGACACAGCCTTATGTAACAATGAGAAACCTAATATTTTATATAATGTTTTTGCGTGTGTTAAATAATGTTACATATGCTCAATAATTTAGTTTTTCAGTAATAATGTTATAGTAAGCTTTATCATGTGCTAAGCAATATAATGCGATGCCTTGCGAGTGTAATTCTTGACATACATATTTCAATTGATTGGATAATTTTAATAAAGTGTACATAATATTTTATCACACAATTTTTTGAAGTGCAATAGAAATGTTTGTCTATGCATTATATTTCTTAGCATATGCTATGCCTAGAAAGTGTTCATTTTCTAATTTGGACCATCAACAGCAATACTAGCCATGAGTCAATAAATAAACAAATACTGTTATGTACTTCCAATGAAATGACTTCTATGTTTTTAAACAACATAATAGTCTTGAAAATGTTTCAATTAATTATTGTGATAGTTGTAATACTATATAGGTTTTTAAATGTATCATTTGTGTACCGGTGTTGTTAATAATTTTAGTATTGACTACATACAGCTGAATTCAATGAGATTGTTATGTAAATGGAAACCCTCATATGGTTAATATCTCAAACATTTTGTATGTTGAGACAATAGCTATGTTGTTAACATACCTCTAGTAATAGAATGTTGCAGTGATTGCTTAGAACTGTGTCCATATAAAATGCAATAATTTATTTAAACAAATATGTGGCCTTAATAATGTCTAAAAATATATGTCTCTATGTTCAAATGATGTTGCTGCCATGTTTATTCGTAATTTTGCGTAGTGAGATTAACTTATAAAGTTGTTTGTGTAAAGGCTCTTACATAATAAGCACCATTCAAATGGGAGAATGTATGGAGTCACAAATTATAGACTCAAAATGTATGTAGCCTTACGCTTTATTTGGTCTTGTTGAAATAAAATTAAGGCTGGCGCTCGTATTCTCCAAATACTAATCTTGCGTGAATAATATAAAACACGAAGAAGACAAATATCATTAGCAAGCCTAAAAATAAACCTTATCCAAACAAATTGAAGTAATATAAATTCTGGAAATGTTTTTATGATTATGAATATGAAATCCTCCCGAGTTGTCTGATCCCACATTATTGGTATTAATGAGTGCGTATGAGCCTTAAAGGTACAATAATTAATTTAGGCCTTTAACGAGAGTTTAGTAACGATAGGTTTTTTATTGGTTCAGTATAGTGAATGTACTGGAACGTGACGGAGATGCAGTGTCGACTGGCGATACACTGGTACTGGGGTGGTGTTGCCAGTCGGCACAATAACTGTTTATGTACAGGGTGATATCGGGACATGGTACGTGTTCGTTGGTCACAATGGTACAAATATTCTACTTATTAGGTCTCAAAGCGCTGAACGTCCATTAATACAATACAAGCACGCAAGTACAAGTTCCAAGTTCGCGTGCCGTGTTCCCGACCGCCACCTGACGGTTTCACAGTTATCAATGTTGAAATATATTTGAATATTTAATATGAGGGCTATGCATGTTTCGAAGTGTGTGAGATCGGTTTCCTTTTATAAATAAATAAATAAATTAATATTTTTCAGATTTTTATTTTTTGCCTTCATATCGTGTTACATGTGCATTTATCTTGAAAAAATAATAGTGGCAAAATTGTAAAAAACTATCGGTTTAAAATATTATGTTCCAAGTGTATCATCATAAATGGATGCTATGCTCATTTTGTAATACTACTAGCGACCCGCCCCGGCTTCGCACGGGTGCAATGCTGATATTTAATGGATGTTATCATACATATAAACCTTCCTCTTCAATCAATCTATCTATTAAAAAAAAAAAACGCATCAAAATCCGTTGCGTAGTTTCAAAGATTTAAGCATACAAAGGGACATAGGGACAGAGAAAGCGACTTTGTTTTATACTATGTAGTGATGAAGTCTCCACCGGATTGTTGTAGCCTTCGAGCGGAATAAAAGGCCAATTTGGTAAATAATGGCCTGAGCGATGAATATATAAATAGTCTTATAACTTCTTGTTCCTTGACATCAGCCCATCAACGACCCACTGTTGGGCCCGTGCCTTCATATAAAAATTGTCTTTACTTGTCCAATTATAATTCTTCACCAAAATTCAATCACGCATTTAAATATTTTTCCAAATGTCACATACCTACACTGTTTTATTTCTAAATACCAGAAAATACAACAAATCTTTTTTCCGTGTGCTTTTACAAATAACACCATATTTGCTACCGGTATGATATAAATAAAAAAATAACATAGGTATAACTGATGGTATTTTTAAAGAGCTGCTACGTTCAAGGTGGCTTCATCCATCCCTGAATGTGATTTGTGCATATATTTTTTATAAAACTGTCGAAATAAAAAAGATTCGTCTTGAAAATACGCATAATGTTGCAGAACTACTCCGATACAGATCGAAGAAATGCGAAATAAGAAAATGATGTTTTCAGGATCTGAAACATACAAAATCCGTTATAACTTTCATGTCTGCATCCATAAAGAAGTGCGAGGTGGAATCTTAATGGGTTAGCAAAGGCTCACACGAATAAAATGTATCTACTTCATATCATAACACTTTTGTCGACTCGTAGGTACTACTACATGCGAGACAAAGAAAAAAATGTCATATACTAGATAGAAAAACGACTTGTTAGACAGATATGAAATAAAAAAAAAGTACGTTACCGAAGCCATAGAGGTGACGCCTACTTTGGCCAAACCTAACGCGTTCACATGTACAGGTTCATCAACATTTCTCAAAAATATCAACACAGTCTTCCTGTTCTTCGTGTCCATGAACTCCCACGGCACGCTGTATATCGCGTCTTTAATTTGCCCAGTCTGCAAAATATATCGAGTCTTATTAAGTCTTAAAATATAAGATGAAGACCTCCTTACTAATTTTCAGTTCGTCACTTTACAAAGCTTACCGGCTATAACTCAACCTAAACTTTCGATCTTATATCGTAATGCTCTGGACCTGCCGCAACATATTCAAGCGTGTTTCACTCAGTGGTGAGTTTCGCGCACAGGTCTAGTTATAAATAACATAAACCCAACACACTCATGACGCTGTCTGAATGTATGAAAAACTGAGAGAGCCTTTAAGTTGTCACAAAGATCCAAAGCGCGTTTGTAACGACAGAGTCATCATTATCAGTACTTGTGTTTGAAAATAGAAAACATATTATGTGAGTAACTCACCACGGTACCGATGGATTCTATAATGAATGACAGCTGAATAAGTTGTTGAAACAGCGCCAATGTTAACGGCCCGTAGCGAATAAAAGCTATTGCATTCTGAAATCAAAATCAATTCGGTATAATTTTTTAACCCAGATATTTTTATAAAATGAAGTATCATGCGCTGTTTTAGACTGTAATGTATAGTTATGTAAGGCTATATAACATATGCGCTTTTTTTAATAGGTACCATTTCGCTGTTCTGGCATAATTTAGTAAAAAACATCACAAATACACCTTGCGATTAAATTGCCTCAGTCACTGCTTTATTATTCGATACTCACCATTTGCGATATTTCCAATAGCAACAGACAACCACTGACTTGATGAAACATGTAATAAACAAACAACATTGGACCGAATCCTTCAGAAATCTCATTCGTAAATCTGAAAGAATGTACTGAAAAGATTAGCATGGATAGCAAATTCTTATCGGAGTTCCCTCTAAGTTTTACGAATGTTCAGTGATGGCCTAAAGATTTGGGCGTATGGTTGAGAATCTCGGCGGTTGCAGGCTCGAACCCCAGGGACACACCTCTGACTTTTCAAAGTTTGCTTTAACGGTGAAAGAAAACATCGTGAGGAAACCTGCACACCTAAAAGTTCTTAGGATAACCTAAGGATCTCACCTAAGGATTTTCTTAGGTGTGTAGTCGGCCAACCCGCACTAGGCCAGCGTGGTGGACTAAGGCCCAAAACCCTCTCAATGATAGAGAAGGCCCGTGCCCAGCAGTGGGACGTATATGGGCTGATAACGAAAATACGAACATAATTGTGAAAAAAAAGAGGCTACATCAAGTTTACTGTACTGATTCAAATAAAAGTAGATATATCTTTAATCTTTTTAAATTTCACCATCAGTAACCGTTTAATGCTTTCAAATATTTTGTTTCTTTCTTTTCTAAAATACGGTTGTTTATATAAGCATATCCGAAAGAAAACCAACGGGATTTGCATAGTTAGTAATCTCTACTTAAAAAAATATAAGTCTGTTATGATATGAAAATTCAAGGCAACTGGACAAGGCAATATTCCTCCCCAACAAAATTTTTGATATATCATTGTTATGGTATTTGTAAATACACCCACCTGTAACATAGGTTTTTACCCTAAAACAAACATACGAAACCTGTGTCGTAGGTATTATTATAGAAATTACGGTCATTGAGCTAATATAGTAATAATATCTTAATGACTACGGTGGACTACTTAAGTACACTAGTAACCACAGTTGGCAAAAATATTACTGCATTGGTAATTTTACAATAAAACAACTCTGTACATATTTTTATTTTCTACAAATCAACGAAAATTCATATCTTTCCAAGTTGTCGGCAATCTCAGTAGGTATATAAATTGTTTTCTAGGTTGAGCATTAAAGCTGTATTAAGTAAAGAGAATTTAAACTCATCGTTTTATCTTTTACCTATAATAGTAGTGCTACATAATAGTAATATAGAGTTTGTAAATAAGGTATGTTTAGTATAGGCACGCGCCGTTTTAGTTGGCGAGACCAACGGGCAAGTGAATTTATAAACATGGCACGTGTAGTCGTGTGATGTTTAATAAAACATTTGCACTTACCCAAGAAGCATGCGATGATAGTCAATACAACCCTTTAATCTTTTTTCAACATCTACCATTTCTACAGAGGAATACAATTGTGTGTTTTGGGTGTTGTTATACGTTGACGGCAATGGAAAACTGTTTAATTTGTGAATTAAGATTTTAAAATGTCCTCGAATGTGAAATACTAATACAAATAACACCAAATCGAACATGCAAAACGCACTAGCGCATATGTAGGTTGCATACCTGAAAATCATAAAATAACTCAAATATTAACCTATTTACTTCAGGTACCATTGACGAGACCTTTACAAAACGATCGATCAGTACTGCGTCAGATAATTAATGTTTACACTGGGAACCGCACAAATGATCACAAAGTTAATGTGTGTATGTAAATGCCATCGGCCTTGCAATGAATTACGTGTCTCATTAAATAAAAATAATTGACCTTTACTTTCACTGAATTTTGTACAAAATATATCTTATGTTGTTACCTTGAAGCAGTGAGCTAAGCTTTTACTTACAATTAATAGTTATAGCTAAGCATTTTAAATGATCACTCACCAATTGAAAACAGCGATAACTATGTATCCGTTGATATTGGTAGCAGTGTCAAAAGGCAGCTCGTAATATATCGATAATTCAAATGTTATGTTATTTTTATTTTTGGTGTCAAACTTTCCATTCTGATAATTGTTGTAAATAGGCAGAATGTTGAACATAATTATACCCCATAATAATAGAAAATTTAAATATATGGCGAAAAAGTACGAGATTTTATGCACTTTGATATGAGTCTGAAATAATAAAACAATAATGATTAATCTTGATCTTAGATGCAACTGACCCAAGATGAAGAGGAATGGCATGCCTGAAGAGATGCCTGCCCAACAGTGGGACGAGAATGAGCTGTAGATGATGATGATAATGAATTTATTAATAGCAGTGGCGGATTAACACATTTGCCGCTAATAGGCAATTCAAATTTTCCGCCCTACAGATATTCAAACGATAGTGTCTGCTATGCCATATATTTGTATAAATAGACTTTTAATCAGAGGCGGATTATCCTTAAGGCAAACTAGGCATATGCCTAGGGGCGCGAGGGCACTAAGGGTACACTTGGGGATTTGTTGTTTTCATATAGTCTAGTCAACAAGTGCTTTTTTCGTCAAAACTTTTTAAAAGTCTCGGAAAAATATGGTTGAGGGCTCATTCGATTCGGGATTGCATCAAGAAAGTTTTTGAAAAAATTTAATCCCCGCTCGAAAAAATTGCAAAAGTTATTAACTAATTAGTAAACAAAAAAATAGGGGTTTAGTTTTTTGGGTATATCTCGAAAACTATTTGAGATATTTTAGTTTTGAAAAAATATTCAAAAAAGAAGAGAAAATTCCCTAAAGGAACTCCTAACTCCCGAAATTATAGGACCAATATTAATCATTTTTACTGGGAGCTGAAAATACGCCCGAAAACGCGAACTCGGGTTTCCGGAAGCCACGCCCCCTTCGAGCGCTCTAAAGAAAAATATTATTTAAACATATTAAATTTTGGTATTAAAAATTGAAAAAATTCAGAAATATAGACCTATTTTTTTGTTTAATAATTTGTTAATAACTTTTGCAATTTTTTCGAGCGGATCTTGAATTTTTTCAAAACTTTCTAGATGCAATCCCGAATCGAATGAGCCCTCAACCATATTTTTCCGAGAATTTTAAAAAGTTTTGACTAAAAAAGCACTTGTTGACTAGACTATATGAAAACAACAAATCCCCTAGGCATATGCCTAGTTTGCCTTAAGGATAATCCGCATCGGATTAATAGTCTATTTATACAAATATATGGTATAGCAGACATCGTTTGAATATTCTCGAGTTATAGTTTCTGCTTCAATCCTTGCAATAATTTATGAGCTCTTTTCTCGCTTGAAAAAAACAAAGTTCTCGCTTGAATAATACGATTTAAAAATCGATAGATGGGGACTAGATGTCTATGATATAATATAAATTAATTTTTTCATTCATAAATTTAAATGATGATTATAAAAACATTACAAAGAATAAATTGAAACACTCGCCTCCGTTGCAAATTCCGATTCGTCTTTGAAATAATGTAAATGCATTTCTTGTACGAAACGTTTCATAATTTGGTGATACTTCTTGTTCAAAGACAACGTACTAAGGCGAGACTGCAATACAATAAATGAGTTTATTTATTTTTGAATAAATTGTTCCGAAGCCTCGGAAGATGAGACATAACCAACATAATATATTGAAAATTAGTTGATAAAATTAATTTGAATGGGTCTAACACAGGTTTCATAACATTTATAGGAGCAATTTATGTAACATAGAGTAAATGAATGTGTAAAAACAAAAAGATAATCAGATACTAACTATTGAACCATAAGTGAGGATTGTAATTCGTAAAGCGAGAGATCACTGCAAAGTATAATTACTATATAAGTAGATCATAATGCGACGCCTAATTGTAAGATCCATAGTCATTGTATGTAAGCCCGATCACGAAAAAGATTTTTATAACTATCCTTATCAAAATCTTTCCATTCACCGGTATTCTTTTTGCCTGGGCGATATTCGGTTAAAATTGTATGGCTTCGATTAAATATCATTACTTAAAAAGATACTCACAAGTGTGACAAAGGTCATGAAAAATGTGATATAATTGTGTCCAATCTCCAGAAATGGCAGCGACGAGGAATGCAACTTCAGATACAGAAAACTTAGATAAACGCTTACAATCTTTACAAACAAGAGGAAGTATCCAGGAGCCGTTTGGTATTTGGTGTAGGGTTCTCCTAGTTGTCTACCAGGCCACGCTCCCATTAATCTTAAAGTGAATCTCAATATCCTCATATAGCAATACTCACGAGGATCTTTTACTTTTCTGAAATATTAAACCATATTTAACCTTTTCTCGCTGGCCTTGTTGCTTATGACTAAAACGCACTTCTCAACGGGCTTTCGGTAACTTACTTTAGAGCATCCCCTTCACTCAACAATTCGTAAAACATAATGTACTCTTATTTCAACGATGATCACAATATGTTCGAATGTATTCAAGCGAAACAATCTTATTAGAAACGTAAAGAGTTAATGGTAAGAGATACCTATGATAGAAAATCAAGTGAGGGGCGATTTTAAATAAAAAAAGAAAACAAGAATGTATATAGGTACGCACTACGCGTACATTCATTCTTTTACGGCCAAATGCGAAATGCAAATAAATAATGAAAAGGTTAATTGTACACCGTAATTATTTCATTTTCCACTATACTATAGTACAATTATGTCGTTTATTCTGTTTTAATTATTTAATTTCGCTTTCAATTTGCATTTTTTATACCGGAAAGTCGAGGATTTTTTCTAAAAAATATTGTTTTATCTCACAATAATTGATGGGACGAATTTCAATCAAAATCATCTTCTTATCGACAAGGAAAGAGCAGTTTGGTGAACATACTCGTAGTTTTCAACAATACGTAAAAACAAACGGCTATTGTGAAGGCGACATTTTTTATTCTGTTATCATCTTAGTCTTCTTTCTACTTGAAGTCGCCGGTTTCCATCAATTACCCTCAGACAGTTGCAGCTCTAAATAGAGGATATGCGACAGAAATGCGATCAGTTATCTCCAATATTCGGGTGCAAATTCCTAGAAAATAAGATATCCTCCTAGTAATATTCTTCGAATACAACAGCAACCGTTTGGAAGGCAAGCCGAGGATCGTCGGGCGTGCACTACGGTACCCTAAAAATACAATTAATGGAGGACTTATTTTCCGCCACCTTGTAATGTTAAGTAAATTTCCCATCTTTAATGAATTATATCGACAGCGACAATCATAAATAACAGCACAGTGCAGTTTTATGAAGGATTATAGTTGTAGGTACTTATACTTATTACGTGTATTATTCAATTATTATACGATTTCTTGTGTATGAGTGATGTACCCGTATCTGGCCCTTCAATGGTACCACAGGAATTATCTTTATCAAGTTGAGGGGTATAAAATTTATTTATCGAGATAACCCTACCACGAAATCAATGCAGAAGGAAATTAATCCTTATATTAACCTCCCTTTGCTGTCGCCATTTTCTATTATCTTTTTGTAATCAATTGGATATACTTTTATGCTAAGGGTTGAGTAAAAGTTTCAGTGAATCAATAAATTTTCTTTTGGGGTGTATTTTCAGAACTATTCAATCATTTTCATTGTGCTGAAAAGTGTTGATTTGTTCCGTTCACGCCACAGCGAAATCAACACCTGTCATATAATAGGTTTATTGTTAAAACCACAGGTTTTTTTTTAACATTAAAAATGAAACAGCAGTGTCAATTTAAATTTATATTTATTATGACGTTGAGGGGCTGAAAAAGTTTGACAGAAACTGATAAATAACTTAATTTTTATTTTTGCTGTTGACATTATTCCGATACTGTGCGTAAAAATGCAAAATAGGAGAAAGATGTTTTTATGATCTGAAACAAAAGCATAAAGTTAAAGAAACTTCATTCTTCCATAAGAATCAAATCAAATGCAGCAAATCACGCCTGAATCCCTAAAGGTAAAGATAGAACACCCACTTATTACCTACGAACCTCCATGTTTTAGGGGGTTTATGCATGTATACATACTTATACAGGGTGTATTCAGACCGTGATCGAAAACTGAGGAAGGTAATAGCGAGGGTGATCACAAACCCATTGGCGATATTTAAAATCCCAACAAAAAATAAAAATTGTGATGTTTTCCATACAACCATCGGTGTTAAAAGTATGTGGTTTGTATGGAAAACCTCAAAAAAAATATTTTTTGTCGGGATTTTCTTTTATGCCAGGGGGGTTGTAATCACTAAAGCTATTACCTGCCTCAGTTTTCGATCACGGTCTAAATACACCCTGTATAGAAACGCAATAATACACGCCCTACATCAATTGCCTTAATCTAGAATATATCTCAGCTCTATTTTCAGCTGCACACGCCTCAGAACGAGCGAGTTAGTTCATTTGCAAATAACATACTGTTATTATTAAACTGTGATGTAATTACTGAAGCCATGGTGGTGACGCCGACGGCCACAAGTCCTCCAGCGTCCACGTGGATAGGCTCCTGTACGTTGATCAGAAAAATCCACACCGTTTTAGCATTTTGTGTATCCATGTACTCCCATGGTATATTATACACTGCGTCCTTTAGCTTTTCGCTCTGTGGAAATTTGTTAATTTTTACGTCATCATAATCTCCAATTATATATATGTGTGGCCAAAATAGCAATGGAGGACCATTTTTGCAACAGGAATGGGGGTTGGCGAAGAAAGGTTGTGGAGATGTAACCGCGCTTGATCATTCCAAGTATATCAGGTATAGGCCGAACTCGTATTTGGACTCGTCCTGAAGACAGTAGCGGGTGATGCCTGGTTAAAATAGGCAGGGACAGACAAGATTAGTGATATCTTAAAATATACTGTTGCAATGTGGACGGCGGCTGATGATGATGATAACGAAACTTTGAAATGTTTTCTTAATTAAAACCACATTTGATTTTGGTTTGATAGTTCAAATCTAAATTAACTGATAATAAGTAACATTTATATTACCATGGTCCCGATAGTTTCAAAAATAATAGACAGCTGTATCAATTGCTGAAACATCATAATAGTCAGCGGAAGATAGCGCATCAATGCTTCTGCACTCTGAAATTAATTAAAAAAAGTTTATTATATTTAATTATTACGATTTTTTTTTAAGTTTTAATATATTATGACAGTTAAACAAAAGCAATAAATAATGAAAACAAAGGCAAAAAAGATACATATAATGTAACACTTAAATGTACCTAAATGGCACTGCTCAAAATGAGTTTGGTAACTATTCTTACCATCTGAGAACATTCCAAGAGCAACAGACATCCGCTCACTTGGTGGAATACATAATAAACGAACAAAGCCATCCCGAAAGCATCTGACATGTTATTAGTGAACCTTAAAACAGAACGAATTTTATTTTGTCGTTATTGCAATTACTCCATAATGTCTATTTCCAAGAATTACTCATCTTTCCTAATTTTGCCATTACTAATGCCATAAGTCTCATTATCGCATGAAAAACTCTCTGGCACCTATTTTTAGAAATATTAAATTAAATAAACTCTACCAGGATTTTGAAATTGACAAATTAATATGGAACAAAAACAATAATTATATTATTACACAGTAGTCTAAACCGGGAGCAATCCGGGGATGTTGACTTACAATACGAGTACCTAAATATAACAATTGTGACTATGATATGTTTTTTTAAATGAATATTTAACGGGAACATAGGAACTTGAACCTAACAAAATGATAGAGTGGAAGCATTACTTACTCATAAATTAATTTGTGGTAATCAATACAATCCTTGAGACTTTCAGTAACCATGGTCAGTTCTCTTCGTGAATACTTTTCGCCACCTGATATTTCAATGCCATTGCACGTGAACTTTGGCTTATATTCCGGCGTCGGAATGGTTTCCAAATGATGAATTAAAATTTTAAAATGTCCCCAAAGGTTGAATACCATCAAGGAGAGGAATAGATCGAACATGCATACACTGCTTGCGCACAAATAAGAACCATACCTAAAATCAGTTAATTTTTGATGATCAAAAGATGTTTAGGACCATGAAATAATAAATTATTTTACGAATATTGAGAATCACATATCCTCGGCATTTCCATTTGATTCGTCACTTAGGAGCCAATAACAATGAAAAGAAGCAGCCTGTACCATCATGTAAAGCATCATCGGCTGTCAAACAAAAGTTTAAGCGTTTGATCCTCCCATCTAGAAGAGATTAAACTGTTCGTGGACAATATCGTAACTGTTTTAAATATTTTAAGGCAAAAAATATTTACTTCAATTTAAGAGTGTCATTGAAACTATTTTAATAGCCTAACAAATAAGAAAGTAAATTTTGATATTTTTGCAACATAGCAGGAAATATAAGAGCCGAAAATCGAATAGGGTGCCGCATATTAGTAAACTTACCAATTAAAAATAGTAGCTGCAATGTATCCCTTAAAATTGGTTTCATCGTTAAAAGGAAACTTGATGTATATGGAATGTTCGTAAGTTGTGTTCTTCAAGTCTCCCTTCATTGCGTATTTTCCCGTGCGATAGTTGTTGTATACCGGCATAAAATTAAACAAACCGAGGGCGACAAACATCAGCACAGTTAAGTATATTGCGAAGTAGTGAGAAATTTTGTGCACTTTTACATGAATCTGTAAATACAATGAAATGGCAGTTAAATCTAGGGAATGTTTGCAATATCCCTTATAATAGACACTCACAGAGAGTCAATATTACACCCCCTCAGTTGTAGTGACCCGCGCCTAGCAATGGGACATATATGGACTGATGATTATAATATTTTACTTAATAAACATTCCTTACCTTCATGGAGAACTCAGATTTATCTTTATAGAAAAAGAGATGCGTTTTCGTAATAAACGTTTTGGCCACCGCCCGATATTTCTTAGATAGACATAAGGTGAACGCTCGTGACTGTAAACATTCAAACAAATTGTATCATATTATCATTACATGCGCTAAAATTGGATAAACTGTAAAATTTTATAAAATTAATTATTTAAATTTAATTCATGTTGACTGCTGACCATGCGAATCCGTTGTTGGAAGTCTCTTGCATTGAGAATTACTGGGATAATTAAGTAATACCTTAATACCGCCTTCATCAGATTTATGAAACCCCTAATGTGAGAAAAAAAACTATTTTTTCAGTTTCTAGCGGTGTCTTCTTCACAGCGATAACACGTTTCGAACCGCCAATTGTTTTTAAAAATAGTTTTAAAATGACGATTCTAAAGCACTCGTAAAAGTCAACTTGAATAAAGATAATTTTACTTTGACTTTGGTGTCTGGGAATAAACAGAAAGGATTTTGATTTTTCGCAATAATTTATACGTGTTAAAATTTCCTCTAAAATTCGAACCTCTGCCTACACCTTCAGCCCATACACTAGTGAGGTGAACAAATGAATAAATAATTAATTCATTGACACTAAATATACCACACTGCATAATTCTGTAATATTTGAAATTGACAGGACGCGAGCGATAGCCTAGGATAGCCAACAGTAGCCAAAATTTGATTTAAAATTACAATAATAGCGAATAGTTGCCATGGGTAGCCACGGGTAGCCAAGGGACGCTAAACTTATTTTTGGAAAAGATAACTTAAAAATAGCCAAGAGTAACCATGGTAGCCACGAGTGGCCAAGACGCCTAAAAGACGCCAGAATAGTAATATGTAATAGCATCAAAAGTAGCCACAGTAGCCAAGGGTAGCCAAGAGTCGCAATAAGCGTATTACTTTAGAATTACTGCAACTAGTTTCTTTTATTATATTATGTTATATTAATTGGTTAAAATACCAGCGGGCGTAGTTTTACACCCAAGACGCACACTTTTCGAAGTAATGTGCGGATACACAATAGATTATCATGTACTTAAACGGTGAAGGAAAATATCTTAAGGTAGCATTATTATATACACGTAAAAAGTTCTTACCCTCACTAGCCCAGTGTTACATTACATTCATTAAGATTTAACCAAAGCGGTTAAGTCCACGTCCTGTCATTGATTTACAATAACAAATTGATTAAGAAACTTACGGAAGATAGTATATTCATCAACAGAACGATATACATGTGGCCCAATTCAAAGAAGCTAAACTGGCTTATATGCGTTACTAGGTACCACAATCCCAAGACCAGATATACTAATGACAAGATGGTGTTGTAATACGCGTGCACTATGCCTTCAAATCTCATTGTCTTCTCGCCCAGTTCCCGACCTGGCCAGCCGCTTATGATCCTCAAGGCTACCCGGAGCAACTTCATATAGCGGTAGTCCGTCGGAGAAGTGATGCCTCTACAAATATATTCGGAAGCTGTAATTCTCTATACCATGTGAACAGATATCAGATGGTATTAAACGTTGCTACGATAAAAGATTTAAAATGAGCGTGTTTGTGTTGCAAATTAGGTAGCGTGTTTTTAATTCGACCTATGCGCAGAATAAAGTTATATGTGCAAAATCTCAACTTCTCTTTCTCAGCGGTTTAAACTTCATTGGGCACAAAATTATCTGTAATGTGTTTTTGTTCCTCAAACAACAACAAAAGTTATGATTATTATTTCTTCACTAGTGCAATATATAAACAAGTTTAACTCTACAAAGACATAAAAGTTCTTTGGTGTTATAGTCATATATAACTTTATTCTATGCATAGGTCGAATTATGTTCACGGCCACTGAAAAGTGATAAAAAACTTTCTGTACATTGGGATCAATGTAATATTAGTTATGTTCTTAATTTTTTCGTATATAATATGCGTTTAAGGTAGGTGAGGACAATATAATTATATAATTTTTATCAAAATATTCTGATTTGGCTTAAGCTATAATTAAATGAAATAGGTATTTGATTTGTGAGTTAGAAGAGTAATTAAAACAGAGAAGTAAAAGGTAAATCCTTAGACATTGTTTTCCACTGTTGTTATCATATTCTTAAACTGGCATTATTATATTTGGGCTTCCCTGTACACAAAAAATCACTTACAATACCGCTTCATCTAGATATAACATGGCTTAAGAGATTTTTATACCGTGCGTGTATTGTAATAAACTCTCAGACAACCAACGATGCATGGTTGCGAGCTGTATTTATAACTTAGAAGTCGTCAATAGCATACAATTACAAAGGGTCTGGAGGGTGTAGCGATGTCTTTTAATTAAGACTTTCGTTGCATTGCAGTAAACTCTTTTATTATAACACAACATCAAATTCTATGCAATCGGGACTCATATTATATGAAATTTGTATTAATTTGGTTATTTTCAGTTAATATTTTTGGTTGACACTATGATATCAACACCATCTATTCCATGTCAAGCGTTCTTCCTTGTTTGAAAGTGTTCTGGGATCAGTACATCTCTGCATAATTTCGCAGATAAATCTCTAAAGAAAAAAATACCAAAAAAAGGAAAAGAAAGATAGAAATGAAAGATACTTTGGTAATTGATTTTGAAAGGAGATTCCAAAACTATTTAGTTTAAATGAATATCTATGAATGAAAAGAAACACGTATGTGAAATGTGAATATAATAGTAATAGACTATACACTTTTTTATTTATACCATCTTGCCTTAAGTTCAGAGCCTACATACGCACCTTCAACAAGGATACGTCGATCAGTGGATAGTTAATTATTTATAAAGGAAAAATGATAAGTGATGAAAGCGATAAAACTCTATAATTACTAACTGATAATGACAGGTCTAGTTGATCTTTAAACATAATTGCACTTATCCTTGAACATGGACAGTAATAATTTATCGGTAAATTATATGAATCGCTAATAAACCGACCTGGCACGGCCCGTACGTACCTACCCCAATCATTTCTTATAAAATTTAATAATAATATTATCAACTTATTTAGGATTGTTTTTTAAAGGATAGAATTTTAGAATTTTATAAGATGTTTTTCCTCAGAAACGATTCATTTCTCTGAATAAAAGGAATTGCATGGCTTTCACTGCATCCCTAATAATGACAATGCATTTTTTCCTGTTATTATATTGATGACGAAAGTATTATTTTAAAATGTTTTATATTCTAAATTTTTTTTAAAATAAGGTAAGTACTATTGCCAACAACACTGTACGCGAAATTTAAGACTTGGGCCTATGGAGTATCCATATGGAGTATCCTGCTGTAGGTATTCATATTAGGTTCCAGTTAAGTTTGCGTTAGGTTTTTTCTCTCATACCGCATTGATTCTGCGGCTTACCTAAATATGCAGCCCGCTATAATGAGATCTTGAGTTCAAATCCCAAGTTGCTTAAAATCGTATCCAGATTTTCAACTACAAATTTTAAGTAAAAACACGGAGCTATGGAGAATTTCGCACTACATTTCCACTATTAAAACTCTAGTCCATTTTTTTCCAAAAACTAAAGCATTATATCTACTTAATCCCGAATAACCTCAATTAATCTTCGAGATAAACTCCGGTAACATTAGCCGTTTCGGAGATAGCGCCAACAAATAATCAGGAAGAGACAAATAACTTTAACCCCCCAATCCTTAAAAAAAATATTCGTCGTACTGCTGGCTCCGGGCCCTTCTTTTAATTTTTTTTTGAGGGGAAATCTGCTTTTGGCTTTACCTACCCTCTATAATTGAGAGGATTTAGCTTTTCTCTACACAATATTTATTTATTTTTCTTTAGTCAAAATGTAATCGTAAAACGAAACGTAAAGTTATTTAGTAAGCTGTCAAATGTTTCAGCCAATGACATTATAGAAAGCATAAAAATCAATTGCAAGTAAACCAATAGCTGGACGCGTAACGAAAAACAGGAATTTGGTCCACCAATCAAACATTTTTTTTTGGAGTCCGCTCACAGAAATTCCTTGTTGTAGTATAACCTTTCTGTAATGTTACTTATCGTACCTTATAGTAGTATAATAGTACAAAAACAAAGTTTTATCTTTAAATCAGATATTAAACTTTGCAATGCTTAGTGTGATTATGTAGAAGAAATATGTACTTTAACTCTCGTGCCGTGACCACTGCGCATATTATGAGTAAAATAATCTGTGAAGTATAAGTTCAAACGTGTTTTTCTCTTAAAATGGCATCGTCCAACACGGAAAAACAAGAACGGTACAGACTTTACAAGTTTACGAAAGTGTTAACTCTAAAAGTGGCACAGATCGTGGTCCAGAGTCGACAGGGCAAGAAAATAAGTCATGACTGCATTCCGAAGGCGGATAATGGTACAGAATCTACGCCTCCTTTGCAATGGGTGGGTTCTTTTTACATACCGAAATATTTATTGTAACTCGTTGCGAATTGTGCGTAACTATTTTTATGTTTAAATCTAAAGAGTTTCATAAATTTTTTTGGGACCCTTTGTAGTGCTTGACTATTTTATGCGTATTTTTTTGTACAGCTGCGAGATTACAGTACAACTATTGTGTTGCGGTTCTAGTAGTAAAAAGTAAGAAATATGTGTCATCCATTGATGTATATAAAGCAAACATCTATTAACTTTTAAATAAAAAAAGGTAAATTAACGTAGTTTGGCCCTAGATTCAGGACAATACATTTATCTGTTATTATCTACTTTAAAATGATATCAGATAATAACATAAATAGTATTCCATAGTCATTAGTGGGGTAGGTTGAAACTAGTTATAGACATAAAAATTCATGTGTCAAGGGTTTTGCTCTAGCTATGTGATTTTAGATCGGTATTTTTAAAAATGTTGCAGATTTAAAATGTGTGGGATTGTTGCTCGGCTTCCAGTATGCGAGATAAATAATATGCTGCCATTTAATTTTGTGTCTTTGAAAATTGCTTTTCAGAAATACTGCAAAATAAATATATGTATTTTAATTACTTCAGCTAAAATGCTTTGCAAGCTTATAAAAGAATGCAATGACCATTCTGAGATTGTTAAGAAAGACAGGACCTCATTTTTCTAATTTCCTTCGAAACATATAAATTATTTCTGGATTAAATGTTCAGATTATTTTCCAGAAACAGTAACAAAACATCTGATTGAAAAATAAAACAAACTAGTAAGAATCTTGTACAAATTACTACATGACTCAACAATAAAAATTTAAAAAACATTCCACATATGGTTTCTAACATCTGTCACATAGCTTATTGTATAGTAACACTAGTGTGTAAATATTTCTTATACAATGTAAGTGCCGTGCATAACAACATGTAATTTATGCATTTGCAAACAATATGATGTTTACATATGATGTGTATGTGCATCATGGCTTTTTAACTTATTTTGAATAAAATTACATAACATCATTTTTTATTAGCTTACTTCTATGAACAATCCTACATCTATCTCTTCATCATAATAATCTGTATATAGTTTGAGATTTTGTATAAAAGTTATCAATTTTTAATATTTTTAATAGGAGGTTATTTAAATTAGCAAGAAAATTATTAATTGATGATTAATTTTTATATACAATGTGTCCCAAAATCCAATAATAAGCAGGGACAACTAGGTGGGTTTGTACAGTGTACTTATATAGAAAATGTTACCATTGAAAATGTAACCAAGTTTGCAGAAAGTGTAATGCACTATAAAAACTATTTGGAATTTGGAATGGTGCACAGTATACTGGCGAGCAGAATATAATATAAAATTGCTGAGAAATTTAAAATTTAAATAAATTTTGATAGTTTTCATCATAAGGCTATCTATATGCTGCAATTTCATTCACTGGGACTGTGTTAACACACACTTATCAAATATTTACTATGCAACTTATGAGTAGAATGAATATATTCACCTGAGCAAGGTGTAAGTTGAATATTGAGTTTGCCCCTGCTCTCTTCTTTTTAACATCATTTTCTACATTTGTAGTTCAACTTATCAATTCCTGACGAGCCGCAAGTAAATGAAGAAGCCAAGAGAGTCCTCAATGGAGAAGTAATAGATGCACTCACGAAAGTTTTATGCATCGAAATATATTTACGAACCAATGATGGCGATGAGATGATACTGGAACTGTGGACAGTCAAGTTAATGCCAGGATGTGACATATGCTCACCTTCCACCGTATACTACCGAATGAGTGTTATGTTGAAATCTACATTGACTATATCAAGAATAACACCAGCTTATAAATTAGCACGAGCTCAACACAAGGAATCATACAAGATTTATCATAAAATATATGGTGGTGAACCAAATTATCAGAAATTGGGTAAGTTGTTACTTGTTACGATTAAATCAATAAAACCTGAACTGGGTGATGCCTATGAAATTAGTTGAAAGAAAAGACTGAGAGTGTGACAGTCAACTGTCTTTATGAAGCTATTACAGTGATCGGTTAAAGATTATTGTCTGTGCATGGTTTAATTTCGTTTTATAACTTACAAATGGTAAAATTTAAAATCTTTTTTTTCTGATCCCAGCAAACTGAAAAACACGCTTTTTGAATACTTTTGTGACTATTTATTTTTAATTTAAGGTGAGAAATATAAAGCAGTAAAGGTGAGCGAGCTTCGAACTCCGATCGGCACAATACTTATAGAAGTATCATACAGAACTAAAATGACCATTCTGCCAGAGGACAGGCTGCAGTACATGCAAAAGATACAGGCCAACAGTGATATTATGGTGAAGAGTGATCATTTTCTCAATGAAAGCCCTAAAATAACAAGGTGAGATATTTATTACTACCCCAATAAGTCGAACATCAGTTTTGCTGGAGATTAACATGGATGGATTTCCACAAGACAGTTATTGTTTTCTAGCTAAAAGTATTCTAATAAGCATTATTATAACAGGCGAGCTCATCATGAGAAAAAGGAATTGGATTTGTCGAAGCCTCTCACTGCTGGAGCGTTCGTCGATCAAGCCAAAATGAAAGAGTTGCATGAATCATTGAGTCAACAGCTGCCACCCGAACTACCAATGGCGTGGCTGCTTGCTGAAAAGGAACGAATGGAAAATGTGAGTGCTTGTGGTTGAGCACATACACTTATGTCTTCTTATATTAAAATCTATACAGTATTTTTACATTATTTGATTTATTTTGCAGAAAATGAAAAAGCTATCGATAGCTGAGCGTCCACGACAGGAGCAGCCGGGGCCGAGTGAAGCGTCCACGTCATCAGCTCACGTCATGAGCAAGGCGATAGAAGTGCCCAAACCGAAAAACACTGACAAATACTCGGGATTAATGGTAATTATATGTTACAAAAAAAACGTATAGGTTAGCAAAAGGTTTAGGAAGTAATTACTTAATTTTCATGTATGGAAATTATTATCAGTAAAGGGAAATGATAAAATCCATTTTTTACTTAATTTGCATTTAATCTATACTTGTAAGTGTTTGTTTCCAACATTATTTGTTTAATGGTAAAACTTATAATTTTTACATAATATTCCAGGAATTTCCATTTGCTGATGGTAGTCCAATTGCTGAACTGGCAAACTTTTACCAAGAATGTTTGCAAGCAAGGTCGGTGAGCGACGAATGGACTGAACTCCTGGAAGGTTCCGTGTCCACAGACTCGGAAACACTTTCCAAACAACTGAAGATGTTCGAAGATGCAGTCCCCGAATTCGACAGCATGGTGGCGTCAATGTTTAGTAACTCCGAGACTGGATCAGAAAATTTCTAAGGTACATTCGTATGTCGTGTCATTGTACATAATCACTTTACTACGAAATTGTTGCAGTCTAGTAGAGTTGGGGTTTATAGAAAAATAGTCATTAATATGTAAGAGACGAAGGTATTCATGTGCTGGCAATGTTGATGTTTTATTTATTTGGACACTTGTGTTTATTCCATAAATATTTTAGTTTGCTTTGCTTTCTTGTATAATTCTTACATTATTTAATTGTGATGCGGAGTTGTAAAAAGTTATAATAATTTGTAATTGGTGTATAAATTAATTGCTCTAAGTCATAATGGTAAGACTGAAAAGGCAAGTGAAGGATAAATATGGAAGAAACAAGTAAGGGAAAGATCGACTGAAATTTGGACTTATACGCTATGTGTACTAATTTTCAAATTGATATTGTTGGGTTATTAGATAAAATAATATATCATGTTATATGTCAAATTATTCAATTGGACATAATACATATTAGCTATATATGGTAGTAATAAAATATATTGGTATAGATTAATATTCTATTGTCGTTGTATTTCAAATTTTAATGTTATGTACATTAATAGTACTTAAAAGTGTAACAATATTTGGTCCTACACTTTACGTTTTCAACAGAAATTTTAAAGGATATTTTAATAGCCTTAAAAAGCTATGTTATAAATAGTAGGCCTATTCTGAAACTTTACCTCTTGACAATTTGATGATGCGAAAATTTGTAGGATTATGTAATCTAGGGCCTGGATGTGACTAAAATGGACCAAAACATCACATGAGATCAATATATTGGTAAACATGACTAACAAAAGTATCATGAGAAAACATAAGTAACAAAGGTGGTAGCGCGATGACATAAAAAAAAAAAAACAAAGAAACATAACAAACAAAAAACCAATTGATCAGAATTGACATAATGAGTTTTTTATGACATAATTGGTTTTGGATTAGAAACATATTATCCAAATATTGCAAAATTGCCAAATCTACAATTTCGTATGGTCATTACAGTAAATGTATTTAATAGCGTTAATTCCGGCCCCTTAATTCTGAGACTAGTTACAAATGTCCCATTTCCTTAAGTTTCTTATTTCTACAAAATGTTCTAATTCTAAAATAACTAACTCACTAAACCCGGGCTATGAACATTCTTAATCCAACTTTCTGCATCGTCTGTGTGCCTTACATCCTATACTTATGTAAAACATGCTGAAGTGCCAATTATGTAATAAGAAATGTGTCGGGATTGCCAATACATCTGAGGGTCTTCAATCGAAGAATCAAACGGGCTGGATCCCTTATATTAAGACCCACAATCTATAATAATAATATAGTGAATTATATCTGTAGCTAAGTAAAAAATACTTCTCGTTTGCTAAGCAACTTCGTGTCCCTTAAAGCGACTGTCTTTCCTACATAATAGCTCCTATATAATCTTATACAAACGTTAAAACAAATGTAAAATATAGAAACAATGTTTAAATATAAACCCAGTCGGAAAATATATTCAAAAAATATTTTTAACCTAGATATAGTTGTGTGAACTGTATGCATATAAAAACTAAGTCTAGTATTATTTCAAGGTTGTTTCTGGAAAATTCACGTTTAATTATTACTGGGGTTTTCTAAGTTAAATTTATTTATATGTATTATGTAAAACTTGAGCTGAACTGAAACCGACAAAACTATATTCAAATTTCATATTCGTTGGTCAAATAGTAACAATTCCGAAGTCATCTCAGCGAGCTTTTTTAGTAAACGTTTGTAACACTGTAAAGGTTATTTTAGTCATAACATAGATTTTGTTAATGCAATATTTTTGTCTGTGAAACTATTTTAATTTCGAGAATAGTTATCCTGCACTCTTAACGGTATGAAGAAATTCGTTTATAAAATTATGAAAGAATGTGAATGTCAAGATACTTATTGAAAATGTAGGTATAAAAGTAAAAAACGTATACCGAAAAAAATATCTATGGCATTTATTGCGCTTTTGTTAATAATTCACAGGCATTAACCATATTTAAAGTAGTACCTATTTAATGCAAGGATTTATTCGACTGTCAAATGTATAAAGTGGATCGGCAACGGAAGTAATTAGATAGGTAGCAAGGCAAGATGCCGACACATAAGAGGCTATCTTGATTACGATAAGTTACGAAACGTTGAGATTGATATTATTAAACTTGCTTAATCAAATAATATTATTTTATGTATTATATATTTATGATTTTTGCATATAAGTCGTGTATATTAAATACAACAATAACAGCAGCATATCGTAGGATACGAGTAATCGTCAAGTTTCCTTATTAAACGGTAAGTAGGCGCTTTTCGCCTCTAATCGCCACTGCCAAATTGCCTCTGGCATATCTAAAAATTAAATTCTAAATATTATATATATTCTATTACAATTCTTTTAGCTCTAAAAAGTAGCTTAAGCATAAAGGCGTCAAACATAATAAATACTTAAAGGTTACAATTAACAAATCTTTATATATGGATGTATAGTATAATGTTAACGTGAGTTATAATTTAAAGATATCAAGTTTGTTATTGTGACACCAAAATCCGTTGTAACAATTTAAATGCGAAAGTGTGTGTGTGTTCGTTGTTTACGCTTAAACGGCTGAACCGACTGAAGAATTTCGGTTCTGCGGTTATTGGAATCGGGAGACGGTTATAGGCTACTTTTTGTTCGGGATAAATATTAGCTTACTGGGAGATAATTTGTATTGTACTAGTTGACGAAATAAACCGAAGCGACGGACCTAAACTACGTACATATAGTACTACTCTGCTACGGTAGTCACGAAACATACTATGATATATATCAATTGTGAATAACGCTTATTTGATTGCAATATTGCATCTGAGTAAATATGAAATGAATATTTTTCAATACTTGATTTAAATACGATACTTGCAGTTCTTCCATATTATATAGAATTGTGTATGCCCATAGAACAATCCACGTGAGGTATGTTGTCATTTGCATTGTTTATTAAATCTCAAAATTTCGCACAACGAGAAAAAAATATCTTCTCTTTGTAATTTCAAACTTGTATTGTTTCTTTGAATACATATGTATGTTCATAGAAATCGTGGTTCAAAGCCCTAGTCAGATATTATCATAATTGTGGTAGTTAATTTTAATATGCTTTTTTCTATTAATAGTCAATCATGGCGATAAAAATAATGATAACACAAGAATCTTACAAAAATGTCACAAATATTATATACAAAAATAGGTTTCGAGAACCCCGAAGGAATTTATAGTCTGAATTTATAACTTAGCTATAGAATAAAGGTTAAACAGATATCACCAATAATTTATTTCAAAAAATATTTTCATTTGCAATTAACAGTAAATTATATACATATAATAATTGTATCGGGAGGCAATGATCATAAATTCCTTTGATGTTTTCGCATCCTGTCAATACAAAATTTATACTAAAACCGTCGCTGGTTTCTAACATTATTATATTCTCTAAATTAATTAAGTTAAATTCGCAGAGGTTGTATTAATTATATCAGATATGTGTTTAATTTAATGGTAATAAATGTAATAATTATTATTTTCAAGTGTTAATGTAAATTTGTGGGCAACTTAAAGAAGCTGTTTAGTAAACTTTCTGAAAGAAGAATTGAAACATGAATATAATATAATATTATAATCTTATACTCACTGTAAGAATGTATTAACTTTAAGGCAACAATTAATGCCATATCAGTGTACTTGTAATAGTATTGTGAATACATTTCTGATTTATTTCTTGAATATTGTATCTTTTCCGGATACAAGACTTAATAGATTTGACCACTAAAAATTTCTCTACTAAGACTATTCTTGTCCATTACTAGTAACTCGAGTTGATATGCTTGATCATATATGAACGTTATGTCTAAGTTGAGTTTATACAAATATATAATCAATATTATCTATTTATTGATATATGACTTTGTAAATATATGTGTCATTACAGTGAAACCTGGTAAAGTGAGACGTCAAGGACCTTAGAATAGTTTTTCACTTGTATTTCACTAATTCAGTGTCTCAGATATCAAAGTATAAATAAATATATGTGTCATTTACAGAGGGTTCATTAATAAAGGCCATTATGCTTATAGAGGTGCGATTAATAAAAAAATATCGTATTCACTCGCTGTTAAATTCACTCGCTGGTTCAGTTATAGAGGTAACTATAAAGACAAAAGGAAAGAACGAATCGCAGATATAAGAGTTTTGCACCGTCCCATTAAAACATTCAGTGCCAAAGTGTTGGGGCCTCAGTGTGAGGTTCTAGTTGTGGAGGTTTCTCACTTGTCCAACCAAGTCCCATTTTACCAGGTTTCACTGTAAATATCCACCTGTTATAGTTGGATTGATAGAAATTCTCAGTAGCGTGTATAGCTCAATATCGATTATGTTATTGAAATATTTTATATTAAAAGAATAAAATAAATTAAATTTTAGCGTGCAAAGTATGTTTTATTTTTATATTATGTATAATCCATTTATTAGTATATAAGTTTAGTCATCTTCGGAACTCAATGTTGATGACAAGTCGTCCATGGGCTTGGGTTTCCCTTTGGGATGGATGCTGTTCACTTTGACATATTGACCAGTTATATTCTGAAATATAATATAATAACGTACATTACAAAGCAAGAGCATCTTTGATATTCCTAAATCGCTGCTAAAATAACTATTCTTCTATACTACTAAGAATAAATAGTAATAATAGTCAAGGTTTGAATAAACTTTCACCTGATCATCCAATGTAGGACCATACGTTCTTAATACTGAGTCGCAGAGTCGTTTTGCAAAAACCGACCTACGATGGTGTGCGCGAACCGCGTCGTGCAACAGTGCGTGCGTCATGTGCGCGCGATCCGCCGAACGTGCTACGCAACGCACCTCGCGCAACGCGTCCAACGCTATATTTAGTCGGATTCTACCTAAGAATGCGTATAGAGAACATTCTTCTTCATATTCCTAGAAAACAACAGGGATTCAAAGTATATGAGCGGTAATCAAGAAACCGGTTAAATTTTTTTTTCGTCTATAGATAAATGTAGAAACCGTAGTCTTATACCAAATGTGTATTTGTAAGACCACACCAATACGTTTTTATTAACGCTACACTAAATAATCAAAGGATCATGACATGAAGGAAGAAAGCCCTTGAGTTTGATGATGTGGTATCGGAATTTAGAACTTAAACCTTTGCATTGGTTAGACTGGAATGTGTGATAATTGCATTCGCCAATGTGCATGAACAATTCTGTTGCGAAATTACAAGATGTCTCTTTTTCGACTTTTGAGATTAGAAGCTGTCTTTTAGATAAATTGAACAAGACGGAATTATAACGACTTCACATTAAAAAATATCTTGTCGTGGGTAATGGAAAATGCGAGATATGATATGAAAAATATCCAGACCCGAAACAGTCACCTTTGGATTACAAAAAATATTCTCTTGATTCCCCGAGTTTAAGCGTATGCCGTTAGAGGTGCCGGCTTCGATATTTTATTTCACCTACTTTTATTTTTAGTATTTGCTATAACGACACTCTACCATCTGATGGTAACTAGGACTCAGATTCCTATACTATTAATTATAATAAAATTTGGTGGGTCAGATAATCACTAGTGATACTTGAGTGCGTCATCTGGCTTTAATAAGTCAATGCACTTTACACCTTAATGCACATGAATTGCATACATGTCCGACAGTCTAAAATTTCGCCATGCATACAAAATGCAAACCGGATGTTTATTTAGTAATTTAATAAATTGTTAACGCTTACCCTCTTGCGGTCGTTTTCGATTACATCCTGTTGTTGACGTTTTATTTCTTTAGCCCATCCCCTGCAACGGCAGCATAAATTACATTTAGGTCCTAGTCGCTTGTTTCGATTTCTCTTACGCGGCTTCTCAAACGCATTAATTAATTCTAACTCTAGACTTAATTTATGGCTAAATTGGTTAATAAAAAGTTACGGCCATTAATGTTGTAAATGACAGCAATTATAAAAGCCGCGTGGCGCAGTTGACTAGATACCAGCTTGCGAAACAAGAGGCGATCCCCGCGACGAGACAAATATTTGTATGATCCACAAAACATTTGTTTTGGGGCTGGGTGTTTATGAGAGCAAAAAGCCAGTCGTTTTTTCTCATTACAGCGACACAAAACGTGTACCAATGTGACTATGATATGGTGTCAAAACCAATGTATGTGACTCGTCATCATTCCCTTGCGGTGTTCCCAATTTTTATTTAAGGTCGGCGTAGTATTTTCATATACTTCCAAACATCCCTATCAGCCATCATGTACCGTCATTCACCATTTTTATTTCACATTTTCACGCACTCTATACATCCCGGCGACAATGTATACAAACAATATCGGTATAAATTTCAAAAATAGTTCTCATTTAATACCGAAGCCTCATCATAACTATTTTAAATGCAACATATTTGCTTACTTGGCAATGTGCAAGAACTCTTCTAGCGTTTCTTCGTCATGAGAAAGTAAGCCCACATTTTGAACCTTCGTTTCGGCCCACACGTCCATAAGTTTAAACGTCAAATAGTGAGAGCAGAGAACTAACGCGCTCTATAAAAGTTTACAACGCTGCTTAAGATACGACAATAATTCTATTAAGATAAAGGCGGGCCTGTGGAGCTTTGGGCATGGGTTTGTCCACAATGTAAAAACCGACATAGTAAACCGGAAGCAGTACTTACATTGTTTTTTAATTAAAGCGATATATCTAAATATTTCGGGCATATAACCAGAATCTCGCAGTAATATAATTAAAATAAATTAATTCAAAAACATTATGAATCAATGAAATAATTGTACCAACCTCATCTTCAGGTGTAAGCACGATGTTCTTATACAGATTGTAAGCTTCGTCAGCTAACGTTACTCTATACTCTAAGTCCTCCTTCAACATGTGCAGGAGAGCATAAGCCTACCAACAGAAGATACATAAAGCAAAGGCACCATATGGGCGACACAAAAGTATTCAGAATCAGAAGAGAACAGTTTTAAATTATAAATAATTAATATCAAATGATGACTAAAAAAAAATCAAATCAAATGATGACTAAAAAGAGCAGTGATGGCCTCGAGGTTTGGGCGCGCGGTCGAGAATCTCGACGGTCGCGGGTTCGAACCCCAGGCACACACCTCTGACTTTTCGAAGTTATGTGTGTATTCACATTGAATTATCACTTGCTTTAACGGTGAAGGAAAACATCGTGATGAAACCTGCACCCCTAAGAGTTCTTAGGAATTTCTTAGGTGTGTAGTCCGCCAACCCGCACTAGGCCAGCGTGGTGGACTATGGCCTAAACCCTCTTAATGGTAGAGGAGACCCGTGCTCAGCAGTGGGCGTATATGGGCGTATATGAAGAAGAAGAAGAAGATGACTAAAGCTTAAACAGTAATGTTTTATTTATTGTTAACGCTATAAATTTTAATTTAAATGACTTTCCACAAAAATCTACGAAGTACATACATATATAAGAGGTTGTTTCAATTAAAAGATTTTTGAAAGCCTTTTACATGTTTATGGGACAATTCGAAGATTAGGTATCTCCTCGAAAATATCTTATTAAATATTTAAAATTTGATATGCGCCATGTGAATTCACTACTTATACTAAAATAGTACATACTACTTTACCTTGGACATTCTAGATCCCGCCAGATCCGAGGCTGCTAGGCATACTGGAGTTCTTTGACTAAATCCCTCGCGGAATTCGGGATTATTCATTACTTTGCGAACTTCCAGTGCCATTAGGGGACAATCCATATCTATTAATATGTTAATAATTAATATAGTTCAATTTTATGTGACAACTGGCTCGCAGAGTAAGTGGTCACATTGCGAAAAATCAGTACGATGGCTTACACGTTCCAGCATAAAAGAGTGTAAAACCTTTTGGAGAACACAAATGTACCTATTTATCCCGATGTACCAGTTGAAGTAAATGATTTAAATATGTCATTGGGATTGCGATGCGCTATCACCATAAGCGATCATAACATTGAGGGCAATGCTGTACTCGTAGAGGCATTAGAAGGCAAAGTATGTGCATTATACGCATTACGTAGGCATCTGTAAGTGCAGTGCAGTCGCAACAGTGTCTCATAGTAAAAACAATTCCAGCCATGGATGACTTATAAACACAATTTCGATTTGTCCATTAGTGTACCTACACATAGATATATACCGGAAAGGCACCCATTTGTTAAGGCCTCACTGCTGAGCGCGGGGCTCCCACCTAAAATTACTAAGAACTTTTAGGTAAGCGGTTTCATCACGTCGTTCTCCTTCGCCGTTAATGTTACCTACATTATTATTGTGAATACATATAATTTTTTAAAGTTAGAGGTGCGTGTCTGGAGTTCGAACCAGCGATTGCCAAAACTTTAACACGACCGCGCGCCGAAACCTTAAGATTATTACGAATAATATTATGTTACCACATACACCAACTTACTTACCCTGAATAAAACCATATTCATTAAGTTTTACGCCTGTTCTTTGGCACTCATCTCGAAATAACGCGGCTAGAAGACTTGCAATCGTTGAACCTCGGCTCACGACATTTGGATACTGAAAGTTGAAATATTATGTACTAACGTAAAACTGGACGCGAAATATATTTATAATCTTGGTGTTTCTTACAAGGCATAACATAGAGCAATAACATCGCATATACATTACCTAAGTGGTCTGAAAGGGCGGCGTATAAAATCGAATACAATTCCGTTTATTTGTTTTGATCTCGCTAAACAATTTCTGTATAAAGGAGGTTAATTTACATTAAGATATTGCCACATTAAGAAACTGTGCATAGTTACCACATTAGCAGCGCCGAGATTGGCTCGCCAGGTGACTAGCTGTCCTAAGGCATCGCCGGCGCGGGCGATATCACATATCAGCGCGAGGGCAATACATTGAACAGGAGGTCGCGACATCTGCCGACATTACGTTTCAGAACAAAACATTCATGACAAATATGAACCGAATTGTCCTGTCCTATATCATTTACTTTTCTGGGGGAAAAGTTGACAAATATCCTACTCAATCTATCTTCGTCCACTGCTAAACGTAGGCTTCCCCAATTAAGGAGCACAGCAAGATGGTCCCACTACCTTTTCAAAACATCACTTTGTGAATATTTTAGATCACATAATCTTTTAAGATATTACAGATGAGTGCAGGGTTAGAACTCGAACTCCTTTCCTACTTTTAATTAACAGTTACCGAATACCACATAAAAATGATTTGCTGTTCTTCAAACTTTCACCAACTCAAGCACATTCTAGAGGTCTTGAGTCTGATTCCAGCAATATATTGTATTTCTGATAATTAGGATGCTTGATGTAACTACATTGTTAAATTGCACTGATGCTATAAATTTATTAGTATAACTGAATCACCCAATTTTCCTCAAAACGTTCGCCATTACCGTTAAAATGGTAATGAGCTAATGAGGTAACAGTTGTACTAACAATAGACATAAGACATCTATATGCTACATATAACGCAGCGTTTTCAATAGAGCTTGAAAACGACAATAATCAACTTTTGTCCTACCCAAGTATGAAATGCGTCCTAAGAAACGGCCAACGAACAATCAGCGGTTCATTGAATGGAGGAGGAAATCACGCTCCCCTTCTTGTACATGTCGTTTGCAACCTTTATTAATAGAATATCCGTTGGTCTAAACGAAAAGAATTGATATAAGTGCCCCGTGTACCGCTACCAATTGCCAATTGCAAAGTGACCGTTACATAAACAAGATCATTATTCTCTTATTTTTTTTTATTTTTTTTTTAACTATTTTATTCAATGCCTGAAGAAGTCATCGAGGCCCCAGAGGTGAAATGGTTTGTCAACAGCCGCTGAATTTGGAATAACAACTCAATAACACAAGACCAACGAGGTTATATTCGCTCTAATTTGGGAAGACTCTAAACAAAACTCTGGTACATGTTTCCAAACAATGCTTTCATTTGCCATTACAATACTGCATCAAAAATTCTTAAGAAAAACATCTGTGATAGCGAATCTAAGGCCCCAGGACATATCGCACTATTTTCAAAAAACAAATTACTTAATAAAACATAAAAAAGTGGTCTTTTTGCACGATATTGAACCTACCATAGAGCAAGTTCTGCGGTTTAACCTAATTTTTTTTCTTATTAAAACATCTACAGGGTAACATGAACCCAACATAATTATAAACACTTACAGTTATTATATCCAATAATTTGTATATACCATTATTAGCAACGAACATTTCTCGGTAATCATGTTTCCATACGATCCCTTGCCAGATGAAGTTCAAAAGTGAAATTAATAATCTGTTGGAGAAACGAGGCAATACGAGTATCTTAGTAATATGGTGTGTGCAGTAAAATCTTAGTTATTGCTGTTAACTTAACACGAGAATATTCCTACTGCTAAATCTAATTTCTTGATTTCTGAATGTTTTTTGAAACCCTACTTTACACGAACGGTTCTGGGAAGTTTAGTCTTGTATTTTGTAAGTATTTCGAGTACATATTTGTCTAATTATTCACCGCCACACGAAAAGTATTTAACCCGTAATTCTGAACCACGCAGGCTTATGACTCTTATTGGAAATACTTTGGATACAATGCTGACACTTGTATTGAGTAATAAAGGATAAACCCTGTTCGCTTATCACCAAACTAGTTGCTACTCACCTGTTGCTGACGATAAAATGTTTGTCAAGCGAGTACAACACAACGTCGACCATTCTCCTCGCCAAGGTGTTGATGGCCGAGGGCCACGTGATGTGAGGATACACGCAGCAGTACACCTGTCTACTAAGTTCTATGGCGCTGGTCAACAAGCGGAGGCACACGGCCAGTACAGCCTGACTCTTCTCAACTGGCGGGAGTTTCTGCTCCAAGAGAGTGTAACATAGATCTGAGAGAAGAGTTGTCTGTTGAAGTCTGTTTCTTTTTAAAAATAAATTACGCTATGGTATATAATGCTACCATTTTTTTAAATAAATGTAATTGACATTATCTCTTAACTTATATTAATTATTAACATTTAATAAATGCTGCTATGTTTCCTGTTCGACTTCCTGGACGACTTGCAGGACATATTCAGATTTGTTGAATATTAAATTGTCTCAAAATTAAAATTCTGTCCATACTCGACCATGTTAAAACTAATGTAAAAAAAGATTATGTAATATATTTTTTTAACATTACAGATCTATTACGTTGGTATTGCTAAATGTAAGATAATTATTATTTTTTATTATAAGCTATATTGATCGATAGATACACACCCGTTGGCCTAATTTATCGCAAAAAGTGAAAGATCACATTGAACAGAACCCACGCAAACCACTCCTAAATTTAATGACCACAACCAATACTTACTGACAACGATTATAATTCCGTGGGAATCAAACAGATCTCTAAGCGTTGTCTGCCTTCCCTTTGGGTCTGGTCTCCTTCGATAAGTAGCTACTTGTAGCAACCGCACACACCAATACAAAACTGGCAATTCATAAGGACTTTCCGAATACCATTCGATATACCACATAATCCTAAAATAATAAAAGTATATTCCACAAGAAAACAAATTTTGAGCCGCTAGAATCAAAAATTAGGGGGGAGTAGACTCTGATTAAGCAAACATATTGACGGTCACACAAATATATTTTTTTCAGTGCGTCCACCGCTTTGTGACCAACTATCGCTATATGAAGCTTGCATTTATTAAACAACTACGCATATTATATCCTTACGTCATTTCAGCCAATATTTGTTTTACAAAAAAGCCCATTTTCCGGTTTTCCTCAGTTTACAAATTCAATTGTGTGAATTTGTCTAAAACGTATTGTTACTTAACTTTAAAAACCGTTTTACTCCTCTAGAATGAAATATTTAATAATAATTTGTCTTAAAATATTGTTGAGCAAAAGTCTTGTTTATGCCAATGAGAGACGAGCAACGAAAAGTCTTCCAAAAACATCCACATTCTTCAAACGTATTGTGCTAAGGAATGAGATAAGGGTTTACCTACCTTCTTATTACTCCATATTCTTTAGTCAGTTTGGCTGGAATGAATGGTAGGGCGCATACCAAGGCTTGAAGTGCAGTTTTTCTAATTTCGCCAAAAAGTGCTTGTGACCAACGCGCCCTGAGATAGCAAAGACCTGGATCCAGTAAATACATTAAACCGAGTAACCAATAACGTGTTTCCACCATCTGCAATATTCATCATTCTTAGAAATGTGTTGCTTACATTTTTTAGCCGCTGCAATAAAACCATAAAAAATCAATATTTTTTTATGACATTTGTTAACACCAAATAACTAATCTTTTGCTCCCATCCTATTTATCATCATCATCATCACCCCATATACGAACCACTGCTGGGCACGGGCCTTCTCTACCATTAAGAGGGTTTAGTTAAGTTTAGTGCACCACGCTGTGCAGGTTTTATCACGATGTTTCCCTTCACCGCTAAAATTAGTGATGATTTATCATGAATACACACATAACTTAAAAAAATTAGAGGTGTATGCCTGGGATTTAAACCCACAACCGTCAAGGTTCTTGATCGCGCACCTTAACTTCGAGGCCATCACCTTTTCCTAAATCCTAATAAAAATCAGAATTTATTTGCGACAATAAAATCTTGTAATATAGCCACTTACAAATCTATTATAAGGAAAGACTTTAAGAAAGTCAACGCCTAGATAAATGAGTATTTTCTTAAATTGTACATCTGACTGAGACGTATTAAAGTTAACAGTACGGATCCAATCATTTCTTGGTGGCAATTCAGTTAAAACTGCTAAAGAAAATACATCTGCAAACAAAATATTGTAATGGATGGTTAAGGAATAGTCTTATAAAACTTCTTCATCAACCCATATACGCCCACTGCTGAGCACGGGTCTCCTCTACCATTAAGAGAGTTTAGGCCATAGTCCACCACGCTGGCCTAGTGCGGGTTGGTGGACTACACACTTAAGAAATTCCTAAGAACTCTTAGGTGTGCAGGTTTCATCACGATGTTGTCCTTCACCGTTTAAACTAGTGATAATTCAATGTGAATACACACATAACTTCGAAAAGTCAGAGGTGTGTGCCTGGGGTTCAAACCCGCGACCGCCGAGATTCTCGACCGCGCGCCCAAACCTCGAGGCCATCACTGCTTTTTAAACACGGATAAACTAAACGTTTTTAAACCAACTTTTTTAAACGGATACTTATAAAACACGGATTAAAAATTGTTGATTTTGTACCTGGCATGAGAATGGTAGAAAACACCGTGAGTCTCTCTCCAAAACACTTCAGCAGTACGTGAGCAATAACTGTGAGAGATATTCTCTCGTGACGATGTTCTCTCGCTCGGCATTCGTAACGGTATGCCCAAATAAAACATCTGTACAAACAAATACATTGTTTTATTTAAAAATGTTGACTCCTACTGAAATTTGACTAACAATATTGCAATCATGTGTCGAACCACAACATATAGCTATATTTTGCACTTTAGATGTCAACGGCTTGTGCTAGAGATGGTTAAGAAAAAAGCGAATTGTTTATTCTGTTTGTCCGCCGTTGATAAATAATGATATTTTAGTTACAGTGGCATTTACAGTCGTGATGCCCCCCGAACATGCTCGCGATGAATCAAAATTGCGGCAGTTGCAGGTTCTAACTTCAGGCACACACTTATGAATTTAAGAAGTTTGCATGTAGTATTCATAATTAATTAGAAGCACCCTATATAATTGTTCGCTCAGTTGCATTATACGAGCGTGCTGGATAAGGAATAAGTTGTAGTAAACAGTTGTTGATTAGCGCCGTGCGAAATAATTTACATGAATTGATATAAAAGTTATACTCCACCTTTGCGCATAATTATCTGGACACGGAAGCATTGGTTGTTGCTTCGGGTTTTCATCTAAATATTGCTTAGTGGAGTTGACCAAAACCAAAAGTAAAGATAGCGTTGTAGACATATTCACGCTGCTGTCACCTGAAAATTATTAGTATTGATAATGTGTTACTCGGAAAATAACAAACTAAAAAAGAAATGGGAAAATCAGTCAAAAACAGTCTTTTTATCACTATCGACTGGTTTCACATATGTCTCGTTTTTTGTCTAGGACTTTTTTGGATGAAAGTTTTCAAACAGACATTTTTTCGCGATAGTAATATTGGATGGAAATTAAAGTCTATATAAATTGAGTAATCGACCTAATTTAAGATTTATGTCGTCGAGATCTGCAGGGTTAATGTCGTATACCGGTAGCTTCCTCGTGGGAAAATAAGGATTGAAACGATAGAAAACGTTGTCATAAATATTTTCGTTGATCATATGGATACCTGAAATTAAATAAACGAGGCTTAAATAAATTTTGTCACATTTAAAAAATATTAAAGGTGAAACTACGTACAATTCTGCATAGAATCACAAGCGAGAATCAAAGCAATTTTCAAGAAAGTTGGGAAGCGGTGCGAAGTGGCCACCGCGAGCATTCTTACTGCAGTTTGGTACAGAACTGGAGCGGCAGCAGCCAGCACGTATCGCATGTGCACGGCGTCTTGTGAACGCTTATTGTCGGGAGCCGACAGCTGCCAAATAATCCCTTTGGACACCATGTCAAAGAAATTGTCGTCTTCAAGACGCATCAGCAGGTATCCTGTAACGTTTACGATGACTGAATGCATTACGAATGGTACGGTAACAACCAAAATCTCTATAATCGCTAAGGTTATAGAGCGTTTGGTTAATTTTTAGTAATTTTTAGCTGACCAAAATTGCATAAAGGCCGGGTGTACGTTGATAGAAAATAACTTCAAACTATAACAGCCAATATCACAACTTATATCTTAAGGATTCAGCATATTGTATGAAATTGTTTGTTGAATTAATTATAATTGCATTAATTGTATTATCCTATGACTTATTTCAATGGCTGGCAAAGTGAGGAATGAATGACGGTAATAACACAATACCCCGTTACAAATTGCACTCTACTGATCAGTTATAGGCAACTGTCGCATATGAATGGTACGTAAGAAATTAAAGGCAAGCACATTCAATATGTACGACGCATAGTCGGACCATACAGTGAATACACAAAAGGAGTAAAACTCCCTAGAGCGAGGCTGACATTGTCCTCATTACCCACCGTTATGGCATGCAATTAAATAGATATTATCCAGTCGTATTTGACTACGGCTCATTGGCCTGGCGTTAAAATACTCGATCTGAATTGTTTACGAGGATTGATTAACGAAATAGCTTGGAGAAGAAAATCATCTTCGGCTTTAGATACTTTAGATTCCTTTCAAATCAGGTTTTGGAATGCATTCATAATATATTTGTACATTATATATTTGTAAGACTATCAGTGAAAATAAAGTGTTTGGTGCAGAGCAAGATCCCGAACCGTAGGTATTTTGCGGATCTATGAACACACCACTCATCAATAAATATCCTTTGCTCTGCACACATATAAATAAAATCTAAGCAAAGTAAAGACAGTTACAATGACAATTTGCTAGACTTAAATAAATTATAGAGTACATATCCGTCTTCATAATAATTTATTCATTAATACAATTTCTATTGTACAGCTACACTCGGCGAAAACCGGTAAAATCATAAAAAAACATACAATCTGAAATTAGTTTCAACATAACGTTGTAGGGGCATGCCTCATTGGAATATGTAAGTATTAACAAATTCAATCTTCTGTTGCCCTGTTCTCAATTACATTTGGGGTGGACGCAAACTTAAAAGAACGTATAAGATAAAGTATAAGCAGCTGGTGGAATTTTAAATATATAATTGTGCTGAAAAAGAGCGCATTGTCATTTGGTGGTAAGTGTCATTATATTTAGTATACTAAGAGTGTCATTCACCAGTCCATAATAAATATGTATGTAACATTTATTGATTCATTCTTGTGTAGGCATCGTCAGTTCACTGAACGCTAGTAATTCCTTGGGTGACTTAATGTCTTTCTATTGGTATTACACTGACGCTAGTCTGGTTGATAATTAACAAGTAATCTACCATTAGCATACATGGTTTCGGGCCGTCTCATTTTTTTATACCAAAGAATATTTTCCCAATTCATTATGAATCACAGCACCTTCTTGCCTCAACGGCATAAAATATTTGCTCAACATATTTGCATTGCAAAACTCAATAAGCTTTTTTTCAGAAATATAGATCTTACTTCTTAGTTGCGTAATAAATATTGTCTTATACTTACCCAAAAATCCGATGTAGTTTCTCATAACATCAAAATATTTAATGACATCCGAACCAGCTATGAGTAATATTGGCTTACTGATATGAAACAACATCATCTCTAAGAGTTGGCGAAATGTAGGTACTTTGTGCAACGTTTCCACGAGGTAATCTATAACACTGCATACTGATTCTAACATGTCAATTCTCTGAATATATTCTTTAAGACAATTATTTTGATTGAATTACATCGGTCAACAGCAATTTTGCGCACGGGTTATATATAATTAATTTTTATTGCTTTAACACCTAGAAATAAGAATTAGAACAAAACATAGTTCTGCGTTCAGTAATCCATGCGAAAAAAAAATAGTTGACCAGTGTTATTGTATGCCAGTTACTGATTCACTGAAACTTTCTTGATTTCACATTCATAACCCCTCGACTGTATTCTCGGAAGGGTTTGGCCGAAAGTGCATTTCTGCAGGTATGTGTCAGTCCTACGTAGTGGGAGAACATAGCCAGACTCCAAGGGCCAACTGAGAATTTTCTATTGAAAACGGAAAAACACTTTGCCACAGGAATCAAACCCAGGACCTCTAGATCGCATACATGAATCGCTGGACAAAGAGGCAGTCATATTCTGAATTCTGAGTTACCAATATACACTTATATAATGTAATAAAATAATATTATCTAAAAAAGCTATTGTCTATAGCAGGGGTGGCCAACTTAATTAGACTCAGGTTCTCCTGTTTACAATGAAATCCTGTGCGATCTACCAATTTCATACTTGTTGAAATCATAAATGAAACAGCACAGTTCAGTACACCATCATGTAGTATTTTTTTTATTTTATTAAAAGAGAAAGTATAAATTTTAAAATTATTTAGTATAGTATAGTAAAATTATTTAGTAACAACGTACTTGTGTCTACGTATTTATATTTTTTTGCCTTGCCACGATCGACTGGACTAACAGTCGCAATCGACCGGTCGATCGCGATCGACCTCTTGGCCACCCCTGGTCTATAGGAACCTTTTTTTTATAAATTTGTCTTGTACTTTACAAGTTCTTTCAGAATTAAAACATTATTTATTTACATCTCTTTTCCGTAAGTATCAAAGGAATTAAATTTCGCTTTTATAGTTTTGGTAATCATTCAAAGGATACATATCCATGTTTGATGACTGCGGCGAAGTCCTGAAGATGTGTTTCCAAACGCGACTGTTGCTGATTGACCGTAGGGTCCATAACAAGGAATTGTAACTTTTTAGCCAAACCCCAATCCAACGTCAATGCGCAGTTTTCTGTCCAAGTAGGATCTGAAACAATATCCGCCTGAGTCACGAGTAGGTATGAAAATAATTATATTTATTGTATAATAATTTGCTTATCTAAATAACCTTGACAAAACGGTACGTAATAAACTGTATGTAAGTATTTTCCTTACTACCTGTGCAAAGTTTATGAATAACTGTCACATTTCCCGAGCCAAGGTAAAGTTAATGGTTAACCTTAACAGATAGAGTTAGAATAGAAAATCGTGAACATAATTAAGTTAGTTCGGTGTTTATGAACGCTGAGCATGCAACACTTGTGTTCTAAGAAGTTGTTTCAATTTAATGACCACGATAAGTAATTATTTTAACTGTTGCATCCTGAGCTGAACATCTATTAGAAATCGTGAATAATATTAAACTTAATAGCTTATTTTAAATAAAAATATAAACTGCATACGTAGATAACGACTCGCTAGTCATCGGATGCCTTTAAACTAACATTTGTTACAAAAAAATACTCTACCACGTGACATCCTAAATCCTCATTGGTTTGACAGCTTATATCAGATTACCGTACTGCTCAACCCGGTCCAACACATCGACACGAACATAATGAAAGTATAGATTATGATAACCGAACAATGGGTTTGCGGGTCGACAGGAGAAATTAATTTGATCAAAAGGGTAAGTGGGCGAGGGAAAGCTATTCTGGTTTTTAGAAGGACATACCTCCTAATAACGCGCTGCACTTTCATAAAATACCGTGTCGATTGCTATTTGTAGATGTCAATAGATAGCTGCATACTATTATTTATAAATTCAAATTACTTTTAGATTTTCATGGCGTTGACTATCTATAACACATCAACACTATGACATGTTGAAGAAAAATGCCGTATTAATTTGTGCAATATGATGTGACGCGATGGAGATATGTCGTCCAGAGTGGTACGACGGTACTCACTTGTTCAAGTAAACAATGTACGCATTTATTAGTAATTCATCACCATTTCCTTTAATGGTGACAATCCGTACTTGGCCTGAACATTTTAGTAAGTGTAGTCTTTAGTTTAATAATTTAAGAATATCCATTACTACGAGTATGTCTATACTCCGTTGGGCTCAAGTGGATTGGTTCAAAAAATTATAGCAGACTTTTGGACTTATTAGATTTTATACGCGTATGTCTTAGTTATCATCCTAGGTCGCCACTTCACCGCCACAAAAAAATGAATACATATAAAACTTTCCGAAAGAAAATATCTAAATACACTCTCGCTGTGACCCCCACAGGGGTAGACACAGTTTATTAAATGCCACAAGCTGCCATTCCGACACTGCTTTTGCTTCTTCAACATTCATACGTCTTCTTATACATGTACTTTGGTTATGGGTACTCCCTAACATAGTTTTGCGGAGAACATCATGAATGATAAATATCGCATATAATCAGATCCTGTAATCAGTGGTCTATGAGAAGGAAGTGCAGAAACAGCGCATTTGTACACTATGAATTAATAATGGCAGTCCTATGGAACCTTTCAAAATACAGTATCAACATGTTTCAAAACTTTGAGATGTTAACAACCCTAAATTGAAACTAAACTTTAGTATTTATAGTTACCAACGGGAACTGGATCCAATCTCTTTAAAATGTTTCTTTTAAGTAGACCTTTTTGAGAATATTTCTTTCCTTCAGGCCCATGAAAGCAACCAAATGAATCTGATGATCCGGATATGGATTCAGACATTCCAAAATACTGATCTCTGGTTATTATCTCATGTTTTGTTTCGTGCTTTGGTTGTCTTAAAAACTGCGTCTGGGACGAATTCGTCGATTCACTCCCAATCTTCGCCTTCTTAGACCTTTCCGGAGTATTTTCATTTACATTTGTATTCAATGTGTTTAAAGCGGGATGTTTTTTGTCCATGTTTAAAAATTCCCTGCACTGTTCCTGTCGGCCGACAAAGGTGCAATTTGTTATTCTAATGACATGACATATGTTTGACATATTGGAATTTGTTTGAGTTCAACAAACGTAAAAACGTTTTTTTTAAACAGTAAAACCTTAAATCTGTGTATATGAAACATTCACTATGTACATATCTGTATATTATTTAATATTTTCCTTTTATTTAAGAGTCATCCTTGATGAGCAATCTTAATGTACTTTCACGAATCGTGTTCTTCGTATTACGACACTCCTTTTTAGAGTGGATGCTATTAAATGCGATTGTTTCCGTTCTAATTAAATAATATTATTATTTTCATTTATTTCGCGTTATAAGATTATGAAACTTTTAAAAATCGTTTGCATAATTCTGCATAATTTGAAACAGTCATAAAATTTTTTTGAAGTACGCAATTTTTTTTGCTTATATATGGGTCAAAATTATAAATGGTGTTGTGCAATGGATTGTGAAGCAGCTATCTGTGACATCTTCTGTAGCTGAGTGGTGGTAAGCGAGGCAAATCGGTCAGGTCCCCTGCGCCGGCGCTGTTCCGTCCGGCTCGCGGCGGCCGCACCGCACGAGGGACCAACGCGGCGGCGAACACTCACTACTCGTTCTGCTCAGTTGTACCTCGGCTTCGGTCGCTGTCGGTTGTGCGTCGTGCTTATGCTAAATTGTGCGATAATTCATTAGTTTTCCCCACGAGAAAACCAAGTGAAATAAAAAATACCAAACAGATGTAACGCGTCTGTGGACATTCCTGTGTGTGTATTTGTAGTTGTTAATCGTGTGTTTATTTACGGCCGATTCTACTATTTCGGTGAGTATTTCGTGCAAGTTTTTCTATGCCGGACGAGGCGAACGTTTTGTTTTGTTGACATTATTACGTACGTTGTATTGATAATGGAAATCTTGGCGACGGTTTTTAGTTTAAAATTTAGTTAGCATGTTTCGTTTGTACCTTTGGCAATCCATTGGCAGTGTTGGTCAGAACTCAAGTCATTATTTAGTATCTTTGATATTACCCACTGGAAAGTTCTCAGTTCACAGCGCTGAGTCCTAGATACACAGTTAAAAGGCGCTATTAAAATACTGAACAGATAAAACCAACGGACGGTTAATAGAATGGCGTTACAGCAATTGTTGCAAATTGAATGACAGGTGTATGAATAGGACGGTATGATGACTTGATGACGCAAGTACCAACTCATTTTATATTACCAAACCAAGTAACGAACATTTAACGTTCTCACGCGTACTTTGTGTATAAACTGTATTACATTTAATTAAGATCCAAATTGGTATGTTTGAAAAGATTGATGAACGCACATGCGGCAATGGAAGGAAAATGATTTGCAACCGTCGTCTGTGTCTCACACACTTATTCGAACAGCCACAAAACGTGTTATTATATAGTTATTTCAAATTATAAAATCGTTTATATAAACAAGTAATATTATTATACGACCGTGTCTTATGGCATTTGCAGTGATTTATGTAAATTACGTCGGATCGTAGTGGTACAGGTGGTGTACATATACATTGATAGGTGCTTATCGAAATATTGTTAGTAACGTTCTTAAAACTTATTCGTTTTTTAATGACAATTTATTGTTATTATAAAATATATAAATAAACCATACCCTTGCTTGAATATATTACAATCTTGAACAACATCTACCCTTGTGCAAGGTTTTGTATTACTGTAGGTCATTCATCATTTATATACCTAAGTACATGTCTTTAAAAACCTGGGTATGTTATGTTAATTTAAAGTGGATTGTTGTAGATTCGTAATCTTGTTTAAATTTATTTTTTAAAGGAACATAAGGTAGGACGTAGATATCCTATAAAACTTTAGCCTCGTTTCTGAAAGGTTTAATTTTTTACTTTAGTATTTTCATAGTACTACTAGTAAATACACCCAACAGTCTTATCCCACACTAGGTTACAAGTCCTGTGTCGTGGATGTCAGAGATTATGAAAGTCTTTTTTGATCTCACAAACACCCAGACATGACAAATATTTCTTCTAACATAAATAATTCTCGGTGCGGGGATCGAACCCGCGGCCCCTTGTTTCGCGAGCTGGCTTCGTGGCTAGCCAACTGCGCCACGGGACTGTCGAATGTAATATCTGTTGTTGTTTTATCAGAAAATTATAATCTAGACGTAATAATTCATCAGATCATTCTTATAGCATCAAGTAATGTATATTTTTCAAGATACAATGAAAAATATTGTATTTAATTGCGGCTCGTGATTGTATGACTCACCGGAATATTAAACGTCCTTAATCAGCTTGCTCCAGATCATCTAATTTTTATATTGATTCTCGGTGTAACTTTGATAACAACAAGCAGCCCGAGTTTCTCGACGTATGCGTGCATAATATATCGTACCTACGCGCCCCCGCGTTATTACAACCTACGCTCCCACTATACCTATTACTTGTATCCCGAATTTCGGAATTAATATGTTTCCAGCTGTCCAATTTCTTTACTTTTGTAATATACACACATAACGTAGAAAATTCAGAAGGCCTGGACTTGAACCCGCGATCGTCGTTGACTGCTCGACCGCGCGCCTACACATCGAAGCCATAATTTTGTATCATCATCATCATCAGCCAAAGGACGTCCACTGCTGGACATAAGCCTTCCCCAGAGACTTCCAAAGCGTTCTATTGGAAGCGACCTTATTAATTTTGTATTAATTGAATTAAATTATAATGTTTTTTTCACAGCAGTGATGGCCTCGAGGTTTAGGCGCGCGGTCGAGAATTTCGGCGGTCGCGGGTTCGAACCCCAGGCACACACCTCTGACTTTTCGAAGTTATGTGTGTATTCACATTGAATTATCACTAGTTTAAACGGTGAAGGACAACATCGTGATGAAACCTGCACACCTAAAAGTTCTTAGGAATTTCTTAGGTGTGTAGTCCGCCAACCCGCACTAAGCCAGCGTGGTGGACTATGGCCTAAACCCTCTCAATGGTAGAGGAGACCCGTGCTCAGCAATGGGCGTATATGGGTTGATAAAGAAGACGAAGATGTTTTTTTTTTGCGCCGCTGAAATTTTAAAGTAAGTCGGTTAATTCGAGTTAATCCAGGATTAATAAGAATGAATTCTTAAAAAACCAACTTCAGTAACTTTAATATCTTCAAAATTGCCTACATAAAAATTGATACCTACTATTTCATTCGTCAAAAGAATAGATAGACAGGCGACCTTTCCAATATATTATTTACGTTATAAGCGTATTCGATGTATAAATATTAATGGAATAATTACTCAACAATCAATTATCAAGACATGTTATTATGATTTCGTAATTGTACGGTATGCATTACTGTGTGTTGCTATTTTATTTATATCTTCGGTTGTGATTGATAAATCACGCACGAATGTTTTTAAAACAAAACGACACATATTGTAAACCGCCGTGTACGAACAACTACACAGTAACATTCAAATGTATCAATTAATGGCTCATCGACTATTCATAATAAAAACGTATAACTTTCTTGCAGTACTCTGCTGTCCAAAATACTGGAAAAAACTTTCGTGAGTTATGCTTTGTCGTTAGTTGCTTTCGGATTTGTCATGTGACAGTTTTTGTGCGAAAACTCATAATCTATATCACACAGGTTTTCAACATCTGAAGTTTGTGCGATAATAAAAGCTTAATCCACTTTCATCAATTTCTTAAAGCTTTCTCGTTGAATGACATTTTATGGGTTCTGTGTCTTTTCATGCGTCACCATATAAAAAAGTCTTGTGAGTCTGTTTTTAAATAAAACATTTCAATATGAACTTGCAAACTTAAAAGAGTACTTAATACTTATTTATAATGCAATTTTCTAACAAGGGCATCCTAGTGGCTTAATGGTAAGTGCAGGGCGACCTAAATTATCGTTATAATTACCTTTATAAATCCTATTGGACTGCAATGCAACAGTTAGAATTTATTTATTTGACAGAATCAGGTAGTTACATTTACTCAAGATGTTTATATTTACCGTTTAGTTTTACTATTGGTGAATAATCGCCCACTAAAAAATAATTATGCCTACTGTAGTACATGACATGAAAAAGGACCATTCAAAAATTCATGAGTCGGGGATTTGAAGCTCGTACCTGCAATCACCGCCATTAATTCGATTGATCGAATTTTCCCAACAATAAAAAATGATTATCAATTGTTAATAAAAATAATAGTTAAATACAATTATTGCGAGAAATTACTAGAAAGAATAAGAAAAACCGTTCTTTGCCATTACAGTTAAAAATGATAACTTGATATAAACGAGAGCGTCATAAGAAAACGTTGAATGTGCCGGAAGCAAAAGAAATTGCAACTCAACATTGCAAGTCACCTGGTGGCTGGTACATGACAATGTTTTATTCTTTCTCCTTACAACGTGAAGTAACGAAATTATTTCATGGTATCTTTAAAGTCGCAGGTACAAGTGTAAAGAACCATGATGATCATTGATGTTTCGTGATTTCGTCCATATTTGATTTGAGCCGAAATAACAACTGAAGAGAAGGTCTCATATAATTATTTAATATAAAGTTTGTTTGATGAATGATGACGAATACCAAGACAATTGTAGGTATCAATTATGTATGTGCAGATTTTAGATAACGTGTTCTTCATATGTGTATTTACATTTGACATTTCATTAAAATTAGCTTTAGATAACAATACTCGTATATTTTATTACCGCCCCATCATATTACATACATTATACATAAGAGTAGGTATCCTCGGTACGGTCGTTGAGAAAGCGAAACTTTGCTAAATATTACATTGACTTAATGTAGAGTTTCTAATACTAAGCCATTGTTGGTAACGAGCCAATAGAATTGTTTGTCGTTACGTAAATGATAATAACAGTTGGACTGCACAACATTCTGCCCACCTACTCGGCTCTTTGTTTTTTCGTCTGATAAAGATCGAAATAAAAAAATATATAAGCGGTTAATTCTGTGAGAATAATGCAATGCCGATGTGGATGTTGATTTTGTAAATAATCTTGCATCATTGTCCAGCGGCAACGCCATTGACAATCGTATTTTTTCTTGTAAAATTCCCTCGCAATCTATGGTAATGACCTAATGATTTTTTGTTTCTATTTAAATTATGCGTTAGCGAATTAATTAACGTGTATTTCTTTCATTGCCCAGGGCTGATATTGTATAATTCATTTTTCCTTAATATTATTGAATTGGAAAAAAAATACAATCACCTTTAGGTCCACCCATCAATGGGTGTGGATCGAATAAATGGATTTGGAAAACAATAAGAACAACAAGGAGGCAACCAGTAAAGGTAGCACCACCTCGGTCGCATGAGATCTGGCGCGACCGCAGACCGCTGCCGAGTAGTTTTAAGGTTTTATTCCCTTTGTGTATTGTGTACACGTGACGCTACATTGGGAGGTATTATCAATAGACTGCGAGATAACTCGCATGTCACCATGATTGACGTGTTGTTTCAAGATTATAGAGATGATAAAACGTTAAGAAAACTCCGATCTGTCATGATAAAACTCCTCTACAGATAATAGCGGATAGTTTCGGACGGAGGACGGCTTTGTTCGGTTCGTGAAAGTATTTTCGCAAAAATGTTGTTTGATTAATTTCGGCGTGTAAGTGTCATCAATTATGGCTAATCTTTTGAAAAGGTAAACGAATTTGTTATTTTAATTACATCATAGTTACTTTGGAAGGTATTTGGACTTGTGGTGCTTGTATAACGATGAATAAGGCGCGGGAAGTCGACGAGGACATTTTTTTCGAATATGTTATGTTCAATACATATTAATTGCGCGGCATGAACCATTTCGATAGTGTTCTAAACTTGTTTTTTTGACACATTTAAAATGATAATGTTTAAACGTTAGCTTGAGACATTGTATATTGGTGAACACAATTAACCAGTTATGGATTCTCGCCATTTTTAAACGGTCAATTTAAAATAATTCTATGGACTCATCTTATTAATGTATTATTCAAAGGTCTTATTAGGCTTTTTAGTGGAATCATATTTTAAGATTACAACTAATATAAAACTGCGTATTATTACATCTAGAGGCAAAATTTTCAATTTTAGAATCAGGTTGATAAAAATATTTTGTAATCACAGATCTTAGACATTTCTATTATTAGATAATACCTAATTTATAGCTTTTTTCGCGCAAATATTTCACTTAAAAATGTCTATTAACTGATAGTACATTTAGGAAAATTTCACTTTCGGTTCAAAATGAGGTGCGTTATAAGATGTGCTTCATAATTGGACGTAAATAAAGATATTTTGCATCATCACGCCGTTTCTCCGACGAAGTGGGTAGATAGAGTGGAACACACGGGTCTACTGTTACATTTAGTCTCACGCAGATTCCGTTACAGGTAGTGAGCGCGCGGAGCCGTTGTTCATTACTGTGATGACGACCTGCCTTACTAAACTATTTAACACATTTACGAGGTCTTCACTGCTGAGATATTTCGAATGCAATAAACATCACGCTTCATAGGCTAGTTCTGTAGTCAGCATATCCGCACTGATCCATTGACTTTCCTGCTGGTATTAGGTTGAGTAGTACAGACTGGCATTAGGTTACCATAGTTTCTTTTGGAATAATCCCCAAAAAATAGCAAATTTAAAATGACTAGTACTTAGATAGCTTAAATGTTTAATAACAGAGTATATCAACGCCAGCCAGCAAATTCCGATGAAAGGTACTTGTTAAGGCTCCTTTTTAGTGCGTACGATGTACGTTTCATAAAGATTTTTAAGGTGTCTGATGAGTTTTAAGGAAAAAGTTAAACATTTCGAATCGTTTAAAGCAATCTTCAAAGAAACAACTATCTAGTAGACATAACTGATGATATAGAATTATGTAAGGCATCTTAACACGGTGATGGTATATACAGAAATAGATACGAGTACTTACAAACACCTCACGCCTATATTCTTCGAAGGCTGAGGCAGAAGTGCATTCCTGCACCTATATTTCGCCAGCCATGTGCCAGTCTTCACATCAATACATAAACACAATTTATGTTTTTTATAATCACATAGAAACATAGTTAATACTTATCGTGACAGTCGTTGTAGAAATACTATTAAAAATCCTTCAGTTGAGATAACTGATGCTTGCTTGAAGGTTAAAATGTTCTGCATTGTTATGAATTATTCTTTGTTGCTTGTCAGTTATCATCAAACAATTCACAAATAAATAATAGACCCCGTAGTTTGAAAACGAACATTCAGTTAGCGTTTAAATTTTAAAAAAATTATCATGATTGTTTTTACGAGCTTGGTTATTCCAAAATTTTAGTGTTCAGGTCGTATTTTTTTACTAAAATCATCTGATAAAAATTTGCTTTCGTAATATTTTACATTTTAACATGCTCCAGGAATGGAATTATTGTATTTAATATTTTCTACACCGCATAAGACTACTTATTTTCAATAAAGATTTTCATTTTTAGTTTACTTATTAATATTAAGAATGAAAGAATCATGCGTACCTAGCTTGATAGTTTCGCCGAATTAAATCAGTATTTTGTAATATTTTAATTATTCGAAACAATAAAAAATAGAAAATGAACAATTTCGTCAAAAAAATTAACGAATTTGTTTGACGAAATACTAGTTTGTTGGGTAGTGGGTGTTAAATGTATATATTGCTTGGCTCTAAAAGTCTATGATAATTTGTTACATCACTTTTTTTTTAATAACGGTCCATTTTGTTTCGCATCCACAGCCATATTATCATGTTAATTTGTCTTAGAAGCTTTATATGTGCCTTGTGCCTTACACGCAGACCCTTTGACATATATAATTTTGAAATATGTCTATTGGCCTGTCTATCAACACGTCAAAATTGATTACCTAGACAGGGGTATGTTGACTTCTGACAATATTACATTTATGGTACCGGTAGTCTTAAGAAATACACAAGTACTATTTGTATCGATTTATACTGACAACTGTATTTATTCAATAAAACGGTAATGTCATCTCAATAATATAACTATTATAAATAATTTAATGCCTCGAGGATTAGGCGAGGAAGCTAGAGAAATTATCGATAGTCACGAATTAAAGTGTAATTTAACCATAATAAGAACAGAGTAGTTGCATGTGTGAGGAATACAATATATTTATAAATATCCAAAGATCGCAATATCGCAAAACGATAGTCTGTTGATATGATTTCAAAACCTTCTCGGTTGTAAAGGAGGTCTATGTTCTAGTCTCATATCTCGGTATCCACCTTAGCCTATAATTTATATATGGCGAGCAACAAGTGCATAAAATAAATCCATATTTTAATATTCACATTTAAAGACAATTAAAGTAGTACAATTTCAAAGCAGGCTTTAAGCTACACTTGAGTGCTTTCTTGGAACCTGAAACATGAAAAAGGTAGATAGACCAATTTATACGAAATTTGTCAAGTCACTGTACATTTTTACAAATTTGGCAACTCTATTCACATTGCAGTGATAGTAGGCGCTCAGAGGACGCTCAATGTCACGTCGCATTGTTACCATTAATTAGCGATTACATTACACGTTCACGTTGTGTACCACCGCACTTGTGTTTGAGCAAATTTTTTACTTTACTTGACACAATACGTGAAAAAGTAAGATTTGTTTATCGCCGGTGCCGCTTTCAGGTGACATGTGACTCTTTATTATAAGCGCCCAGCTAAATAAGTATAGGAGAGAACAGTCTTTATAGCTAGTGCTTCGGCTGTTAACAAACTATAAATGTCATTAATAAAAACAAGTATATTAAAACATACTCAAGATGTAATGTTATTTGTATAATGTTATTAAGTGTAAATTAGCACGGGAGTCCGGGGCAGATATAATGATGTCCTCATGGATGGATATCTTTTTACATAGGCATCAAAGCCCGAAAAGTGTTCCCTCAGAAACTTTAGATTTGTATTCTTTTCTTCAACAGATTGGATTTTTTCATGTTAAAAAATTAAAACTTTTATAGGTACCAGTTTTTTAGAAATTTGACAAAAATGTATTAGCAACACTGTCTTATCACCACAGTGTAATACGTTTTCACAATACCTTCACGACTAGGGAGTAAACCGACGAGATTGTCAAAGTAAAAATTAAACATTATATTGCCTTTGAAAAATGCATTACCATCGAAATTATTTCATAGGACCTTGTATAGAAGGCCAGATGGCACAATTAAGAAGTATATTAGTTTTGAATAATTAAGTTGTCGTGTGGGTTCGAAGTCCTCTAAGCGTATTCGCCTTCCTACACATAATTACTGGCCTTATCAGTATTCTAATAGATATGTTATCGCCGTATGTGTTTTCACTTTTATTTTTTACTCTGAGCGGAGAAATACTAGTTTTATCTCACGAACGCCGTTCCCGAATTAGTTACGTGGGATATTTCGAGCATTTTCAACGCCGCGTGTGACGTTTCGTGGGGAATACGCGAGTATGTAAATAGATCACTGTGGATACCTACTCAACACTGTTTTCTTTTTGAATTTAAAAAAGATTTACGCTGAAAATAATAAGAGTCTTTATGACCTTGACTTGTTTGTGTTTACGTTAACACATTCAATTCTGTATCTCATTGGGTTAGGCTGAAATTATGTATCTATAATACTTTGCTCGGTTCTGGTATACTAATTTCGCTTTAAAGTCTTTCGTCATTTCCCGCATGTATTTTCTTGGTTAACTTTACACACAGTCTCAAAATCATTTGAAAAAACCAATCAATTTAGGTATTTCCATGTGTACGTAGCCTATAAGTTTTCTCACAATATTTCATTCATCTTTAAACTGTCATTAGTTTTGTAAACAAATATAAAGTTGAAACTTACGATTGTGTACCAAAGATTCGAATCTGCGGCCTTAATTAAGACGGTTTCAGACGAACCATAAACGGCTTGACACATGAATCACTTACACGAGTAATTCAAAAATACAAATAATCCTAAGTATGTAGAATCAATGTATTGAATAAGAAACTACTAGTGATTCATTGCTTAGTCACATTGTAGTTTTTCAATGCGGTGTTAATCACTTGGGGCGAGTGTTACTAAAGATCAAGTTATTTATACCATTCACACTTGTATCAGACATAAAGAAATTCCTATATTCAAGACAAAACAATATTAATTTGTGTTGTTATTCTAATTTACAATTCTATAACATTAATTAAAAAAAAATTGTTAATCTGGAGTAAAAAAAATTTTTTATGATAATATCACAAGATTCATTTTTAGTAGATCATTTTGTTACTTAACAGAAATGTTACTGGAACTCAAACAAAAAATAAAAATTTTCATAACGGCTGATTTAAGATAGTTGAGATAGTATCGTTTGTCGCCACATAGAAAAGCACTTACATTCAATAAACAGTACATTATGTATGTGTCCAACTTAGCATATGCAGATTTGCTGAGATTGAGCGCAAACCAACACACACATCACCTTCGTAAAGGTCAGCTGTAGGTAATACATACGTACCTACCTACTTGTATATTGCTGTTAGAACGAGTAATTCGTTTTAATTACTTTTATGCGCGCTATGTAACACCTTTCAAATATTCGTTAATTGAAATATTTATTAATTCTAAATGTATTTTGACGTTAGCTCATTGGCCACGAGGCAAATTGCTGTTCCTGGACGCGTTGTTTCTGATGAGGATGATACTTTAAAATTACGTAATTATTATCTACGAATTTCACATCCAAACTTTCCATAAATGGCCAGCCTTCATTGATTGTGATTTACTGATACTGCATGGTATAAATCGAGTGCATCTGCGGCTCCGAAACCAATTATTTTTGTCAGACTTCTAAATGGACAAACACGTAGTGTACGCGGTAGCAATCTGAGGCGCTTTAGTTTTGGAATATCGTAGTCTCCATTTTGATCATGGCAGCCTACATACCGATACCAGTTGCTCCGACATTTCTATATCACCGGTAGGTCTAGACTTGGTTATTAGTGATACGTTGATAACGTCCTACTATTTTTTCTAGAGTTTCAATATAATTTTATCGTTCTTACCTTCTAATAGACGCACTTTCAGGGATGTATTTGAAACAGCATTTGCGTTTATCTGTTATATTGAGCCTACCGCAGCCTACAAACAAATTGCATTCAGTATAAGAAATAAATTACATTGTAATGGAGTTCGAATTACTAATGATACTTTTCGAGTCGTTAATCCTTGGTTCATATAATTCAGCGACACAAAGTATGATGGCATTAACATGATATATCTCACTTTACTTTTTTTTTAGCACGAAGCACTTCGTATTCGACTGATATTTACGTAGACTATGTTTGAAATCCAAATGTATTTCAAATTTTAAATCGGTAGGTGTCAGTATTCTCATTTATTGTAAGTGGTGGAGTTTATAAGTAGATAACAATTAATTAGATTAAAAATTGTCAACAGAAAATTACAAATTACAAGAAGTAGATATGTGTAGCATTCACGTCCGAGATTGACCAGTGAACAATAGTATTTTTGATGATGTGGATACCAAACCTTAACTTAAAAGTACGTGTATAAAATGTCAAGAGTAGACGAAACTGCTAAATAACCTGCGAAAAGAAGGCCCAACGAACACATTCGTACTGTGAAAATAAATTTCTTCAACGAGTACGATCATAACTGATGTTTGACAGTTTTAATTACATAATTCCCGAAGTGGTCCGACAGAGAATCGTCAAGGCAGTTGAGTGTTATTTCAACACTGAGCACCAAACGCAAGTACGAAAAATTAATTATCACTATTGAATCCTGTATTAATTGAATGTCGACCTTCATTCTGTAGAGTAGGAAATAATTTCAATTATTAATGCTATTGGATAGTACTAATTACAACTATATTTATAAATAAATACATGTACTTATATTATTCTTGAAAAGTATTACAAATTTCAATTTCCAAAAACTCTTCACACTAAGCGCTGGCTGTCTCGTGGATAGGGTTAAAGGAGTAACTTAAAATTTGTAATTATGGTCTCTTACTACGCTTACTGACTAGGTGTTTGAGGCTTAAACAATTCGATTGTAAAAAAACTTTTGAATTTCTTTTGTTAAAATTTTGTGCATATATTTATTATATTTAAAACAAAAAACATTTGCATAAAATCCTGTTTAAATTTTACGAACGCAGGTACTTGATGCAGTCAATTTGAAAGGATGGCAGCTACCGGATTTAAATTAAATATCACAATAATGACATCATTGCAGTTCTTTTAAAGTAAGATTCGTAAAATATCGACAAATTTACAAATGGAATTAACTTAAAAACAGTAATGATAATATTTAATTTTTTTCAGTCTGCTGTTTATATTTTGTCATGTTCTTATTTCTTTCTTTAAAACCCAATCAACTGAAGCAACAAACAAACTAGGCCTGTTGTAATTAGTTCCTTGCGCGTGTAAAAGAAAAGAATTTCAAAAGCAAACATTACGTAACAAAGAACATGGGGACTCGAACCGTTCGCCTAGTTACAGACTACGTAAGACAATCGGGTACCAATAGAAAAGGGCACTTGAATAAATTTCATTGACCCAGGAACTGATAACTCGCGGCACGTAGCCCTCAGTTGTACACTACCGGATTGTTTCGGAGTCAAACTCGAAATTATTTACGTCACCTTATATCCCAGCAATAAAGTAGAATTTTGAAATATAATAACTTCTACTTATTTAAATCATCTTAGCGCTCGCAGTGACAAATTTAATAAAATGTGGACGACTCCCTAGTTCTATTTGCTATTTGCAAACGGCATTTAACTTTTAGTCGTCATCAAATGGACCGTACGATTCTATTAGTAGGTATAATTCATTGTACTTGCTATGAATTACAATAAATCGTAATTCAAATCATGTCGAGAAGACAACTGAAAGTTGTGACATGTGCAAAGTGAATAAAGTGGTATAGATGGCTACTGGAGTTTAATTTCTGATATATATATATATATAAACGTATTTATATATTCTTCTTCTTCATCTTCTTCATCAACCCATATACGCCCACTGCTGAGCACGGGTCTCCTCTACCATTGAGAGGGGTTAGGCCATAGTCCACCACGCTGGCCTAGTGCGGGTTGGCGGACTACACACCTAAGAAATTCCTAAGAACTCTTAGGTGTGCAGGTTTCATCACGATGTTTTCCTTCACCGTTAAAGCAAGTGATAATTCAATGTGAATACACACATAACTTCGAAAAGTCAGAGGTGTGTGCCTGGGGTTCGAACCCGCGACCGCCGAGATTCTCGACCGCGCGCCCAAACCTCGAGGCCATCACTGCTTATTTATATATTGCCTGTGTTAATATTTATGTTGATTGGTACGTCATAAATTGCCAAATTACTGCCAATATCTTTACATTGCATTTACTTGTAGATGTTTGCCCAGAATTTACCACAGTTTTAATATGGCACAAGTCACGTTTCAGCCTGAGGTAGTTGCAATTTATGAACACATTAGTTGTCCGCTGATTGACAGGGAAGTTGCATAGTTGTTGAATAACAAAACTCAGTACTCGCCGATTGCCACATCAAGTTTAGACTATGTTAGTGGTAGCCTATTACCGCATCGCAGGCACTGGGTACTAAGTACAGCGCCAATGCCCTATAATCGGATGGCATTAGGATGGCAATCGATTAGTCTGTCGGGCAATGCGTTGGCCTCGAACCAGTTACGTAATTTTAGTAACATTGCCAAATATTGCTTGGGTAATGGAACAGTCATTAAAAATTATTGGACATCTTAAATTTGTTTCTTCGATTACTATCGTAGTTGAAATAGATTTTAAATATAATTTCTTTCCAAATTAAAGCAATCGTGATGCTGAGATAAATACATCAATGGAGATACGATCTATTGGCAGTTTTGGCGACGTAACCGTTGTTTGTGTTAAAGCCGTAGACACCACTCGAACAGTGCATGTTGGGTACTCAAGCTTTAGATCGTCGCTTACTATTTCGCAAGTTTTAGCTATAAAATTTATGGCTGACATGTAGATTGAGATGCGATTTGTAATAGAATGTCAAATTGAAAATAGACTTATAAGGTAAACATAAATGGGTAAGTTTAATAAATAAATATTAAGTAAATTCTCGGACGTCCATTTGCAAACACTACAAGTGATATGACATCCTTTGCACGGTGTACAACAAGCAACTTTTGCTCTTAACATTGAAACATTGGAGGATATTTTCAGAATTAATGAAATGATTATTTTAGTTTTAGGAACTTTCCTGCATTAATGAATTAATTGGAAAATAATTTTATATAGAACAAAATGATGTAATTCGGAAACCGTGCACTACTCGTAGGTATGGTAAACCGTCCCGTGACAGGCAGTCAGTCATGTTTACCTTACTCATACTAATTATATCACTAGAAAGCAGTAAAGATACTTATACAGTGTAGCGAGTGACGTGACACTTTTCCCAGATACCTGCTCGTACGTATTTGTACAACGTAGTTCAGAGCCGCGCCGACGCTTACCTATACGTCTCACAATATATTTGCACATTTTATTATTTTTATAGCTATATATTTGCTTGTGACTGCCTCGTTAGCTTCACAAAGTATATAATATAGGGTTCTAACATTTATAGGTTCATGTTTTGGTTATAAATTTTACGGCTATCGTTGGACTTGTCGTCTTGACTTGACTTGTCGAATGTTTTCCTCATAACGTTCATGAAATGTACAACAGTTTTATATTGATATTTTAATGTAATATTTGTGATCAATTTCGGCCTTAGTATTTTTGTTGTATACCAATTACCAAAAAAGCTATTCTCTAACAGCTCCATGGTTTAACATATAAACCCTCATATTTATGAATATCATGTATCAAATACAGTTATACTGGCTTATAAAAAAACTCTTTGTTTGCGCCTAGTAACGATGATATGGATGTTTTTTTAACAAAATACCGCACCTCTATGGACACGGGCACATCGTTACATCTTAAAAAAATAACCGCTACTACTCTTGAGGACAATATAACGGGTTCCAAATACATTTTTATGTTTTCCGGAAAATATGACGAGTGTTTTCATTGTCGGTGGAGGAAAACCGTGAAAAAGAAACATCATCGAAAAATCTGAATGCAGGAAGTGGTAAAAGCACTTAATTCAAATACAATGTGACAAAAAATAAGACATTAATGCAAAGAATATATGTTTGCGCAAGGATTGTCAGTGCGGCTTAACTTGAGGTGATAAACTATGACAAGACCGTAAAACGTTTTTAATGTCGTTTTTTAACAACTACAAAATTGGCCAGCGCAATTGTTCGTATTTATTACTAATAAAGAAGAAGGCTTGAATAGGATGATAGATTAAAAGGGCCGAATTAATTTTTGCTTAAAAACATTTAATACTGCTTATATTAATGTAAGGATTTTAGCCACATGATTAACTCACGTGAGAGTTGCTGTACACTTGTCTTCATTGTTTTGTCAACATAAAGTTAGATGCTCATTGTCATTCATTGTGACGGAGCGAGGAAACTTGAGTAATTGTCAACAAGTTTCACCAGTTATTGTTTAATCAATAACGAGTCAGTCGGCGGTCGCGCTCATTACAATTTGCCAATCAGAGTAATTAGAAAGGTATGCCAAATAATATGTTAATTTTGGTTAATTTATATTTCGAGTGGTATTATTCACAAGAAATTAAACAACTGAAACCTATGTAAGTATAACTGATACGAAATGTATAGCTGAAAAGTGTTTGATTCATTGAAGATGATGATCTCAGTAACTACTGGTCTGAATTTGAATTTTTTTATCGCGGAAAGTTACATACTCTATACGTATACCATATACATAACCATTTATACCCTATATTTGTATGTATCATCACGCTATGGCCAAAAGAAGCGGGGTAGACATGGCAAATACCTATGGCAAAAATGGGAACGAAATTTCCTTTTGAATCAATTTAATACTTTTACGCGTTATCCCCCAGATGGTCCTTCCTTGCTCATATTGCGACTAACAAGGCAGTATTACAATTTAAATTAATAAATACTATGTAAATCTCTTTGAACCTACGCGGCACAGTTACTTAGGGTTGTCATTAGTTAAGAAGAAACAGGCTTAACTCCCACTCACATGCTTAATGTAATAGGTTTAATTGATATCCCGAATAGCGGTTATTTTTATAAACGGTTTTTATTCTTCAACGTACTTTAAAATGAATTAATCATCGTAGGTGCCACCGATTTTTGTTATGATAGATTATATTTTTGTTCTAGTAATATTTCATTTCATTAGCAAAAAAAAACTTGTTATATGAATAATATACATATCAAGTAGACAATATATTCTAGATTTTAAAGGAGTCAATACACGTAGTAAAACGTGACCAACGCAGGTTAATTAGTAGTGAGTGTCACAGTGCATAGTGGGTGATTACAATTTTTGGGAAAGAATTTAGTATAGAAAACTTTATTTCCATAAAAATCCTTATTTCTTTATGGATCATTAGGCTTCGCGCATCAACCACGGTGAAGGAAGTTATAGAAGTGTCATAAAGAAGACGGAAGCAAGTAATGCTAAAAACTATAGGGGCATATGAATAACCATTAATTTCGTTAGTATGGAAAAATATGATAATATTATTTCGACAGCTGGTTCTAGTCAGACTACTTTTGGGTGTACTGAAAATAAGTTCGTAAATAGTGAGTTGCAGACGTTTCTATAAATAACGAATGTGTCCACACGCTGACAACACAGATATCAATGTTCAACGTATAATCTGGCCGACACCTTTCTAAATCGCGTCCAGTGCTCCAGTTACACCTCATCTGACTAAACAGTCGCAACTGCCCTACATTTTGTATTAAAACAATATTGCGTTGTGTACATATATTGAATAACCCGTACGCCGTCTGTTGGCAACATTTTTGCGCCCATTGTTTTATGTAGCTGTTAATGGTACAACTGTTATAATGTCCGATGTATTTTCTTTTGCGATTTAGTAACATTATTGTTTAAATTTTTGTTTAACAAGCAGTCATATATGACTTAATGACCAATGTGGCAGTGGCAGAATAATTTAATTTTTTTTCTTTTCAGTAGTTATATGAAAAATATAAGTATTTGATTTGCGGGCTGCAAAATTAGATAAGTAATGTGATATAGGGAGCTTTTATATGAGGCGTCAAGTCGCGGGGATAGAATGGCCCCGAGACAGGTTGAGGCAATGAAAGCCTCCGTCCGTACGGCCGCCGTGGAGGAATGGCGAACCAGGCTGGAGAATCCCAGTGCTGGTGCTAGGACCATCGAGGCAGTGCGTCCTGTCCTCGACAAGTGGGTGGACAGGCGCCTCGGTGCGGCGACGTTCCGCCTGACGCAGGTGTTGTCGGGGCACGGATGCTTCGGCCACTTCCTGTGTCGGGTGGCACAGAAGGAGGAGTCGACCGTGTGTCACCACTGTGACAACTGCCCGGACGACACAGCTCAGCACACACTACAAGAGTGTCCAGCCTGGGAGATGCAGCGCAGCGCTCTCCGCTTTATCGGTGGCAACCTTTCGCTCCCGGCCGTCGTTTCTTCAATGGTCGGGAGTCCGATATCGTGGCGAGCGATGCTCTCTTTTTGCGAGCACGTCATGTCGCAGAAGGAGAGCGCGGAGCGGGATCGAGAGATCAACGATCCCGCCCGCCAAAGACGTCAGAGAAGGAGGCGCCGGGTCAACAGAGACAATTAGACCCGGCGCCCTGCCCTGTGGCAAGGGGGCGTTAGAATCTCACCACGGTACCCCCTGCCTGTCGTAAAAGGCGACTCAAAGGGGCCCTTGGGGTCGCTGGGCGCGTTGCGGGGGCTACGGGTTCTTACTGAAAGTGACCCCGAGAGGGGCGGCGGCACTGTGGCCTATATACGTCGCGGGCGCCCATTCACAACCGGAGCGTCCGAACAAGCAACTGGGGGTGCAACTGCGAACCCTACAACTCCGAGACGGCCGGGACGTTTACGTCTCGGAGGCTCACCGGGCGGCTGCGGATGACGGCCGGCGCTTCTCGCCCGCGTACCGTGGTCGCCCCACTCGGCGCGGAGATGGCCACCGGGGGTTTTGGTCAGTATGCCGGTATAGGGATTTCGTTAGGGACCCAGCCCGGCACCAACATCTGCACGGACATGACGTCGCCGCGCGCCGGGCTCGAAGACCGGTGACCCCGACATACGCTTCCCGCCCCCCACTGCCCCCGGGCTGGCGGGAAATAGAGCCATAAACAGCTTCCCCTCGATAATAAAAAAAGGGTGCTTTTATATCTATTTTCATTATTTCTGTTTCGGTGGCACCACGTTGATTACGTAACTAGGTACAACTATAACGGTCTCATAAACAATAGTTGGATAAAAATGAAACGTTATGCGACGTGGAAGAACGTGAGACAAAAAGTATTATAAGTCAGCAAGGCTGTAATACATTAAGCCGGTCCATTCATAACGCAGTTCACACTAATATAAACGTGCTTCTATCACTATTTCACCGGCTACTTTACATTCTAAGTTTCATATTATGCCCGTATTTCGACTTCCGACGTATTACGATACCAAAACAAATACTTACTACCATGAAGACATTTAAAATAATATGCCACAAGCTCGATTTATTCGGTAGAGACAGATTGAGCTTAGAAAGAGTATTAAAAAAATTAGTTGTATTAAGTTAAAAATAAAGATCCTTTGGAGAAATCCGTTCCTGTCTATTACCAATTAGGTTTATTCGTTAAGCAACAGTAGAAGATAAAACCACTTTATTATATTGCGTGTTATTTCACTTCCAATTACGTTAACACAGAACAGTTTCCATTCGCCCTAATGGCCTATTTGTAGAAGGCAAATAAGTACTTTTATTTATTCAAGTTCAAAACGTTCGCGTTCGAGGCGCAGATTCCGTTGGCCTCGATAGCGGCATTAGCGTCTTCACGACATCTGCCATCCTTCAACTGTCTGCACGGTTAGGCAGGCCGTACACGGGCTTACACTTAAATATAACTGTTCATTTTATTTCTTTAATTATTACATTTCATATTAGTCTTTTTATAAGTCTAAATCTATCTAATCCAATTAATAAATCTGTATCTGAAGTCGGCTTCACCACCTCTGCTTAAGAACTTGTTAAGGCTGTGTAAGATCAGATGCAACAAACTTCTTAAGATTAGACACTATTTCAAATTCTATTGCGATATTGAAATGTTTAATTTTAGGGCTATTTATTATCGAATGGACATATAACCTAACGTTCCTTTTAGGCTAGAAATTATATGTTACGTTAATTACGACTTCTCTAATCCGTTTCCAGTTTGCGGCGCGAAATAGTAATAAACCAAAAAACTTAGGAACAATTTATTGCTTTCGTTTCTACGAATTCCTCAAGCTGTTGAGGCTGTTCCAGGGTATAATTAAAATTAAAAAGCAGAGTTGGTCAGCACTTGAAAAACTTTTTTGATTTGCGAAAATAGTGTTTTTGGTTAAATAATTAAAATGTTAAAATAAACTACATTTTCCAGACCTACAACAATTACTTAATATTCACTATCGGTGAGTGAAATTATTCGATACAATAGATTCATGATAATGAAAAAAAAAAATGTTTCGTAAACTCGTCACCGGCCATATACAAGATCAGCTACAGATCGGTAACACAACAGCGGTATGGCGTAATTTTACGCGTTTAATATTGGGTATCGGTACTTAATGTAATGTGAGACTTTTTGCTGCGGACTTTCACACAGATTGTCCATTCAGATTGTTGTATAAATTAGTGTCACTGCCCTTTGGCTCAAATGCAATCTACATGCGGTCTAAAGTCTAAACAACTTGCTAATGAAACGCTTGCAAAACACCAGCTCGCATTAGATTGCGATGTTCAGACGACAAGTTATACCCCACACAACTTGAAATTTATTCGCGATATAAATTGATGTTATCAATTTTGAAAATTAGCACCATAATTTTGTAGGCATAACTGTCGTATAAATATATCATTATGATAATCGTCAGCCCACATACAATCCACAGTGAGGAAGCATCATTTATTGATCATTTGTTTTGGAGGAACACTAAAAGTTTCGTCACTATGTTATTTTCCCTGCTTTAGGTGTCTAGTGTTTTATAGCAAAAGTAGGTATTAATACACTACATTTTCTCAAATAAAAGACATAACATGGGCTTAGTTTAATCAAAATAATATTAGGCAATAACTGTCGCAACAAACTGAGCTCCTGCATAGTAATGCTTCTGAGATATATGTTAAATTTTATTATTATTAGTAATTATAAGTCATCAGAATATAATTTTAAGTATTGCCAGTATATCTACATTTATTATGGTAACTTAATGGTGTTGCGAATGGCCTCAATACTTATCACATTAGTCCCACTATTCCAAATACAAATGGCTACTTGAACTCAAATTAAATGTTCGCTCATTGACTGTTACTGAGTAAGGTTGTACTTTTACTTGTCCTTTAAGATAATTTAATAACCCTGGATAACTTCCTACATTCATATAATTCAATTAAAATTGCATTCTACTAATTAATAAAATATCAGAGGAAATGGATAGCATTTTACAAATGTTTCCACAAGTCGTCGATATGAACGCGGCTTAAAAGAAATCGCACAGGGATCAGAAATCCAAAGCAATCACCGTTGAAACAATAATGTCATTTACCTCTAGGCCACTTTCCACAATTGAAGAAACCATTCGCTATTATAGAGAAATTACTCGGTGAAAAATACTATGTGTTCGAAGATTCTACATTCACAATGAAAGTAGCTAATTTATGCGAAGTATTTTACTAAACAGGACACTATCGAAACTCTTCATGCGTGGAGCATGTTGCTTCGAGCCCAATGCGTAATACTGCATTTATCGTAGATTTTTATACAATTTTAAAGTCGCACGTTAAAGTTTATTAATGAGAGATTTGACATGTCAAATCGAGCTAACATAATTTGACGAAGATTTAAAATGTAAAAATAAAATAAAATTTAAATAGCTACTACTATCTTAACTATTTTAAGTAAAAGTCATAATTATAACGTGAAACTATGCTTGTCATTTTTTTCTTATAAAAATCGCTTTAATGTAATGTGAGTATGAGCGGCTTGTTTCAGCGAGACGAAACACAAGTCATGGTAACCACAATAAAGCGCTGAAATTGCTTGGACTTTCTCCTAAGTAGCGAGCAGCTGCGCGGGTCACTGTGTAGAGCGTTGCTAATGTAATTATTTGACCTTTCAATTCATGTCAAATGACTTTATTACCACAACAAGAAGCCGTTCTTGATCTATCAAATTAATGATTATGATGATTTCGTCCCTTGAGTCACGAGATCGTTAAGCGGATTTTGTAAAAAACATTTTTAAAAATTGGCATCTGGTGATTAGGGTCTAAAATATTATTTTTATTAATTGCAAATTTAATCGATTTTATTTACAGTAATTATTAATATTATTGAGTTCGTATAAGTAATTTGGCTCATATTATACTCAAATAACGTTTTCCTTTAAATCGCAAATTACTCATCATCAACATACGTCCCACTGCTGGGCACGGGTCTCCTCTGCCATTGAGAGGGTTTAGGCCATAGTCCACCAAGCTGGCCTAGTGCGAGTTGCACTTGCTCGCCAGTAATTAAAGGCTATATAATGATTAATTTTTTCTTAATTTTCTGTTTTCGTGCTCGATTCTAGACTCCTTACTACTGCTACTGAGAACTTTCCACTCTAAAAACTCATCAACAGTTTTCTGGATCCGGGAATAGAACCCATCGTTGACCCCGAGGTAGACACATTTTTAATAAAATTCCCTTGCACAGCTTTATTTGTGCGAATACTCCGAAAAATGGATGATTAAATGCATAATGTGTTGACGGCTTTAATTACCTCGTCAGTACTGTTTATATTCATCATAATAAGTTTGTTACGTATTTCAAGGTCCTGGCATTAATTCAGGCGTTTGAATTTTTTACACAGTCTATTTCATTTGAACGGATCTTATAGAAAAAATATTGTTTACTCATGACTTTTGACTCAAATAAAACAGCATGTCTGCCGTATTGGGGTATTATTTTTATATTAAAAATAAATCATTCGGATCAAATGATATAGCAATCCGGTTGTAAAAAAATTAAATTATAAAATTTGTTGATATACGATTTGCATGTGCATATAAACTAAGTAGACTTTTACGAAAACAAGTTTTAAATGAATATGAAAACAATTAGCCTTTAGCGACAGTTCAGTCAGTGATGGCGCCAATTTTGTCGTTTCTAAATTGTGAAAAACCAGACAGACATTCTACACGTAAGTAACAGTCATATACATAATAAGTAACAGTCTGGATTAGGGATAGCATATTAATGTCTCAAATTGCTTTGACGACTAAACTACTAAATGTATTTTGTAAATTATTTCATTTACATAAAATTATTTTATCAATGAATAACAAAAAAAAAATTAGAACGAGATGGCTTTCAGTAAGTTTTAAAAGGAGCCTCTGTAAATAGTATGCAAAGAAACATCGCCGGTTTATAAACTTATTACAGAATATGTAGACTTACGAATTATTTTGTATATATATATATATATATATATATATATATATATATATATATATTGACAGCCCCGTGGCGCAGTTGGCTAGACACCAGCTTGCGAAACGAGAGCCCGCGGGTTCGATCCCCGCACCGAGACAAATGTTTGTGTGATCCACAAATATTTGTTTCGGGTCTGGGTGTTTGTGAGACCGAAAAGTCTCTCGTAGTTTCTGATACCCACGACAAAAGACTCGTATCTTAGTGTGGGGTCAGAACTACGTATGTGACTGTTGGGTGTATTTATTTATTATATATTATTTTATTTTTTATCTAAAATCCTCAGCGAAAATCATTGTGCTCTGGACGAACTAAATTACAACAATATACAAATATTGAACGCCCTAAAAACGCAAGGTGTATTACAAGAACGTTTATTTTATTGTGAAACGGCTGAACCGTTAGACGCGTGATGTGATGTCAACACAGTGCCGAGTCATTAGCGCAATTGACGAGTCATTAGGGCGGCGGGAAGGCAGGCGATTTTTCACGTGCTCCACATATTATATGGCGAAGTTATTTCTCGAGAATATTACACTCCAAGACTCAACGAAGTTTCAAGATCTAAACGCCCAATAACAGGACGAATTTTGTGTATTCTCTGGTCATATATACTATAGGGTGAATCCCTGCGATATTTAGACATTTATTCTCCGCCTGTTTTTTGAAGTTATTATCGTCTAATGTTATTTTCTTAATTATTTGTATTTCTTTTGTTAATATACTGGGTATTGCCCACAAATACTTAAAGACTGAGTTAATGTAACAGTCCAAGCTCAATAATGTACAGCGTCGTGATCAAAAATATTATTTTTATTATCAAGTCCTGTCAAAATCACCCCATTCGGCGTTTAGTGCAAACAAAACATTTATATTTTCGGGTTAACTAATATTTTCTATTGTGTATGAGTTATATTAATTATATGTCTTCTTTTTCAGGTATGCATCAAACTAAGCAACAAATAAAGCTGTAATTACAGAACTCCAAACGAAATAGGTAAAAGCATTGTTGCTAAGGAAAAGGTCTTCTCTATAGCAGATCTAAATCTATATGAGAATAAGTAATTTTGCGCGTCACTTTTTCATACGTGTTGTCTGTTAGTTCTAGTCATCATAATGCTAAGCGAATTTGCGTTACGCTCTAATGAAATTTTCATGAATATTTTATTACCATGTGCTCTAAATTGAAAATTATATTGCGAATAGCGTCATGTAACGCGGTGTATATAACAGTAGCGTTTGAGCCGGGTCAGACACCTTCCGGTTGAATAAAATTCTTACGGTAAACTGTCTCTTGTTAAAATTCGTACAGCACTTGTCTATCTCCCAGCGCGGTTAATAGACGATCTTCAAAAGTCAATGTATAGGTTCTGGATTTTCTAACAATTTATGTAATATTTCTTTTGTCAATCTTTTGAGGTCAATTCAAACCCATCAACTGAATTTGGTAGTGTAAGCCATGAGTATTCACATAACAAAGGGATAGTTTTCTTCATAAACACGCCTACAAGATACAAAGAGTCTCCTTTAAATTGTGTTTTAAGTTATTAAGGCTCCAGTTGCTGTTGGAACAACTCCGACAATTTCCAAGCATCGCAACGTTCTAAAACATCGTTGCTTTACAGACAATATGTTGCACATTATACCTCGGATGTAACACATGTAACGCTTGTTACATCCGCTTACTGCACGTTGGATTGCACATAAAGTGAAGGAAATTCGTTAGAACGTCTAATAAATCATATTCGAGTAAAATAAAAGCTAGTGATTTTAGACTAAATTGCTTGGCAATTTGATGTCCCATTAGCGGAATTAAAAACATCTGCAGGTTCGATCTTAGTTTAAATATTTGATTTATACAATACATATTAAGTGCCGAATGTACAATAAAAAAAAGGTTCGTACCATTTTCCCAAAGATAAAAATATCTTATCATCCGACTCGACACCATAGCAATTTGTAGTTCATTTCCTCGGATATAATTGAAACTAAAATTCATTATTTCCACTTTGATGGCATTATGAGAGAAATGTCATTTATTTCTCATAGAGGGGAAAGAAAGATAAACGTTTTGTTTTTCTTATGTAATAGTGTAATATTACGTTGTGTAGACATTATAGAATTTGCATAAAGCGCGGAAGCGGCGAATGTAATATAATATAGCTTAATTGTTGGGTGTCGGATGTGTAATTAGCTATAAAATACTTTCCCTATCACCCGAGCGGCATGAAGTGAAAATGAAAGGGCTTTACGTTCCCAAATAAAACTTACATTTTCTTTAACAAACATAAGCAACAACAACATCTAAAGGTTATATACTGTTCAATCCGACATTCCCCACTGAATGAATATAATGTTTTCCATGAATACACCTTGCAGTCTTGTCAATACACGTTACACATTAAGACACACGCAAAACTCCAATTGAAATTATGTGGAGTACAGAAAATGACCACTATTAGATTCAATTACGTTGTCAGGAAGTGCTTAAGGTTGGAAAGTATAGAAATATAGAGAGATTATGATGGACATGTTAATAGACTCAATCGCAGAGCAAATCTCTGTATAATAGCAGTCTCAAGAGCGGTCCTCGAGCCGCGGCCGCTTCGTAAAACGAGGTTATTGTTTGTTTCCTTTTTAAATATGATTAAACCATTGAGATTGTTTCTCCAAATAATATATTAATAAGGTATAAACCGAAAACTTGTCTGCCCCGCGTGAGGTTTTCTAATCCCTCTCTGTTCACAACAGATGACATTAAGCGTAATAACAAGCCAGAGACAATGCAAGTGTCGGCAGGTGGAATGGTGGAAGGGATAAAATAGTGAAAGCATTGCTTTATTACCTTGACGAATGACTTTTTGTTTTTTCCTCGACAACGGTAATTTGATCATAATTCGTGGCATGTAAACTTATATTATTGGATTGTTAAAGAATATAGTATTTCGATTTTCTCTTAGTGAATATTTTTTTTTCCTATAAAAATTATTTTTCATAATGCCAATACTATGTGTATTGGCATTTTTTATATCACACAAATGTTTAGGCTATAAAAACATAGACTAGGTATTTATATATTTACAAATTGAATCGCAGAAAGACATTTATAGGTAACTCTTTACAAACAACGGAATTACTTATCCGTAATAACTTATTGTTATTGATCTCCGAAGGTCTCCCATTGTTAACGGAGCTACACAGTTGCCAATCATAAAAAATATGAATTATAAATACTTCAGTAAATGAGTTATCTGCAATTATCCACAGCGATGCAAGTTCAATAAGATATATAATTTAAAAACGTTGACAATGTCAAGTAACAAATAAATTGTAATTCGTAGGCAATTCGTGCATTACGCGATTCATTGTTATTTTCAAAGTCTACTCATACACGGTATTTAGAGCAGTTTGGTAGATATCTGACAACTGTTATCACACTGCTGCTTTTCTTACTTAGTTCAATTCCCTAAATCAAGGGATATATGGATAGCTAAAACGGACTTTCCTTACATTTCTTTGACGTTTGCTGAGATTGGAAGATAAATTCAATACGTTTAGTGAAAGCTAGTAACAAGAGCAGCAGGGTCCTATCTAATCATTAGAGCGGGGATGCGGGCTAACGGATGTGGCTCGCCGTCGCGCACCACCAACGATCACCATCTCTATGGAATTAAAATAAGCGCTGCTCTCATGTAAAAACACGTGGTGACCACTCAACTGTATTGGAAATGGATGATGCGCATAATTAGATTTACTCAGTTTCTTGGCTATCACGAGAAAGCGTAGTCTCAATTGTAACAAAAACCTTGTCCTGCTTTGAGAATATCATACATTAGATGTATTAAACTGACAATTACTTGTTCGGATTTCTGATTTAGACTTTATCAATTTGCTATCTCTTAGAAAAGTAGTGTCCTGTAGAGAATAGACAAGAAACTTCAACTTTTAAATTCGATCCGATACCGAGTCTATTTTCTGTTTAGATAATGTTGCCGGTATGGTAATTATTTATAATAGTTGTCACTTAATAAATAGAATATTTGAAGCGATAGTCTTTCTTAAAATTAATTGACAAAGTTCTACGTAAGTCGTGGCACTGCTTTTAAGGAGCGAAATAGTTGTGTAATCTATGTGTTCCATCTTTTCTATAAACTTTCATTCTTTAAGCGGAGTGCGAAGTGGCAATTAAATGGCTAGCATGACCGTGTCAAAACTGATACTAAATACGAACAGTGCAGAAAATACTGCTAGAACCATGATTCTTGTAGTCATAACTGATAACAATATAAAACTACGTTTTCTTTGTATTTCTCAACAAAAAATAATTTTTATAGCTAAAAATTTAGAATTTATTAATCATTAGTGTAGACATAGTGACTTCCCTGGCGCAGGTGCGTTGTAATTTGTGGAAAACCATTGCAATGAAATCAAACCTTTTTTCTGTTACAATTTTAGTGTAAAATTCAAAGTATTAAAATTATACTCTAGATCGATCTAAATACGCCTTGATTTCATTGCCATACACTATTGTGTGTAAAAAGTATTACAAATAATAATACAAATCAATACTATTAACATTTCAACAGCTGAATGAACTTCTTAAGTATACAAAATTAATAACTTCCTGTACGGTTGAGTGGTGGCGCTATCCGCCGCAACACCGGCCATTCCATTATCTTATCACAGATCGCCGAGGCCGAATCTTAAGTCCGCGAATAAAAGGACGCGTTCAAACTTAAAGGTTGCATTCAATACCCCATGTATGTATTGCGATGTGTAGCGAGTATATACACAAAATCGACAGAACTGTGACAACTCGGTTGTGATTGTAACAGAATTTACTTGCCAGGCAACTCTGTTCGCACTCCCTTTGTTTTTTGACACCAAACAGTCAAAATATATAAGTGTTAAGCAATAAAAATTTTATTTTTACAAAAAAGTTCTAGTTGAGAATTTCGTAAATTTTGAATTATTATAAAATTGCGACATTTTGACGATATTGAAAATGCCGACACAAACAACTGACTGCGGTTAAGGAAGTTGTGTTGTTGATTTTTTAACGAACAGATGCTATGACATGTGCATTAACATCTGCTTGTTTAAAATAAGAACCCAATAAGTGTATCAAGAGAATTGTTTGTTGGTCGAATTTGAAATAATTTCATTAAGCGGAGTAGTCTCAGTCCTCACCATTTTAACTAAAAACGCCTTAATTTTTAATATTGCACAATTTTTATTTGTTATAGATAATAATACTGCATTACAATCATGTTTTGTTTGTACAGAATCCGTTCGCAAGGACAAAACAAATCCGCCTGAGTGTTTACTGTAGTGATAAAATGTTGAACCAGTGAACTTGCGAGCAAAACGCGTCATCATGCAAATGTACGGGCATTAAACGGTTTACTTTAAAAATACTACATGCTCTTTATACTACGGGCTGCATATATAGCTGAAGGAAAAATCAACTACACTTACCTCCCTCCATCCGCCATCGAACAAAAACCCGGGACTTCTTGACCGAACTTCCTAAACTCATGTCGCGAATATCATGAGGTTGTGTAAAATCTTAAGAAAATAGACTAATTGCCCCTGATACTATCCTGGAATGTTTCGTTTTTATGACTTAACAAAACTTTGTGACCGCAGGTGTACGAATTTAGGTGTATTGAATAAATCCAGATACACTTAGGTTATGTCTTCTTTGTTGTTCTTAAAAACAGGAGTTTCTTCCCTATTTGCTCTACGATGGTTCTCTTTTTACGTCAGGTTAGGTATTGATATTCATTCCAAAGAAAATCGTTAGTGAATACCCTTTTCGAAAGCTCATAATTTATTGATTACTAGCGACCCGCCCCGGCTTCGCACGGGTGCAATGCTGATATTTAATGGATGTTATCATACATATAAACCTTCCTCTTCAATTACTCTATCTATTAAAAAAAACCGCATCAAAATCCGTTGCGTAGTTTCAAAGATTTAAGCATACAAAGGGACATAGGGACAAAGAAAGCGACTTTGTTTTATACTATGTAGTGATTAAGCACGATCCCCATTGAAAATTGCTGTTTTCATCACTAATCTGCCCTACTGTTCCCGTTATAAATGTAAGGTCTTTATTAAGTCGCAACAATTGATTGTCTTATAGTAATAATCCAATTAGCCTCTTATCGAATATCGCGCAATCTTAATTAATGTACCAGACTAATAATACAGTACGTTACATAAGCACGCATTCGCGATTCTAAATAAGGATTCTTTACACTATTATTAGATTAAGTAACATTGGTATAACATTTGCTCTTACAATTATAATCCGATGAACAACGTGTGCCTTACCTCGAAGGCAGCTATGTGTAACTGTTAGGTCGGCTTTTCTAGACATATCGCCTTATACCCTTTAGCATACAGTACATTGGAAAAGTGCACATAATTGACTTGACATCAAAGTCAGAAACGTTTTATAAATTTATTTCAAAAACGCCCTAAACAAACTAAACCTGACTAACAATTAAACAAATTATGTCTCGTGTCGGACCTGGTATAGTTTGATCATTTTTATTTGTATTTCTTTTGGTGCGAATTGTGTCTGATATAGTTTTTTTACGACTTATGCTTCCGCATTACACCTCTTATTGTTCTTATGACTAGACATTTGTGTTAACGGTAATTATGAACGCTCAACTTAATGTTTTGTAAAGGAATGGTCGCTGCGGTTGTAATCGTATGAAACAAGATAATTGCGTTTTTTTTTTTTAATTTTAGTATTCATTTAGTTAATATTATTACAAATTGAGACTCCTCAATAGCTCTTATACAGGGTGTATTTAGACCGTGATCGAATACTGAGGCAAGTAATAGCGAGGGTGATCACAAACCCAGTGGCGATATTAAAAATCCAGACAAAAAATAAAAAGGTAATTGGTTTTAAAAGTATGTGGTTTGTATGGAAAACCTCAAAAATTTTATTTTTTGCCGGGATTTTCTTTAATGCCAGGGGGTTTATAATCGCTATCGCTATTACCTGCCCCAGTTTTCGATCACCGTCTAAATACACCCTGTATAGTTAACAATCATGTTCGAAAAAGTATATTGTCCGTAATTGATACTTAGGTTATGTCACTTGTAACCTGTTAAATACATAGGTAATAATGGTGTATTAGTGTCAAATATTGGAGTGTTAAATGCATTGGGCACGTTCCGGTACAGATTCGTCCGTGAACATAATACAACAATGGCGCGGGTACGACGGCCGAGGTATTGTGTCGAGGGCCGCGGACATGACAATTAACTGAAAGGAAAAACCTATCTGTTCCAATGGAAAAATCGGTCACGAACACCACTGATCAGCCCAGAAGGTTGGGAGGCAATCTAAACTACCATTAATGAAGTTGATACTTAAATAATAGCTCGGTCAGCAGTGTTAGATTTCGCTTTCATTATCACGTCTCCATTTCTAGTTTTATGTGTTGATGTTGAAAATACAACAAATTCTAAGATATCCTTAGCATCAAAAATGTTTATTAAGTTACAATGCAAAGTTTAATGCTATAAAGCTTTACATGTGATATTTAATTAATGAACTAGAAAAATGTTAAGAGAAAAATTGTCTGCGTGTTCAATCAAATGAAAATGAGTCTTCTCATTTTGTCACTACCATAATATTCATTTCAAGTCAAAATTATTTGAGAAAGAATATTATAATTAACTTTTTAAACGTTTGATGTAAATATCAGCAGTTGTAAAAACAGCCCATCAAAATAAAATACGATTCACTTATTCCATGTAATTTATGTAAAATATAAAATAAACCAATAAAATATTAGGTGTACAAATAAGTGTCCGCCGTTTTTTAATATACGCTGTAGCGGTAAGTGGTAGTCAAAATAAATAGATCTTAGACGTCATACAATAAGCTTAGGTATTCGTTAACATAACGTCATCGAAATATTAGTCAATTAGTTTCTGCATCATAAAGTTCTTCTCGATTAAAGATGTTAGCTTACGAGTCAAATTCTCGTCGTTTGCGGGAGGTTTTAACCTTCTGCCTTAATTTAAAGAAATCTGCGGCTGGGGCTCATCGAATACTTTGGAATACCTACGATGAGGTCTCTTTTAGTGAAAGAGCATACCAAGAGTAGTTAAAACGCTTTAAAAACGGTAATATTGGCATCGAAGACCAGCATGGCGTTGGAAGAGAAAAGGTTTTTGAATATGTATTATTGGAGGCATTACTTGATCAAGGCTCGTGTCAAATGCAACAAAAATTGGCAGGATCATTGGAAGTGATGCAACAAACTATTTTAAAACGCTTGAAAGTCAAGGGGATGATTCAGAAACAAGGAAATTGGGTATCGTACGAGTTGAAGCCAAGAGATGTTGAACGGCATTTGTTTGCTTGTAAAAAGCTGCTTGAAAGGTAAAGACGGAAGGGATTTCTGCATCGCATTGTTACTGGGGACGAAAAATGGGTTCATTACGATAATCCTAAGCAAAGAAAATAATGGAGATATCCAATATATGGTTCCATTTCGACGGCCAAACCGAATATTCATTTTTCTACGGTCATGCTCAGTATTTGGTGGGATCAGCTCGGCGTAGTGTATTATGAGTTGCTAAAACTGACTGAAACAATCAACGGCGATCATTATCGAGCGAAATTAATGCGTTTGAGTCCAGCATTGAAAGACAAACGGCCGCAATACAACGAGAGACATGATAAAGGGATTTCTCAGCTCGCCTCATGTTGCAAAAGTGGTCAAGACATGCTTGGTATCGTTGAAATGGGAAGTCCTACCCCACCCGCTGTATTCTCCAGATGATGCTCCCTCGGACTACCACTTGTTTTGATCAATGGCACACAGCCTGGCTGATCAGCACTTACGGTCCTATGAAAAAGTACTAAATTGGATCAATTCGTAGATCACATCGAAAGATGACCAGTTTTTTCAACTCGGGATTCGTATGCTGCTCGAAATATAGAAGAAAGTAGTGGCCAGCGATGGACAATACTTTGAATTATATATGTTAAACCAGTTTTTTACAATAAAGCCTCGAATTTCGGAAAAAACGGCGGAAACTTATTTGTACACCTAATAAGTGTCATAAATGAGACATAAAATCTTTTTAGTGCTACAGTCGCACGTGTACTCGTTTATTAGTGTTAATCACTTACAATATTTTGGCTTTCTTTGCGATGTCAAACCTACATTTTTGAGGATAAAATTGTAATTGAAAAAACCGGTTCAACTGATTAAAAATATTCAACATAGTTTATAAACAATCAAAATACTTTAAATTCAAGATTAGAATTTCTTGATTCTTTTCAATTACCAAATATAATGTTAATAAATAAATATATTAGTACAAAGCCTTCATAGTTTTGTCTGTTCAAAAGTGTAATTCGTTGTCAATCTATATTAGCCTATACTCACACATCATACTGCTAGATATGGCTACCTTTACAGCTGAGGGGGCTAGTTCTTAGTATTCTATGATGGCCTAGGGTAGGTAAAAGAACTTTACTACAACTATGAAATCATATTTCTTTTCTCAAATAGTATTCAATTCCCATCAATTTCTAAATTCAAATAAAAGACCCGATTGTATTTTAAAACATTTACATATATAATACAAACCTAACTTCAGGTCCATATTTAACGAAGAGGAAGGTGGAAGTGCATTTCTGCACCCACATTTCGCCAGGTTACAGGGGGGAACCCTATTGCCGTTTTTCATTAATTTTATTCCGTGTAACTTTATAATAGAATATCATAAAGATAAATTAAAGCGATAAAATGATGTTCCTCACATGTTAAATGGCAAAGTGTAGAAAAAGTCATTATTAAATCACCGATGTACATAATTATTCGTGACCTATAAAAAAGGTCAGATATTTTAAGCCACGCGTGAATTTTGTCCAACCAGTTGGGTGTCTGTTTAGCAATACGGTTGCATTTTAGTTTCATTTTTAATTTAAAGACGAACAAAACAAAGTTGTATTTCGAAGTATTTCGAAAAGGCTTTTAATATTATGTTTTTAACATCGTAAATCCACAAAAAAATGCATCTGTCGATTGAATAATGTAGCCCTGCTGTGCTTCCAAAAACCGCCTCATCTTAGATGGAAAATAGTGGTAGCCGTTTTTGACAAAGTATTTTTCTAGTATTCATTTGATCCTTTGCCCGACCTGGCTTCGAACCTACGTACACAATATATAAAACACGCCGCATCTTTGTCGCAGGACGGGTGGGGGAATTGAATGTCAAAAATAAAAAAAAGAACTAAATTTGAATGTTTACGTTCGCATTTCCAATGTCAAACACAGAACTGTCAGTGGTCATAAAGTCACACGGAACAAGAGATTGTGTCACGGAGTTTTAAAAATACTTTAATAAATTTATATCGATTTATAACTTGACGAATTTACAAAAATCAAACAGAACATGTTAGTCCACAGAGCCCTAACATTTGTTTGTTTAATAAATAGGTTTCATTGAATTATTATTTAACACTAGGAAGTGAGATAATATCACTTTTAACTAACAATTGATATTGTTGCAATGTCGGTCAGTGGTTTCAATAAGCTTTGATTTGAGCGATAACGTACAACGTTGCTCTGACACCGGTGTATATACAATCAAGAATATATAGTGAATTAAGCATTAAATAAATTAGGCTTATTCAGTAGAGAATTAGTAATAGTTTACCAATAGTTTCGCCCAAATGATCATGAAAACGGTGTTTTCTTTTGACTTTTTACTACCATTCAATTTATGTACATCATCTTTTCTTACTCATTACTGTAACCATTCAAGTCACAATGTGTATTATTAATAAGTTCGTACCTATTCGTATAGTAGTTTTCATTAATACGTCACGGTGCTCGGTTACTTCGTGTTACTTTTTTACCACATCTATATGGCACGTTCTCAAGCGGCGCGCAGCACCTTATTTAAATAACCAAATACAGGCTACAATCCAATACACGTGTACCTACTTCCGACCCCATACAAAGATACAAGTCCAACGTCTAGCCAATTGCGCTACGGAGGCTGGCAAATTACTTCGTTTAATTATTTCTTAATTTGGCTTATAGTATTTTATTGACTTCACATAAACCGCGTATTCAGTAGCATATCATAAATGTTTAGAGTTACTGATATGAAATGCCGTTCAATAAAACTGGATCACAATAGCTTGATCATAAAATTATTGATATTATTTTGAAGTTTGTTCGTTATTAAACTCATTCGACCTTAGACGAATGTCGTTTCTCGAAGCTTTAGTTACGAGTCATAACAATAGGTATTTTATTCATCGAATCGCGACCGCGGTGTGCGACGATTGTTTTTGTCATTTATAACTTTCCATCGGCAGTAGGAAGTGGCCAGTTACATTAAATGGTGCCGTGAAATTACCTACATTATATTGCAACCTTACTTAAATTAAATAAGATCGAATATTTTGAAGTTACATATATAGGTTTTGACTTGGCGCTTTGTGAATGCCTTAGCCGTCCTTAATATCAAGGGCAAACAGTGGGATAAAAGGTGTACGGCAATTATTGTTTTTTGCTGCCGCCATGATCACTCTCTTCTATTGACCAAAATACACATACAAAGTCATTTTGAACTTTTATTTTCCTTTCTTCAGCTTTATCTACATGTAGTTTAGGCTTGAAACCTTTCAACCTAAGATTGCTCAAATAATCATTAAAGTTTAAGACATTTCAGAAGCAGAAACTATTTAAATAAATCTTTAATGGAAATCTATCCCTCCGTCTTTATTGCTATTATTTACAGCAGCTGCAACAACAGTTCTAAATTGATAACCTTCTAAACACTCCAAGCATTTATCCCATGAATTTATTGACATTATAAAAATATACTTCTCCTATTTAGGAAATGCGTTTTATTTTTGAAACCAGCTAGGGGGAAGAGGTAATAGCTGAGGTTAGTCAACCGAAAACACTCTGTGATGTACTAAATCGCAAGTGTGTATGTGATGTGGTTGTCCTGCTTGGTCTTACAAAGTGTGAAGTGAAACTGCTATAAAGAAACTCAATTTATCGATATTGTTACGTTGATAAATAGACCTTTAGGTTGAAATTTTATAATAAAAAGATCTGTGTAGGTACGTGACCAGTTTTGTTTGCTCCCTGATTTAAGGGATTTTTTACAATACCACCGGACGAGAAGCGCGAGTGAAATAAATATTTCATGAATTTTGTAGATATTATTACGCTAAATTAAATAAGTAAATTTATGTCAGTGACAATACTTAAACCGAAACAGTAATCGTCGTTGGCACTTAATAAAGTTGGACACCTAATCAATGACTTGTAATAGAAATATAAGAAAGTACTTTGGAAATAAATTTCTTTGGAACTTATGAATCGCATAAACAAACATCGATGAATCGTTAATTAGAAATATCTTCGAAGGCGTGAGTGACCAAATGTAAATTTGAAAAGATAGTTCGATGTAGCTGCCCCAGGCCCAAGACAAATGTTTGTGGTTCATGTTGTATGAACAACTGTAACTGTGATATCTCGCTACACAGACACGTCTCAATACTGATGCGAAACTGTTTATGGTTATTTTTAAGTTTTCGAATATTGCAGTAATATATTTTGGCAAAGTGAAAACCCTCGTCCGAGCAGCTAAACGTCAGCTGGCACCGAATTCGGTAATGTTATCATTAATTAGATTATGCAGTTCACTTTCCAATGGTTTCGACACTTCGATATCATCATAAAATTATGAGATTATGAGAGAAACACCGAACGAGTAAAACTTGCATTTACCGATACGGTAGACTCTGAATAATCTGAATGAATTGAGACACTGACCAAATTTTTTTGTGCGTATGTGCTGGTTATTAATAAATAATATATTGTAGTCGTCAATAGTTACATTTAAAAAATAGCGGAATAGCTTTATAATTAATTAGTTTTTTTAAAAGACAGTTTAAAGTCTAGGTACTTTAATTTGTGATTAACGCTTTACATACTCTTAACATCGGGTTTAATCAACGGTTCACTAGAGAATTTTATGGATCAAGCTACATTCACGGAGTCCGAGTGAATTTGGTTACCCCTTCATTAGAGGTTCTACTGCCAGGAAAATATATCTTATCTTAATCGTTATCTTTAGCATGCCTAAATGATTTCGATTTTTCACTTAGTTATAAAGTAATTTGTACGGACTACCATTAACACTGGTTTTACTCACTAACATGGCTAATTCATTTATTTTCTTGCGAAATGTTATACATTTTATTGGTTGTAGACAAGACTATAACTCCACTACCGTGTAATAATATCTAAATAGTCTTTCAGTTGAAATGCTGTAATATTCTTAAAGAAGTAATTAATATGGTGGGTTATGAAACCATTATGTTTACAATAATAAAACTAGTTATCGAGTAACGACTTGAGAAATATGGCTAAGGAAAACATACCTAAACAAAACGTAATAACCAAAGTCCTCGTTTTTTTAATGAGATAGTTGCACTCGTACCATGATCGATAAACGCTTGTATTTCGGAAAATAAACGATTAGAATTCAAAAAGTCGCCCATATTCGCCAGTAAAGCGTAAGTTGTATATCTCATATCTCTTTCCCTGTGATCTCATATCAGAGTTTTCTAGGTCTAGCATTGGAATCAAATTTAGTAAACTTACATCCTTACTACATATAAATCCCGGGCTATAATTATTATCGTATATGTAATTTATACAAAAGGGCATTATTAAAATTGCTGTAAAGAAGTACTTTCACAAAGTCTTGATGAAGCTACCTGAATCAATTTAGCTAGATGGATAAGAATCACGCCATCTCTTTCGTATACGGTCGCATGTATCACATTTGCACCTGTTTATCTTAACAGGTACCGGTATTACAGAAAATCCCGATAAAATATAAAAAATATTTACATTTAATACCGATGGTTGTATGGAAAACGACGAAATTTTTATTTTATGTCGGGATTTTCTTTAACGCCAGGGAGTTTGTTATCACCTTAGCTATTACCTGCCTACTATTCCGATCTCTGTCTAAATACAGCCTATATACGTTATAAACAAAAGATCCAATATAAATTGCGCCGAAATAATGTTTACTTTGCGTTTTATTTTTAACTTATTCTTTCCATAGACCTTGTATAAACACTACATTAGTATTATAGTAAACTTGACGTTATCTAGTCGATGAATGTACATTCTTAAACTATCACAATATGGATCCGAATAGAGCTGTCAATTTAACACAAATTCAGATAAAAAAAATATTTTCTTGATTATATCGAGTTCTACTGGTATCTGATCGGCATTAACCAGATAGGTACTAAGGAAACAACTAAGTGAGACATGACCCACAGGTGTCGCACGTGAAGCACGCGTACGATGCTTCATAGTCATCCGTATTTAATCATAGCTCCCAACAGCTGTTAGCTATCGATTATGAAATCATTAAGAAAATACTTTTACATAAAGACACGCGAACTGAAATTTTGCTCAACTTCATATGAGAACCAGTCCAGGAAGACTTCAGCAAGAAATATCAAGGCTGAAAAGCTTCTCAGTTTTCCGAATTGTGCAACTCAAGCTAGTACCCTAAAACCCAAAATATCTCCCGTCTCGTTCTTATCTTAACCCAACGTGGTCTGGTTGTCCTTTAACCGGTCCTGTGGTAAAAAACGATTGATACATATTTAATCCCCAGAGAGTCTCCCGAGTGCGTGCCTCAGTAAAGGTGACCTTTGGGAAGTGGTTCGGTTTTTAGTTGTGAAATCTTATATGGAAGGTTGCTTGACAATGATCGCAGCTACGCACCGCGGCCGGACCAAATAAAATTTAATTATTTCTGTAGCCGGCTTACTGCGTCACACGCATTTCTGTGAAACAAAACCAACGGTATTGAACTTAATTATAGGTGTTCGTTTTAATGTGACCGTGTATGATGTTTGATTTGTACTCTTTTAGAGTTGCAATCAGTCACCAAAATTTTATCAGCTGATCAATGTTTGGTGTATAAGGATTAATGTAATTTTGGGTCTTTGGGTAATCGTTGCTTATAAAAAAAATCAACTCAGAGTCAATTAAAATTAAGAGAACTTATTGTCCAATGCACTTAAGTATAATAACAACAATGCACTAAAGTAGTGCCTGGGCATAAATGCCGAAGGCGTATTTTTCAATATTATTATTGTCAGCTCGCTGTTTATAAAGCATCAGACAAGATGTTTTACAGAATATGATTTTTTTTATATCCGTCAAATATTTGTAAGGCAGGCCGTATTATTTTGAAAAACTTCAACTTAAATTTCTCTCATCTATATAAATACACAGGTATGTACCAGTGGCGTGCCTAGGGTGTCAAACTAAGGCAAGCCCAAATGTTTATTTAGTAGCAGCATATTTTTTTTGGTACGTAGGACTAATAAATATCTACCGGTTAGTACCCACATTCACGTTTATAGCGTTATTTTATAAATAATCAATCGTTAAGTTCGTTATTCGGAACTATGTAAGGCAAGTCGGGCTTTCGGGCTTCTATGGAAGTACCGCCACTGGTATGTACAATGTAAATGACACAAATGGATTTACGCGTTGATCTGTCGCATGTTTAACTATAGAATTTTCTTCATCTCCGAGCGATAGCTTGGCAATCGACTTTGTTGGCCAATGTGCTGCTACATGATTTTGTTATATTATATATACCACATTTCAATCAATCAAAGATGTCCGACTGTTGCGCCAATGTTCCATCAACGCGTCATCGCGACGGCATTGAGTTCTAATAGACCAGTATTTAGCGTCGCTAGTGAAGTAACCCCTGGGCCTGTTAGTACGTGATTATCAGTCTAAACACTTAATTATCTTGCGTTTTAAACACGGTCCAATCCACCAGCGCTAAATGCGATGACGTTGACATAATTCATTTAAAGTTTACCAATTATTACTCAATGTCTGAGCCGGCCGTTCTCATACCGCCTACTTTAAGATCAGGCAGAGATGAAGCAAAGGAGATTATACATAAACGCTATTCATTTATTAAACGTAACTACTCGTGTACCGAATGTATGTACACTTAAGTAATCGAGAAGGTATACATATGTGTGATTAATTACTAAACCGCTTTTCACTAACTGGAAATGCTTTTCACACGTAATATAGATAACTGTCGTTATCGGTCTCATTTTCATACTGTAACTGTATTTGGCGGGAATTTCCCAAGAGACATACATTTTGTCTGGCCTCGAGTTAAAAAATCATTTTGACTCATACTTTACAAGGAATTTTATATTATTAATTTACTATTTCAAGCCTGCCATTAAGCATGTGTACTATTACACGTTACGGGATACACTTGTTCGTCGATTGTGTCACACTTCGCTCGTTCTCTATGGAAGCGGCGTGTGACGTCACTTCCCCCGACAATATTTTGGCATTGACACACTGTTTTATCTCGCCTCTATGGCATAGTTTTGCTTAATGAACTAATTTATAAAATACTTTTTAAAAGGCTATAAGCATTATAGAACATGGGTCGAGTTATGTTGGCCCAAGGCTAATGGGCGAAAAATTTTAATAAAATAATAACTAAATATGGTACATATTACAGAAATAAATAAAAAAACGATTGTGACAAATTCCAGTTTCAATAATGAATTGCACAAATGAGTGTATTGGCAATAACTGCATATCATGTGTCAATTAATATTGACCATTTAATCGTAAGCTAAGAATTTACAGCAATAAGCCGATGTAGGTACTATGAAATGAGTCTAAAAGAGCTTATTTTTTATTTTATTCCAACTCGGCAAGGGAATAACACTGCACGTAATGGTGAAAACCGTGCTCTTCATTCAGACTATTATAGATAAAAACAGTGAAACGATAACCTTTTATCACCCGACCTGCTTGCATGCTATTTTTTTCTGTACCTTTTACTTATTCCCAATTTAGAAATTTGGATGAATTGTAACCACTGAACGTAAATAATCTTACTTAAAATAACATACTCAAACATATCTTGACAAAAGTTTTTCCATTCCGTGTGACAGACACAAACCCTGCTAAAACAGAATTGAAAATGAGGACTAGTCATGACTAGTCCGCGATGAAATGTAAGTTGGTGATGAAAAGGCATTTTGGCTTGACGTAACGCTCCTCATGCATCGGCGGATTGATTTCATAGTTCAGGAACCGTGAGACGGTGGACTGTCATCAAGTCGGTCACGTGGGCGCTGCATCATTACGGTGACACAATTACTGTCGGCAGCAGGCGCCCGTCGTGCTCCACTGATCGCGATAGTCCCACAGCCCAGCAACTCGGTCATGAATCGCCTGTTGCGATACTAGTGTAACTTGAGCGTATTAACTAATGGTAAGTACGATCCACACTATGTCAGCATTTAAGAAATGTAAGAAATGATCGTTGAGTGCATTTGGGTGGTTGTCAACGCCAATAAATTGGCAAGCATCAGAGATTTCTGTGAAATGCTTCGTGATGTATTGAACCAATAACTTATTTGTAGGTTTTAATATTTCCTTTTCATTTTCAAGTATTAAATGTGACTCTGTCTCGCCACATTCTGTTTTAAATTAACACTTAATACATTAATGGGTATAATATCGATCTTTTATTTTAAACTAGTTGAGTATCGATGCAGATTGGCGCCTTTCCGTCCCTAATAGGAGGCAGATCAAATGTTGTTAGTCACAACTGTTGCTGTAAGAAGCTTTTGCAATCTATTTCGAACGCGGAATTAATTAGCGTCGTTTTCCTTTATGACTTAAATATACCGTTTGTAATTGTGATGTAATTGTTGCTTTTTTTCTATTGTATAATACTAGTATTGTGATATATGCTATTAGGTCCTATTTTGATTTTTTTACACAAACATTACAACCCTGAGTAAAATGATTTTATTAAGATTTAGCCTCGGGCAATGTCGTTCGTCAAATCAATGGTGTCAGACCTTATTTTTTTCAGATTATTCAAATTTCATCATATTTCATTTCATCATCATCATCATCATCAGCAGCCAATATTCGTCCACTGCTGGACATAGGCCTCCCCCAATGACTTCCACCGGGAACGGTCGGAAGCCTCCTGCAGCCAGCGACGTCCCGCGACCTTGACAAGGTCATCGGACCACCTTGTTGGGGGACGTCCCACGCTGCGCTTTCCCGTTCGTGGCCTCCACTGGAGAACTTTTTTCATTTACTAAAATTTAAAAAAATTGACACATTTACATGGTTTCGACCTCCTACTAAGATGCCAATCTTGTATCATAGGTCTGTGTAGTCTCGCGTGTGCGTCAGAAATTACGACAGAATTTTGGTCTACCAACACCCAGACCAGAAACAAATAATTGCAGTTCACACAAACACTTGTCTAAGAACGGGGTTGGAACCCGTGGCCTCTTGTTTCGTAAGTTGATGTGTAGTCAACTGCTCTACCTACTATTCAGTTGCTTGATCCTACTGAGTCTGATTTGTACTATATGATTTCTCGCTCGGCTTCTATGCACGCAGACATAACATGTGTTATTAGTGGGTCTTATTATCTCTATTTTTCCGTAAATGTATGTGTTTGCAATGCAATATGACGGCATTAGACATATAATAGTAGTATTCACTTTGGGTTTGGTCATTTAAAAAACAATTTAAAAAATTATGCGTTGCCCGTTTTATATTTAACCAAATCGCAACTTCAAATCTTAACATTACTAAGAAAGTAATTAATCTGCGAAATAATTCGAGTCGATGACCATCGATCTGCCTTATCTGAGTATTGGCTCATTCTTGCGTCAAGTTATTTATGTTGTATGCAAAGTAAGTTATTATTTCACTTTTACATTGGCTTATCATAATTTTTCAGTCCAAGGCCTGCGCCGCTCCGTACCGTCGATCTGAAAAGGCTAGGTAGCCGACGTTTTACGTCATCACGCCGACTTGTAATCAACCGATTCCAGTTTTAAGAATTAAAAGACAAGTATAGCCCCTTCACGAGCGCCGATCGGCCGTGACCACTGTGTTCGAATCCACATGTTGCTCAACACAATGTCTTTTTCACTTACGCCACGCCACATACTTAACGCGTAAATATCAATTTGTGTTGAATTTTTTCTCACTAAATTTTATTTTGTTATCGTTTTATGCAATAGTATTACTTGAAATTGATAATAAGGGTCGTTGCGTGCAGACCTCGATGTCGATTGCTGTCGTTCTAATTAAAACTTGTGCAATAATGTCTTAAAAATGCTTGGCGTCTTATAATTTACACCGAATTCGAGGAATGGCTATGACGTGCGACTTTGTTTTTAAATTTGTAAACTCTTACATTTCATAAAATATTTGATTTTTCCTTAATTTTTTTAAGCTACATAATACGACTTTACATTTCACATTTTCTATTCAAGTCTACGTTCTAGCTTTTCTTTGGGGCTATTCACATAAAAATGTACAGGATGTATTGAGACCGTGATAGAAATGGATGGAAAACATTTTCATTTTCTTTGTCGGGGATTTTTTTAACCTTGGATTTTACCTGCCTTAGTTGCCGATCACGGTCTGAAGACACCTGTATTTAAATAAAACTGCATCAACGCAAAACGCAACAACTTATGTAAGAAAAGATGGCGAAAGCTAAGTTAAAATCGATACATGAACACTAAACTATGTTTATGTGTAGCATATGATTTGATTAGCAAGAAATCCTCTTGTGTTCTTTCATTGAAGGGAGCTAAACAATGAGAAGGCTTCGTTCTAGTATAAATTCAATTATACATACTATGTGTAAGCAACGTCAAAGGTACCTAATGTAATTTCATAGCCCCGTGGTGCTTGCTTGTTACACCAGCTTGCAAAACGACAGAGACGCAGGTTCGATCCCCGCACCGAGCCAAATGTTTATGAGACTCACAATTATTTGTTTGGGTGTTTCTGAGACCGCATAGTTTCTGCTACCTACGACTCAATAGAAGTATCTTAATGTGAGACAGAACTATATATGGGTGAATTTATTATAATGTTATATTATTAACAAACAATATGATTATTTTTTCTGGTTACAGAAGTTCAGTTATTAAACTGGTAAAAATAACGAATACGGGCTGCGGCCAAGTAATCGTTATTTAGGAATTGCAGTTTTAAGTGGTCTTAAGAAATTTGGTCGTCAGTTTTAACAAACAACATTATTATTCACTTTTATTTTTTCTAAGTAATAGATTCATGCATAAAGTCACCGACGGATGGCAAACTGAACAAATCGGGACTAAAAGATAAGTTTAGAATAATCAGTCAGTAGCTGTTGTTGAACGAGTGATTTCAACACATTTCAACGTAGCAATTTCATTAATTTTATGAATTTAACGGTTGATACGAGTAAATCATTTTCCAATTCATTGAATGTAGTTGTTATTATTGAATTATTGATCAACCCATATACGTCACATGCTGGGGACGGGTTTCCCCTACATTGCAATTTGTAAATCCCTAGGCCGCTCCAACAGCAATGCGGGCTATTGAACGGACAGATTCAATAAGACAAGTATCGCGATTGACAGGAAATAACCACTACGATAAAAAAATTAAAGCAACGTTCCAGTCACTGAATAATTATTTACTACAGTATACACATACAGAATAGGCAAGAAAAAAGATTTTATGTGTTAGCTCTTAATTTTTAAACAGTTTTTAATTATTCGCAGTTAAACTGCCGTGGTCCATTATTTTATTTATAAAACGTCGCGTTACTCACTTTTCTGTGTATTTGCTAAAATAGTATCGACGCGTTGGCCTGTTGTTGACAGAAGTCTTTACAGAGAAATATATTTCCGCATGGATAATAATCGTGGACTTAATTTATTAGACGATGCGGATTATAAAAATTGTGGTTATAGTTCAACTTCACCGGGTACAACATCACTAAGGGTCGTTTGAACAGTTATCACATAAGAGTAATGAGTATTAGCGCAAGAGCCCGTGAACGCCAGACAACAGTCATTTTAATAAAGCTGAAAATTTGTCAGAACATGCTCCCAACACAGGTAAGAACGATGGCCAATTATGAAGTTTAGGTTGCAGTGGCTTTGGCAGGTACACGGTACTAAAGGTGTGAAAATACCGGCCTATTTTCGTCATTTTATAAAGGCTAATATTTTGATATTACCTTTAGAATATCATTAAAAATTACATTCTTCATTGACAGACACTTTCCATGGTGGAAACCCCTCGCCAGACACCCTTAAAGGTCAGTAAATTATGATTCTAATTTCGTCATTTTATAAATGCTGATTTTTATACATATTACTTGGGTAATGATTATATGATGTTTCCTCAGTAGCCAGACACTTTTGATAGTTCTAACCCCTGCCAGACAAGCGTATAAGGTTGCTGTAAAAGCAAGCGCGAGGCAGGATATATGCACATGGGTGGATGCGAGTGAGATACGTCTGTATTGTTTAGTATTTTGTACCCGTTTATATCAGCCAAAAATAATATTTGAGCTATCTTGAAGTTTGTATAAGTATTTTAAGTCCGAAAATATACTATCATACTGCATGTTAGGATTCACTTTAATAATAATAAAATTCAACGGAGAAATCATCCGTTAAAAGTGATTGGCACCTTTATCGAGAGTAGGTACCACCAAGAAGATTTTATTGAAATTAGTAGCATCATATAAAAATATATTATTAATAATGGTCGTAGTCATTTATTGCTTGATTTATATGACTTATGTACTGATTCGTTGGAGAGAATATATGCAGATAATTCCATTGAAATAGTTGCTTTTTTTACTGAACACCACCTAAAAAAATAGATAAGAAGTTTTCTAAAGATATTAAATTCTTTACGGTCCAAAATAAAAAATACTAGCACCCAATTGACGAAACAGTACAGTAATATTTTGACAGTAAGATCGTATTTGAAGAATACATTTTATGCTATTTTTTCGTTTCTACCTATAAGAGCAAAATATTTTTTTTCGTAAGATTAATGCTGCTTTCTGTAGAATATTTTTGGATTTTAAGTTGTCCAATACTGTTTCGTCAATTGGGTGCTAGTATTTTTTATAAAACAGTATTGGACAACTGAATGTAAGATTAATGCTGCTTTCTGTAGAATATTTTCGGATTTTAATATTACGAAAAAAAAAATATTTTGCTCTTATAGGTAGAAACGAAAAAATAGCATAAAATGTATTCTTCAAATACGATCTTACTGTCAAAATATTACTGTACTGTTTCGTCAATTGGGTGCTAGTATTTTTTATTTTGGACCGTAAAGAATTTAATATCTTTAGAAAACTTCTTATCTATTTTTTTAGGTGGTGTTCAGTAAAAAAAGCAACTATTTCAATGGAATTATCTGCATATATTCTCTCCAACGAATCAGTACATAAGTCATATAAATCAAGCAATAAATGACTACGACCATTATTAATAATATATTTTTCTATGATGCTACTAATTTCAATAAAATCTTCTTGGTGGTACTATCGATAATGGTGCCAATCACTTTTAACGGATGATTTCTCCGTTGAAGATATTTTATTATTAAAGTGAATCCTAACATGCAGTATGATAGTATATTTTCGGACTTAAAATACTTATACAAACTTCAAGATAGCTCAAATATTATTTTTGGCTGATATAAACGGGTACAAAATACTAAACAATACAGACGTATCTCACTCGCATCCACCCATGTGCATATATCCTGCCTCGCGCTTGCTTTTACAGCAACCTTATACGCTTGTCTGGCAGGGGTTAGAACTATCAAAAGTGTCTGGCTACTGAGGAAACATCATATAATCATTACCCAAGTAATATGTATAAAAATCAGCATTTATAAAATGACGATATTAGAATCATAATTTACTGACCTTTAAGGGTGTCTGGCGAGGGGTTTCCACCATGGAAAGTGTCTGTCAATAAAGAATGTAATTTTTAATGATATTCTGAAGGTAATATCAAAATATTAGCCTTTATAAAATGACGAAAATAAGCCGGTATTTTCACACCTTTAGTACCGTGTACCTGCCAAAGCCACTGCAACCTAAACTTCATAATTGGCCATCGTTCTTACCTGTGTTGGGAGCATGTACTGACAAATTTTCAGCTTTATTAAAATGACTGTTGTCTGGCGTTCACGGGCTCTTGGGCTATATCCCTTAACTAAAACAATGCTGGTCCTGACTATAATTTTAATTTTTACATTTGTATAAGGCATCCAATGCTGGGTAATCAAATTAAATTATCAATAATCGTATCGACCATGTAAGCATTTATGACACTTTCATACAATTTTTGAAAGAAGAAAAAACTAAATTCATTGAAATATAACTGACGTAAAATATTGGTCGTAGTATTATTTTGTTAAACAGTCAACACTCTTTAGTAAAAATGTGATCTAGTAAAATAGTTAGTGATTGCAACGGTTAAAAGACTTCAAAGCACGATAAGCCTTATTTAATGAATATTAAATTAATGTCTTAGTATTTATTTCAACTGTATCTGCATCTCCTCGTTCTATTGCCAACCACCATACTGGTTCGCAAGAATGGCAAAGCTGACATGTGACAAAGTTAATTATTCATAGAAATGATCTTTTGTATGCGGGCCGCGATTAGAATTAATAATGACATGTCTCCTTGGACTAACGGTAGCGTACATGTGCTTATTAACATTGAGGACTTCTATTCCATTCAGGGTACTATTAACTTTGCCAGTATCATCGACTAGGAAACTGCCTCGTGGTCTCGCGGTACAAGTATGTGCCGTGCGATCTAGAGGTCCTGGGTTCGATTCTCGGGTTGGGCAAAGTGTTATTGGGTTTTTCCATTAGGAAATTCTTAGTAGCAGCACGGAGTCTGGAAATGTGCCCGAAAAACGGCAATAGGCTCGCCCCCTATTACGTGGGACTGATACATACCTGGCGAAATGTGGGTGCAGAAATGCATCTCTGCCTACCCCTTCGGGGAATATAGGCGTGAGGTATGTGTGTATCGACTAGGAAATTGATTGTAAAATGATATGTATGATTACACAACAACTACTGCGATAGAAGTTGTCTATACAACGGCGACCCATGGGTAATTTCTTCTACATTTTTTCATGAAATAACCACAATGATTGCGTCGGGAGTTTCTAAGACCAAAAATAAAATTAAAAAATCATTTTATGTCATGTCCATACCCTATGTCCATAAGCATCCTTGTGTCGTATGTAACGTGGTCGCTGTAATGTCAGCAACGGCCGGTCACATTTTAATGCTTTCCCCGCGTTGTATATTCCGCGTACATTGTGCACTCTATCTGGAAGTAAAGAGTCGCATAGATAACAGTGAAAGTGTTAACTTAATTTTACATTAGTGTACGTAACCATTGAAGACGCTCCATCGCTGTACACAGGTGGAAATAATTTAAATGTTATTTTCCTTGAATTTTTAATGTTTACTTCCCTCAAACATACAAAAAATTACTAAAATAGATGCACGTAAATTAAAAATGCTCAAACAAATATAAATGTAAATGATAGGCGCAACTTTGGGTTAATTGTATCTAACCACGATTACAAGTCACAACAGGAATTAATAATCATAAATAACTAAAATTGACTAAATTTTAACAACTTAAATATATACCCAATCACTGTTACTAATAAAACATTATAATCATGCCTTGCTCAATTCCATTGAACCAAAATTGCGGTATTTTTTATGCGGAATTCTGAAAATCATGGGTACGTAGTTACTGTTTGAAGTTGATGTTTGGCTGTCTATCAATCACTTAGGAGATTAGTCAGCTAAGTTTAGATGGCCTTAATGTATGACACAACGAGTTTAAGCCGGTTAAGGCATTCTTAGTTCGCTCTAATCTTTATCAGTTATATTGTTTAATTATTCCGTTCTCTGTTCTGCGAAACGGTAAAGCTGATGGCGCAAAATTATGTAGGTAAGTGGTTTGGCACACTACCGACCTGATGGAATATATTACATATATAGAAATAATGTTGATTCATCCCCTTCATCATCATAAACCCGGCGGGCTTCTAGAATTTATTTAAGCTGTTGTGTTATGTTTGCGTCTTTATGAAAATAGAGGTGCATTTCTGCGCCTACGTTTTACCAGCCGTAAACTTAAAGCCGTTTTTCGTGCGTATTTCCAAACTTCGGGAAGTTCATGAACATTTCTGATCAGATTTCAGATGTTACGGGATTTAAACCCGGAACGGGACGGATTCGACCCGTAAGACCAAACAGGCCCCTAACTAGAAAAAGACTATTAAAACATTTTTTTTTTAATATGGCGGAGCTCAAACGTCAAATCTTCGAGAGGAACTGAGGTACATTGCATAAACAATGATTCTCTTTTCATTTCGCCTTTTACTATCAAATACAGTACTAAGCAAACAATGTTGCTGATACAATAGCGACGCCATTAGCTGTGTTCTGGAGAAAGTAAATCATATTATAACTTTAGACGGAGGAAGAAAGGAATGTAATCATTAAATTCATTAGCCATTGTCTCAGGGTACCGAGATAAAATGCGGCGATATTCATATTTGCGTTGTTACCGTTGGTAGATGTGCGATTAAACCCCGGTAATGTACATTGTATTGCTAGTTATGATTTAAGCGAACCGATTTCGGACCGGTTCCTTTGCTCTTGTTTCTTTTCGACAGATTGTTTATTACCTTAGATTAAACATTCATCTCAATGGTTTGACAATCTGTAATAGATTTAATAAAATAAAACACAAATGCAGAAGTTACTTTGTTTGTTACGCTTTTCTGTCTGCACAAATATTTGTTTCGGTTCTGGGTACCTGTACGTGACACACAAAACTCTCTCGTGTTGTTTTAACTAACTACCCAAGACTTTTAGCTAAGTGTGGATCCAACGCATATATCTTGCGATACCTTCAGCACCTTTATGTTGATAAATCTTCAGAAAAAAGGAGATTCTTGATTGTATCACGGTTTATTAATAAAGGGCACTCATTTAGAGTTACAGGAAGGGAAGGCAGGCCGTAACAACTGACTGGCGTCCCTGATCGTACCCTAAACTGCGAGACAGGATGCGAACCGTGAACACGCTCTGCCTCACTGCCTTCCATGGTAGGGGCGCGATACGCCTGTTGTTATAAACAATACTAATGATTTTGGCTAATTTCATCGCCACTCGGCAATAGGACTTCATTGGAATTGATCGTAGACATCGTCTTCCAAATTAAAATCTATATGTCAAATAGATTTTTTTCTCATTCAATCATTTTATTTGTTCTACTACTTATTACTTTATAATATTTTTTTTTTATATTTTCAATGTATTATATTATAGTAAAGTTCATTGTACTTTCATTGTGAATGTTATGTGCTCGTGTGACTGACACGACGATTATGTCGGGACCCCGTACTTTCTCATTGTACATGTGTAGACTGTAGGTAGCAATGCTTAAGTAGAAAAAATAAATTTGGTATTGCTGCTCATCCAATAGTAATGCGCATAGTACAGTGACTGTCAACCGAAGCGCGGTGTTGGTGAATAAAACCGCACCCTCACATATACCATGACATATAAAAGAAGAAACATAATCATTACATAAAAATATTTGATTTGACAAAACGATCAATTCAATAGGTAGTTTCATTCTATCCCTAGGAAATATGAAATGAAAAGAAATATTTACGTATGGTGTGAATATCCATAGATCCTGACTAATTCCTGTAGGTACTCAAAAATCGGAAACGAAGGCAAGTTTAAAATTAAGACACTTGTAAAGTGTTAGTTATCTACTGTATTTACCGTTCAATTTTTTATTGCTTTTCAATGACTCATCGGAATAATAGTGAGAACAAATTTAAGTGGAAATGTATTTATTGTTAATTCTGTTAAAAAATTATAATAAAATTAAATGATAAATAACGTTTACTTTTCGAAGAAAAATGTAATTTAATAGCATTTTCAAATTGTCATGCTGCCTACTGTTAATTTATAAATTTGAAAACATTGAAACATACACCATATCTTTAGAGCTGAGTTTGTAATGAATCAATTAGAATACACATATATTTAAACCTCAAACATTAAAACTGTGATATTTGATTCGCCCAATGTACGAGTGCCTGCGACGAAAGCCTAACCAGTGTGTGTTAGTTAGTAGTGATGATTTACGGCACTGAAGCCTTGTATGAAAGCTCATGGTCACTCAGCGATCTATAGAAAGTATTTCCCCACGAGATCGAATCCGGACTAACGAGATCCGTAGTAGAACAAAAATTGCTGACATAGCCCCAAGGATTACCAAAGTGAGGAGGCAATGAGTAGAACAGACCGCTTGTGGTTCAGAAAAGTTGTCGAGAGTCGAGAGGATATCATAACGTTGCACTGGTAAGGCAGTTATCAGCTTTTCTCTAGTAATTCATACCCGCAATACCCAGAAGAGATATTTTAAGAACGAAAACATACGTAGCCACTTGAAACAGACACTGGATTTCTCGGTCCACATGCGGTTTGTCGTCAGTCAGGTCGTCAACATTATAACCTTAATTAATTAAATAGGTGGACACAATTAAGAAAAACTCGGACAATGTCCGTCCGTAATTGCAAAAACGCGTGATTATAAATACAATTTAAAAGTGTGTTATTTTGCACAAAGCCGTACATGAGAGTTTTAAACGGAATATTTAGCAACAGTAGCGGAAAGTGATTACTGCAACGCAACACTTTTGTCATATCCACCGGATAGTGCATGTCTGTTTTATGATCCAGTATAAAAATAAATTACGTTTCATGAGCGGTTATTATTTGAACACCGCAAGATAACATGTCGGTAGCTTACAATTATAGCAATACGGTATTTAATAATAATAACAACTGTCACAAGCCTGTGACAGACTGCCGTAGCGTCGGCGCAGACGGTGACTGAAACACGAGGTTGCGTCGATCTCAAAACCTCAGATAAGCCACACACTTAGTATGTCGAACAAAAGATATAGATACGGCGCTAATTCCTTTGAAATTGTCACATTCACGATTCGTTGACAAGCCTTCAAAGGCAGGCTATGTGCTCAATTATATTAAAGGAATGAAATACCTATAATTTTATAAAGGTTGTTTTTTAAATTTAATTAATGCGAAAGGTCTTGGCGCTGTCAATGTGTGACATTGTGTCAATGACAAAAATATTAGTTCATGCTTGTCTTTACAACTTTTGATACCGAAATGTTGCAATAACTTGCTTTATTTTTTTATCGGCAGGGGAAAAAGAACACATTACGACGACGCCTTACATTGGTTACAAAAACATGACAATAGACAGATATCTAGTTAAATGTTATTATTAACTTAATCAACAATGCTCATTGTGCATCCAACAAGACGCACCAAAGGTATAGTCATCAACTCATTAGGGACTAACGTAATATCTACCACAATATAAGAATATACACAGGATCTCATTATTAGAAACGATTGCATCTATGACGCGGGGTTAAAACAACGCGGCGATGATACAAACCTTAAGTTATTATCTACAAGATCGTCATCTGTGTGTCTGCTAGGTGCACTTGGGATACTGTAAACATAGACGGATCAATGAAAAAGTGCGAAAGATAGTAAGAATTAGATTTCTTGGATAATTACAAACATAAAAACATTATTTTATTTCAGTTATGAATACTTACATAATCGTGATGCTTCGCGAATTAACTTTTACAGCGAAAGTAAGCATAATTTGTAAACCTGTAATTTAATTCTCACATAAGAAACTTGTATTATACACTAATAGGTACAGTATTTCGTAACATTCCGCCAAATGTTCTGTTCAACATTGAAATTCTTGTAATTTTAGGTGATTACGATCGATTTCGACAATAATTACTTTTTCAAATTTCGGATTGGTTTGTCAGCATTTTGTAGAAAAAGTTGTTCTGGCTAGTTTCAATTCTAGATTAAAAAATCCATTTAAAAAATTCTTACATTTTTAAACAAAACTGTGTTTTAACGTAAATTTGCTTCGTAAAATGCTTGATGCGCTGGAATAAGCAGGAAGTCCTCAAATTGTAAAATTTCGCATTTATTAATTTTCCTTAACATATAAACTCAAAACAACTTGTATCAATTTTGCAACGCCAAAATTGTTGTTTTATTCTGCCTATTTATTTTTCAATAGGCAGTATTCAAAATAGGGATGTTGCGGATTCAATTTTTTTCACATCCGCGGATGCGGATGCGGATGCGGATTTTAAGAGGCTCACATCCGCGGATGCGGATGCGGATGCGGATCTGTATAAAATTGATCGATTGGTTGATTTGTATAAAATGTTATTGCTTTCCTATTGGTCAATCAGCACGTGCGGTCAACCACTCGACACTCGAGACCGACACGCGCACCTCGCCGCCCCTCACCCCTTTCTTTCTTTTCGCGATCTGCTACACATCCGCAACCGCTTCAGCTCCGCAGCGATTTATGCGGATGCGGATGCGGATGCGGATGTCCAAATCGATGCGAATGTTCCGCATATGCGGATGCGGATGCGAATATTCGCAACATCCCTAATTCAAAAGTATCGACTGCCTGAGCGACACTTTTCTGTGATGAAATCAGCCTCCTACTATGACATCGCAGGGTCGTTCGATCCACTATCTATATCAGTTGAGATGTGATGGCTATCCGTAGTATTTGTTGCACATGATATATAACGGTTGAATTGTTAATCGGAAATAATAATCGGCAGTCAAATCTTAGTCTTGGTCCAAGGCTATCGATTCAATTTCACGTTACTGTCACAGGTAGATAGTTGCGGACTGTGTTATGAAAGTATTGCACTTCCAATGAATTAATTAGTGTTTGCCAAGATCTCGTTTCAAATTCTACGTGAATTACCTTGTTTTACTAATTTTACACGAAATTTTATATCATGGGTCCTTGATTTGACTAAGTATATATTACAAATTAATAATTTACTCATATTACTTGCATTTTTTTGATATATGGACACAGATAAATTATATAATGCATGTTATTGTAGATAGACCACTTTAAACTGACTGATGATAAAAAGGCAGAAAAGTGAAGTTATTAAAGTTTGTTATTATTTTACCAAAAGCTGCAATGTGGATAATCTGATATGGCAATGTAAACAAAGACCTTACTGTGAATAAAACGAAAGAGATAGCAATATACTATTACACCGAAACGTAGTGTTGAGATGATAGATAAATCAAAAGTGAGTTCCAACGTGACGACCAGGCTGGCGAAACATTTCCGCAATCTGTTACGTTAATAAGCTTGTAAAGGAAAGTTCGATACAACGTATTTACCATACGATGATATAATATTTCTTTTTTTAATATTCCTATCCGACTTTTCGCCTTCATAAATATTTATGGCTAGTGTGTCCGACGCTTCGTTCGTTCAATATTTAGGTACTACTAACTCGGCCGCTGTTACATATTTTGTGATTTATATTCTATAAACGGACACATTTGAATAACGGTTATTATAGAATGGTCATATTATTCAAGACTACCCTGTGTTGTAATAATACCAAGTATATATATATACTTAATAAATCAGTTATTTACAGATAATCGTGCCCGATAAAATATAAAGTTGCTAAGATAAGGTTACGGGAAAGATTATAAAAACACTTTATATTAACTTTTTTGTCTGTGTAAGCGATACGCAATATAACTGAACTACAATGTTTAATGTTTATATCATTACAGATGATCGAAATAATAAAATCCCCTTCAGTAAATAATTCATATTAAATATGTACATAATTATAATCGCAACTAATTTGGTGATGCCAATTGCCATATATAATCACAATTTTAAATAAAGTGTTATATTGAACATTTTTCCCAGCTGCGATGCGAGCCAAACGTCAAACGTCAATGATTGATACGACGACAGGCGGTGACGTCTGTCGAGCAGTGACGACACAGCGGTCACTGGCACTTAGTGAAAGTATCCAAATCGATGGTACCGAGTAGTGGCGCATCAATCTGCAACACTTTCGATGCCGTAAGTCGATTGTAATTCGGAGGCCAGTCCTCGCGGACGATTTCGCCTCATTACCTTCCAACAAACAAGGACCCGTGGAACGCGAGCTTTCCATCTAGCGCGCGATACTTCTGTAATGGTCAATTCACATTCACACTTACGTTACATTACGTGCCGCCGTTAGCGAAGGAAGGAACTTATTTATTGCACGCTGTTTCTTAATTATTCGACATGAGACTCCCGTGTTGTAATACACTGCCGCAACTAATGCAAGTTCAAGTCTTGCATAGATGTACAACAAGTATTTATTTCTAGTCTCGATTGTGAGACCATAGAGGCTATTCTATTTTGTCAAACAACACTAGACTTATATGGTTCAGAAGTATGTGAATGACTGTTGTGTGTAATTACTTATGAAATCAATCGACTGCTGTTAATTACGTTGTTATACCACAATACAATTACATTACTGTCTTTGTCTCGATTGAAGCTTTGTAAACATGCTTTTATGATTGAATGTTATTTGAATTTTTGATTGACTCGAGTGCTATTGAGATATTTAAAAGTTCGCGATACTGGCACGCCTCCAAACAGCAAAAAGGCACTTAAAAATTTCCAAGATATATTGGATGTGCGAGAACCGTCGAGTTTTATGTTCAAAAAGTACACCGCTTTTAAAGGTGACTGCTGGTATATATTTTTAATATACTATAATTACCGAGTCGATATCGGTATTGGCAATCTTTGGCGCGTAAAACAAACAAAAAATTGATACAAGCAAGATTTTGCTTACGAAAGGCAATAACAAGTTTGTGCAAACGTGGCGTACAGCGAACGCCGCTTATAATATCTATCTTATACGGAAAACTTTAAGAAGTGTTTTGGCTCCTCATAGCCGCGCGCCATACACACCGCACATTTACCAATACTAATAAATAATAAGTGTTTACGCTCTTCCTTCAACAGCTCTGGGTTGCCTCACTTTAACTAGGTTAAATAATTTAACCGCTTTCTTTTGAGAATAAGGTCCGTCAAAATCTCAATCAGTCAAGGTTATTGTGTTACAAAAATACTATACATTAAGGGCGCAAGAGAACTGGTTTGAAGAAATCAAGTTTTCTATTAATTACCGACAGAGAGGCAAGCTCGTTCAAAATAGCGTATTTTTTAACATGTTAGCAAAAAATACTACCATATATACGGTTTTATGCATCAGCTTCTGGCCATGACTTTATCACACACCTACTGATAGGTCGGGGAGCAAAAACAGCGTTTGAAACACTTTTTGTGTATAGATAATAATGGATACATATATAAAATATTATAGTTTTCCGTAGTATACCATAGCCATAATATCCTTGGTATTGTATATCATATTTTATAATTAATACTTTTCTTACATGTAAGTAATATTATCAATTTATTGATTTGATATTTGATGATTTTCTTGCTTAAGTTCAATCTAAAAGCTGTTTATCAGGTTTGTCCCAAATAAAAGATTCTATCATCTATCCACGACCGTTCAAAACATACGCTGTCACTATTACACAACATTGATTTAAATTAAGTGTCTAAACGGTGACCATCTGCTTTCCAGATTCACATGTATTTAATTATTCCACTCATAAATCTTCCAAGGAAATTATATAATTTATAAATGTGTATGAAAGGAGTCTTTTGAAGTGGCTCATCAGTCACTTCGTAGTTTTGTGTAATACGTCAACCGAATTTATCACTTATTCCATTTTTCCGCGACGCTTTTAAACGTGGTTGTTGAGTTTACTATGAAGAAATCCGATGTAATTTTGCATTATGAATAAAAACTCGAGAAAATATAAGTCAAAAGTATTATACTAACAGTAAAACAGATCATGATGTTCATTAAGATTATGTAGGATCACTAAAAAAATTGGGAAGAACACATATTATGTCAAATTAGAACTTTGACTATTGCGCTGATATTGATACACAGACTTAGGCTCGACCTCATAACCTTGAAGTCACGTACTCGTATGAATTCGTCTTTATCACTTAAAAACAAATAAAAACATTGTGAGAATGAAGAGGCTCATATTGGAATCTAAATATAAATAAATTTCAACCCACAACAGGTGAGCGTGATAAAAGCTGTACTAAGCCTAAACCGTTTCACTAAAGGGTTTGAATTTAAGACGACGGAGATAAAATAAATAAAAGCAAGAAAAAGAACATGTATTTTTTGAGACTGACATAATAATATTCGAGGGTAAGTGTTTTTCTTTTTAGTTTTTTATACTTTTTAAAATGCTTTTGAAAAATTGATCCACCAAACAAATTCTAATTAGTCACATTTGCCGTTGCTCATAACAGGAGTTTTTATTAATTCATTTTGTACAAATTTAATTTCATTTCAATTCGGAAGTAAGTCATCTGTTATCGATGAATCGACAGATGAATCAACAGAAAATAGAAGTCCAACGTAAAAAAATAAAAGTAGCTAAATATATCAAAAGTATTTAGCTCATTACCGTCAGCAATACAAATATATTGGCAACCAATACAAAACTTATAAGATAAAATGAAAATAAAACGCATTTATTTCTTCTGTCTTCAGTCCTGCAACATACAAAAAATCAAAACTGTTATATTTTGTGAAAAATATTTATTTCACATTCCCTTCATAATTTTACAAATAACAATGCAACATAATAATGTTTATAGATAGTATCGTGAAAGTATTTTCAAAATTTCTTTATATTTCATAAAAGTAAGACTGCAGTACTTTAAGTGCAAAACGTCATGTCTTATCTCCGCCGCTTGCATAACATCATACGAATTGTATCAAAATTTCCATCATGTTTTACGCTATCTACAAGACAACTAAGTACTGAGCTTCTTTATAATACTAAAATTTAGATGTCGATAAAAATAAGAGTTTCACTTTGATAGCAGCTAATTCTATGTTGTTTTAGCATTCGGGTAAAAAGGGAGATGGTTAATATTAATCTGAAAGAAATGTGACAAAATGGATTCTAAACGAAGCCTTAACTTATATTTAGAAATAAATAACCACACGTATTCTACTTGAGGTAAATAATCATCATCTGAATCGAATTTGGGAGAAAGTTCAAGTAATTGTAGTAATTAATAGTCACATCAATTGGATGAATAATACTTATGTAGTCTGAAACCAAACAATGACTTCTAATACTTGTTAAAGTTGGTTACGTATTCTTTTAAGTAATATTTTTAAATATTATAAATTAAATGTTGAATTTCATAAAAAATAATTTGAATCCCTTCTCACTGAGGACTTCATGTGAGGTCTTTTACGGCAAGATGAGTGAGTAGTCGCATATTGTCTTAGAGTTTACAATGGCATATATGCGTGTTTCACACAATGTTTCTGCTATTATCTACGCGATGTTTAGTTACGGAATACAAGCAAAATGATAATAGCGTAGTGACGTGTTGCCAACGGTCGCCCTGGCGGTTACATCACCGAGTAGCGACCGCGGCCGATTCGCTCACTATCATTCACAACCATGTTTAGAAATCTTACATTTCAGCCAGAAAAGAGCCGATTTATATTATAGCTTGGCATTGGAACATAAAAATTTCGTCTTATATTGGATACTCTCATTTTAATGCAATTTACTGTGAGAAAAATATTGTTAGCTTCGCAGATGCTTGTCGTATTTCGTCCAATTTGACTCCACTCGTTTAAGAGTACGTACAATAAAGAAAAATGGTAGACCAAAATCTCCATCGGCCCAATCCCCACTAGTACAGTTCTGATCTAAAATCGAAGACTATATACTTGATAACATTTAACAAAAGGCTATCCTTATCTGGTCCCGATCTGGTCCTGATCCAATATGCCTTACAATATTTGATAACATTTAAGATAAGACTATCCTTATCTGGTCCCGATCTGGTCCTGATCCAATATGCCTTACAATACTTGATAACATTTAACATAAGGCTATCCTTATCTGGTCCCGATCTGGTTCTGATTCAAGATGCCTTACAATATTTGATAACATTTAACATAGGGCTATCCTGATCTGGTCCTGATTCAATATGCCTTACAATACTTGATAACATTTAACATAAGGCTATCCTTATCTGGTCCCGATCTGGTCCTGATCGGGCATGCCACATTCTATTCTGATCAGGACCCGATACATGATCTGGTTGAGCCTTATTTGATTTCTACTCGGGTACTTGATATTTCAGCTTTATAAGTGTGTCATCTTGCAATAAATAACAAAAAGATTTATGGAAAATATTATAAATTACTATTTGCTTCAAGTTAGAAATCAAGCCATTAGCCATAGCATTTCGTCCCACAAGTTGGTCTCATCGATCAAAAGTTATAAAAACGAATCATCATCAGCCCATTTACGTTCCAGAGCTCGGCACGGGCCTCCTACATCCGAGAAGGTTAGGGCTTCAGTCCACCACTCTAGCCTAGTGCGAGTTGGCGGACTACAAATTACTTTTTTTAGGTGTGCACAGGTGTATTGCTTTTGACAGCCAGGTTTTGACAGTCCCGTGGCGCAGTTGGCTAGACACCAGCTTGCGAAACGAGAGGCCGCGGGTTCGATCCCAGCACCGAGACAAATGTTTGTGTGATCCACAAATATTTGTTCCGGGTCTGGGTGTTTGTGAGACCGAAAAGTCTCTCGTAGTTTCTAATACCTACGACACAAGACTTTTATCTTAATGTGGGGTCCGGACTATGTGTGTGACTGTAATACACCCGTATTTGGGTGTATTTATTCCTTCACAACTAAAACAAGTGATAATTCATTTTGAATACGCACATAACTTTCAAAAGTTAAAGAAGTTTTGAATCCGCGACTGCCGAGATTCTCGAGTGTTCGCCTAAACCGCGATGCCAGCGCTACTTTCTAACTAATTATATATACTCAGCCTATTGCCGTCCACTGCTGAACGTAGGCCTCCAACTAATTAGAGAACTTTAATAGAGTTAATAGTCCTCCTTCAATGACAAAAAAAAATTATCCTTCCAGTCATTAAGAAGCCTATTCGATTCTAAATTACATGTAGATAAACAAAAAAATCATGTAACTTGCAGTTATTATTGAAATCATATACAATCACTTGTATGTTATTGTTGAAAGTAATTTAGTTATACAAATAACATTTGTTCATTGAAGTGAGCGTGAGTTTAGTTGGGTGCGGACTGTGGAGCCGCAATGCGCGATACTAGTGTCGGATTAAAATTGAAGGCGCACCTCTGACTTTTAGAAATGTCTTCATAAGTAATTATCACTCACTTCGCCGGTCAGTGAAACATCATCTTGAACTTTGCGTACTTAATGGTTTATCGCTAGCATTTTAAGATTTTTCGGATTTTACCCATATATTTATCTTTGAATACCTCGTACATTCATATTCCTTTTTATTTATTTTAACTATTTCTATCTACATCATTTTAAGTATCTAGAAGTCTCGAGTTCGATTACTGAAGTAAAAATAACAATATTGAGTTTTCCTATTAAATATTAATATTAACTGAATTAGCAAAATCTACCCGAAAAACTTCAATAAAGTTACGCTATTACGTGACACTTAAAATTCCACAGGATTTAGAGCTGAATGCTGAGCTACGCGTTTCTCTGCCAGGCTCAACTCTAGGGACACCATTGGATGTGTTTATGTACACAATTCGAAGGCACTTAAGTACTTATGCACCGCCGTGTCTTCGATCTTTTTATCTCTCATGTCTCTAGGCGATTGCTTTATACGATAAGATCACTAACTCTACTTTTCTTGATGTCATATTAACATCGTTATATTGAAGAGTTTCATTCTAATCTAATCTCATTGATGACTACAATCGATAACACTAAGCTGATTCCGAGTTGAAAGGACTACAGACTAACATCGTGCCTAACAGAAGCTGGACGACGAATACGACTTTGTAATATCATACATAATTATATAAAATTATACGAGTCCACGTTTCCTTTGTTGATATGATTGCAGCAGATTTTTAAAATAATGTTGCATATCTATATACCATACGACGATTTTAATTTTTGTCTGACTTCAGAAGCATTTAATCCGATATTTAACAATAGCTCGTTGACGCGTGACCATTAAAAAATTAATGTTTGAAAACTCGGAAGAACTAAATGGGTTATTTGTATCGAAATCGTGACAAAATTGCGGACATCAACATTTAATAGATTCACAAAAAGCCAAAATCTAATAACATTAGTCATTACAATCATGTAATCACGTAGTTTAACTGATGATTTATGATCTGCGCTAGAAGCATAATGTGAAGAACGTAGCCACCAATTAAGCGAGTGAATGCTCACCGAAATGCAATGATAAAAACGCAATACAACCTTCGGATGAATGAGCGCGGTCAAGATGTCAGACCAAAACTTAATCTCGTGCATCTGATCTCGGAGGATCTATTTATCATTAAGAGTTCGTGTTTGTTGTTTCTAAGTATTGCGAAATTGCGCAGACGCGGAATTCGGTAGGTGAATTCGATTTCATACTTTTTTGACTGCGTAAGGATAGTAAATGTTGCGGAAATTGTGATATAAATAACCTTCAGTTCTTAATACTATATATAATGTACAGAACAGAGATCCCGGATTTGATTTCTGGATCGATCAGTGTTATTAGCATTTAATTAACCAATTCTCAGTATCAGCACGGACTCTTGGAGTTATATACACACATCTGTCTTATATATTCTTAAAAGAATAACCAAACAATACATTCTTGTCCCGAGGATCGAAATAAAGACGTCTAAATCTTATAAATCCTTCTAAAGTTACCTACAATAAACAAACATTAAAAAAAATAATTGTCTATTTTATGTTTTATTCATTTCAAACATTAACTTTGACGATTAGGATTTAATAGCATTGATAAATAGATACTAATCATATAAGTACTTGATTGCGTCTCTGCCATAACCTACTCACTCATTTGCCAAACCTGCTGATGTATGTTGGCACATCTTAAATAACGATCGGTTAACTGTCTAAAGTACCACAAACGAGGCTTTTAAATACAGAAGTATCAATAAACCATCACTATTAATATCAAGAGAGTTCCTCTTAGAGTTCATTGTCAGAACAAAATTATAAAAAATATTTTTGATTTAAATCCACCGCTCGGAGCATGTCATTATGTAATTTTAAGTTAATTGAAAATTTGGCAGGTGTGTTTGCGGCACAGTGATATGAATGAAGAAACTTTAATAGGAAACGGTATATTACCTATAAATTTGTTCAATCCATAATGTTCACAATAGTATGAATAGTTACTGACATTGGTCTTTTATGCTCGCCCACATAAAAGAGACAAGATATTTAGTTTTCTTACTGCGTAAATCGATCTTGCCTTATGAGTTATGGGCAGTAAATAATTCTTAAACCTTTGTATTTTAAATGCTGTAGTAATTCTGTCTCCCTGTTTTTTTTATAATATGTATATGTATGGTGATATATAGAACCTTGAGGAAGCGCATAGGGTGTTTTTAGTTCCGGGGAAATGCATTATTCAAAATTGGGCCAAGACGAAGCTGGGCATAGCTCTCACTCGTTAGCACTAGCGCGCTAGCACCGTCCATAGGGTTTATGTCGTGGTCACCACAAATTCATTGTTAAAGGTGCTCTTTGTGACTGAACCCAGAACACACAACTTTACATGTCACAAATCAAGATGCGTTCTTGTATTCCAGCTTCCAAGAAAGTTACCCTTAATTTTATGGGAGCGCGAGCGCAGCAAAATATTAAGTGTCATATTTTTTATGTCGAGGTAGTGATTTAGATACTAGTTAGTAAAAGAAAGATACGTTATTAGATTCTCATGATTGCAGGAAACGATGAGTAAGATATTACGCATACTTAAAAAGGAAGTATGATTCATGTAACATAGTTATAGTCTTCGTCGCTCCGTATTTTTGGCTAGACTCTGAAATGCTTGAGGGACATATAGAGACATTGTAATTTAATCTTGCTTCCCTGTCTGCCTGAGATTTTTATTTTGATGGAACTTTTAGTCTAAATGTCCCAATCGATTTCATCACCTGGCCCAAACCAACTAAGGATTTCCGATGTGCCAAAAATATTTAACATCGACTTTCTGTTCAACATAATTTTCGTTGAACATAATGCACAAGGACTCAATATCCTCCTCCTATAATTGAACGAAGTTTGTTTTTCGTGAATACGCACATAAGTAACTTCGAAAAGTCAGAGACATGCACCTGTCGTTTAAATTCACGATCGCCGGAATTTTCAACCAAGCATCTAAACCTCGAGGCCACCACTGCTTACTATATTGCTTCTTTTTAACTAAGTATTAATTATAGATGGAATGAGGTTACTCTATGAGTAGTGTTTACGCGACGGTTCTATGGTATTTATATTTCCAACGTGCTAGCAATACAAAAGCAACCTGTTTAATTTGGCAACAACACATTATTGCATCGAGGCACGTCTTGTTTTCCGTGCTTAATCTCCATTACAGAGGTGTTGCCTCTAATCGCCAGGCTTTGTCCGTTCCATGTCATCGGGCTGATGTATGTCACGGCACAGTTAAACAATTCGTCATGTCCAAGTAAATTGTAAGTCGCACCCGACAACTCGTTACAGTCTACGATCTTTCGAAACAGGCTCATAGCATTTACTTTGATATATAAATCATTGTGAACTTGTATCGTTCACATTCATTTCACTATTAAATAGTTGTTTCAAATGTGTGTGAATATTTATTTCCACAATTAAAACTGCACAGATGTTGTGAACGTTTGAATTAATTGCTGTCTAAATCCAATTAATTTTTAAAACAACCTTGGAATATTTGTTACTATTAAATTGTTTTGTTATGGAACAACATTTGTCTTAATCCTGGTAAAATGAAGTACCTACTACTACTTACTAGTCCAATGGTCAACGACCTATTTTTGTATGCATATTTTTTGATTATTTTTTTAAAACTTTTACTATTTCTTTTATTTTTGTAAACATATTTAATTACTGTATATTTTTGTTATGGTAATAAGGAGAGTCTTTGTATTGACTAGACTAGAGAAAACAAACATCAGATTCACAAACACATATTACAAATGATCACGTTAAATATAATAAATCAAAAGCCGAATGTTCCATGCAACCTTTGGCGCACAAGCGGAGCTTTGTCAATTGATCATTTTTCACTTTATATTTCGCATCAATATATTTTTATTGTTAATGCTTGACGTGCATTCATGTACTAGCTGTTTCTTAATATTTTCTTTAAATATTTTTTACATAACGCGCTACACCTAAGGCGAGCTAACAAATTACATCTCTTATTTTATAAATTCAAAAGATATTCGTCTCTGGTCTGGTGTTTGTGAGATCAACATGTCTTTTAATGTCATCCATTAAAATCATTGCAATGACTGCTACTTAGATTTTTTCTAAAAACCCAATAGTATTGTGTCGTAACATTTTGATATTTTCTGATTCTAAAAGATTTTGACCTTAAATTTGTTTTGTTTCAGGACGATCAGTGCAATAAGTAAAGAGTCCACCGCGTACAGGGAAGCGGCGAGGGCCTCGAGCAGTTCCTGTGATGCTGCATCCATCAACCACGAGGAAGATGACGGCGATGCCATGAACCGCGAGAACGTCTCCAACAAAATAGCCGCCGGCATGGACCGGTGGCAGAACACGCTCGAGGAGATGATAAACTTACGCTCTTCTAACAACCAAGTGTTCAAAGATAACTACTGGGTAAGTCGCTTTTTTATCACTTGGACACAGACGGACCAGATATCTGTAGCATTATAGTAACTTAGTATCATACAATCCAAAACATACTTAGTAGTTACGGTATAAATCGGCAGTAATGTGCCAGCCACAATAGCTTACTGTTTTTGAGAATTATTGATACCGTCTCTATAGCATTTACAGCTCTGCATTCATGAAGTTATCGCATTTAAACATGAATTTATCGAATTTGCTTAGATAAGCGTAATATGGTCTATATACCTTGGGACTGAAGATTATGTTCGAAATATTGATACATATTTGTATTTAGTATCATGACTTTCCTTGTCGATGAAATGTAATAGTGATAGTTCCTCGCTCTAAATGTCCTCTGTATCTAAATCGCATCACAGATTCAGTTGATAGCCGTCGACTCTCGTTTGAAATTTTGCAGCGACAATAAACATTTAAAGTGAAAGTGAAATGAGTAAGTAATTGGGGCTACGGAAAAAGCGAAGTTGTTTAATGTACCATCCAAAAATAATTACGTTACGGATAAAAGGTAAAAAATGCGCATGTGTTGTTTTAGTAATAAAGGATATTGATCATTCATAATATCGTGTCTTCTGTTGTGTGTTCATAATAAGTCATGGTAGTCAAAAAGTTATACATTGTCCAAAGTATTTCGTTTCCTAACTGGCGCGCGCGCTTCCCGCCGTCAGCGGAAGCGACCACATGCGCTCTTCACGATTCAAATCATGCGCCTGGCGATTTCAACAACAGCACAACCACCCATATGATAGATGCCGTTATAGACCCTAGCAGCATTGGTTTTCGGCAAAGTTTTATGTGCAGTGAAAGTTGCGTTCCGAAGAAAGTAATCGTGCTATGGCTGACTATATTGCGCCTAACACTGCTATGATTTTAATCCATTGATGTATACGGTTACAACGCGTGACCAGCAGATAAAGAACTATTGTCAGTCAGTGATGTGAATACAATAAATAGAAATGTAAACGCTCTGACGTGAGTTTGTAAATGATGAAAGCAAACAGCAGAAATTCCGTGTAGTTTTTTCGTGCAGGACATTTTTTATCAAATTTCTTTGAAAGGACATATTTACTATTTAATAAAGACATTTCAAATGGCCGCGGGTTTAATCCCCGCAACGAGACAAATGTTTGTGTGAAACACAACATTTGTGTCGGGTCTTGGTCATTATTAAAGGCTATAGTTATTAGTTATCACTGATCCCCTCGACACAAGGCTCGTATCTTTTTGTGAGGTCACAGCGATGTGACTGTGGGGTTTATTTATTTATTTGCATCTTATCTCTGTATCACCCTAGGTTCGACTGTTAGAGAACGCCATGCTAGGCTCATCAGGTGGACTTCATAGTCCACCTATAAAAACTATGTATAAAGTGTGAATAAATAAGTAACTAAGTATTAGATCTTTATTGTCAAAAAATGGTTTGGTTGTCCTTATAGGTATATTGTGTAGTACGTGTGTAAGGAGAAACAATTTCCAATCCCATTTAGTGCTTTCTCTGTACATAATTCAGCGCGCGGGTGTTTACGTTTATGGTTTACAACGTGAAACGCTTTCCACAGTTTTTTAGAGTTCTTTACCTCGCAGGAAACGGTGCCCCGTAAATCTCCACGACTGTACGTAGAACAAGTCACTATTGAAACTTATTTCATACTGATCTCTTCTCGCAATGGTCGTGTCGTGCCCGGAATCAAAACAAATTGGTGTCCATACACTGTCATCCCTGTATCGAAGAAGGGGGCGTTAAGGGAAGTTCTAAATACACTTTTTTCCAGATATGTTGTGAATTATGGGCAGCTTTTTAAACTTTGTGCTGCTGCTGAGAATGTTCTGACCGTTTGTATGTATAATGTCTACAAAACATTAGGAAGCAGGAAGCAGGAAAGGGAAAAGGCCGACATTATTTTTTGCATAACTCTCGTAAGTCGTATCTACTATGTACCAACTAGAAAGTAGCACGTGCTCTAAGAAGGAACATAAAAATGCAAAACTCGTACTTCACATCTAAGTGTAGAAAAAATTCCAAGTTATTTATGTTTTTATTAGTTTTTAAGCGCTATTATGCCATTTTTTGCGTTCGGTGTGGAATTATTACCAAAATTGTCAAAACAACCTTTAAGGCGTATTAAAAATTATAACGATAATAAGGGTCTTACTTTCCGCTTCTTTAGTACTTAAATTTGGTCAATATAGAAGATGTCGCCATGTCAAAATTCGCGTTGCTTAAAAACTAATATTGTTTATTCAACTGCAACTTTTGACGACCGCCGATAAACGTGGTCTCGCAACTCGCCGACACAGCGATCGGCGCGATAGAAACTGTCTATAATTTAGTGCGAATTTATTGTAATGACCGCTGGTGAAATGATACCAGCTGATAGTGTTTATAACGTTTAATTTCTCGAGAGATTTATTTTAATTAAGGACAACCCATTTGCGTATGCATGCGATTTGTTTATTTCAATTAACTAGGCGCAATCGAATGGTTTCATTATACATATCTATGAAATATTTATGCGTATCTGTGGAAAACTTTTAAAATGCACACTCTGTATTGCTTATAAAACAGTTATAACTTATATTTAGACTAGTTGGATTTACCTTCAGATATCAGTACAGTTGCTACTTGCTCTGTCTTTGTCTATGCAGTTTCTTTTGAATCAGTCAAAAATCTCGATAATCTAATGGCATTAACAGAGACTGAAAAATCCTTATTCAATATCCAAAATTTATTAATTAAACCAAAAATTAAAGAACTACATCTAAATAAGCATTTAATTAGATGCCACCCAAGGTCGATAAATATATCGCCAGCATGTAATTTTTGACGCTCCTCAAAAAAATACTGATTGTGTCCTTTATTATACAGTTTCTCCTTCTCATTTTCTACAACATACTTGCGCCAAATAACATATAAGTCCATATACCCACGTTCCGTTTACTGATAGGCCTTTCTACACGCTAAAATCTAGAGTTCTTTTTTCCATCTTACAGTGTCTAAATTCTCAAATTATTTCTTTAAATAGTTTAAAAAAGAACATTCTCGAAGATGTGTTGTTTTTTCTTTTCAATATATTAGCCTCGGGGCGAATAATAGAAAAATATATGTACGTGTACCGAAGTGGCGCGAGGCCGGGCAATCGCCGGAGTCCTAATAACCCATTTCTATCACATTTACACCGCAGTTTACGTACACGAGATGTGTTTGTTTTGACGCCGATGCACCCGCCCGATTTCGCCAGCTCTTTCAATATTTTCGTCTGCGTTTTAGCGCGATTATAATGTTTTTGTAAAACATTCACTCCGAAGAGACGACTAGATAGTATTTTTCAATTTACTACCTTTTTCTTGTTATGCAACCGCCGTCTGATATTAGTCGACATCGGTGGTCACTTTTTCATTTTTTTGACTTATGGACTTTTTACTTGCCAAAATCATTTCACTGAAATTGTAATAATTCCATGTAGATCCCATATAGATAATAATGTGGCTTATATCGAATGTTGCACCTAAAAGCGTCTGATAAGAAAGCTTAATAGAAAGACAATGTGACTTTGTTTTTCTGCCCATTCTTTACATTATGTGAGATTAGAGTCACTATATAATATAATCAAGCGGGTTTTTAAAAAACAAAATAGTAAAAAACTAAAGGACAAGGCAGATACAAATAACATTTGGTAATGATCATAAGGCATTTAACAGACCTGACAAATGTTTGCCTTATCAAGCAATAATGAATTGTATAATTTCTATTATGTATTAGTTGATTTTAACGTGCTCTAAGCCAACACACCGCCTTGACAGTAACAATTTCCAATCCAAAGCACACACGTAAATCGTGAGACAATCTTCTAAACTTCTGTCGCAGTTAACCGTAAATCTATTTTGAAAAAGATCAAATGGCGGTAGTAGTCACATAAATATTGGTAAAATCCTTAAAAACGCTTCTTTGGCCGAGACATTGAAAGCTGAAGATCATTTTAATTAGTACAGGCTAATTGAGTTCTTAATTGTAATCTAAACATCCCGCAACTGTTGCTTCCGTCGCTCTAATTGACCCGAGCGTCTTCAATTTCCTTGTGTACTGGACTTGAGTATCTCATGTTTTTAACTCTGTTTACTAGAGCTTAAACGACGAAGTTTGCTAGAACATAATTTTAGTTTAAAATATTATTTATAATTGCTTACATACTGAAATCTAGATAGATAGAAAAAGCTCTATACTAATGTGCGTCCCGAGGGTCCAAATCGGGGCCTCCATCATATACACCAAACTATTTCGTAAACAAGCCTGATATTTTATTTATATTTGATTTTTTTCTGTTCTTTTTTTTCATGATAAGCCAATGTTTATGTCTGTTGAATAAGCAAATTCGGGGGTACAGGCATTGCACAAAAAAAAGGTTTTTAAGGGTACAAAGAAAACCATTTTATGTATATATAAAATGTATCAGGAAAATATTACAATGCTGTTAAAGTAAAATACAAACAACATAATGGAGTGTAATAACGCCATCAGCTGCCGTTTCTTGCGAACAGTATAGCAGTAATTTAGCAAACACCGTTTATAGCAACTTAGGTGTATGCGATAATGCATGTCGGAAATGCAATAATCAAGGAATATAATCTGTATACTAAGTATACACAAGACCTAAAATCGCGTCCAGTTGTAAAAAGGAAAAAATATTAGTTAAACTAGAAGTAATCGTTATTTAATTACGTTCATGCAACAAATGTCCGTACATCGCATAAATAAACTGAGGCAGGAACAGAGTGTCTTAGATGAATACTTTCTATTAAGTGCATTGTCTATGTAAATTACTTAGATAACAGACCCACTACCGAATTGTTTTTGGCTTATAATGACGCAATTACATTGTTGCCAAATTGATATTCTGCACAACCGTCTGATATCGGTGGACTTACTTTTTTAATCTAAAACATTTTCAATTCGGTTTTCAAATAGATTTACCGCTTCGATTTCTTTTTCTGAAGAAGACCTTTACTAGTTTATCTAAGTAAATTAAATAGAACATACCTCTAATAATAAGATGATAGATTATTCAAAAATATAGATCGACTACCATGATGACCTTTAAAAAAAACATCTTAATAACAAAATGTTGAATATTTCTGTCACAGGCCCAAAATGGTTTCGACGAACTCCGGCGCTACGTTAAACAAGGAAGCGATTTCAGCAAGGAACTAGCTTCGATATTGCAAGAAAGGTAACAAATTATATTGTAAATTAAATTCTTTGTAGGTTTATGTCCAATTAATTCGACATTTATTTTGAAATTACTGACGAAAAAAGACATTGTCCACCCACGTCGCAGGTTAATGTCGTCGGACAGTACTCCTCGACCTTCGAACACTGCGCTCGAGTATAGCGATAACAACGCCGTGTGCACCACTTACTGTGCCATGAGCGATTTACAAATAAAAATAGTTACGCGTCAGTACATTCCCCGCTCCGGCGGTCCCGTTCAGACCAAATCGTGCAAGCAACGATAAGCAATCTTATCGACTTTTCTCCGTAACGTTTACTTTCCATAGACACCACAATGCCGTATTGTTTTCGTGCAAATCGCTCGGCCAATCCTTCGTGTCGCAATGTCCGCTAAAACTCCACCACAGGAACAATATGAAAGTTCTCGCCATGGCGTGTATTGGATTATACTATATTGTTCACACGCTTGCCTTTCACCGAAGCCCGATATCGATCAAATGTGTAGCGTTCAAAAGTAAGGGCACGGCAATGGCCACAAAATCAAAAATAGTTCGTCGCGAGGTTCCGCCAAGTGGGCCAGACGCAGACACAAATAACGCGCTCTAAAAACTGATCTCGTCTCATTGGACGAGACTGCATTATCACGTTTACACAACCGCAGAGATACTCGTGCGGACGTAAAAACAAATTATTACGACACCATTCACCACCACTATTATTTCCTATGAACGATTGCTTCCGTGACAGATTGTGAAATTGCACATGTACCATTACTTACGTTGCACAAAATATGCTTATTCCGTTCTAGGATAGAGGCGGAGAATTATTACTCGAAATGCTTAGCGAAGCTCGGCACGAAGTTGAGCAAAGCGTGCAAAGAGAGTGTGGGCTCCTGTGCGGATGCATGGAAACACGTCGCCATCGAGATGGAAAAACGAGCGGAAATCCACAGGTGCCTAATCAATATCAACTTTCTCGAATGTAATTAACTGTTCCGCAACAACTAGACGTAACTAAACTTGCCACATTTCAGAAATTACTCAAGTTCTCTATCTGAAGAGCTCGTGAAACCAATGAAACATGTAATCGACAACCAATTGAAACTGCGGAAGAAGGTAACATTTGCTTAACAAACACCCGTGTAAAAACTATTTCGCATAAAAAACGGACTGGCTAATGTTTAGTCTGAACTTATTGCAGATTGAAGGTAACGTGGACAAGACGACGCGGACGCTCACCGACTGGAGGACGGCGGAGGCCAAGTCAAAGAAACAATCTCACACGGCTGCCAGAGAGAACGAGAAGTTGCAAGACGCAACCCTGGACATTAGGTCTGATATTAACGAAACCCTTAACTGAGCGTATTGTTTTCGAAGGATCCTTCACTGCATTGCGAATAGCACAGCGAATATTTTGCTCAGCGATCGTGTATGTTTGTGTGCTAGCTTTATCATTAGCATTCATGATTCTTTCAGTCGCATATCCCGTAGTTCCAGCATGGGTCATATTCCGCACGCCCATTCAATTTTGAGTGCGGCACGAGCGGAGCGGGTAACAAATGCAACAAGCGAGAGAGATGCAGCTAAGCTTCAGGTGAAAAAGAGGAAAACAGAAGATGCTGTGAAGAAAACTGAAGTTGATTATTATAATGTTTGTGTACAAGCTGAGAGAGCAAGGTAAATATATTTACAGCACACTCTCACGAATTTTTAAGGCTGTTTCGTTTTTTTTTATTGAATATTGTTACAGGTTAGAATGGGAGACGAGTGTAGTGAAAGGTGCGGGTATGCTGGAATCTCTGGAAGAAGAGAGACTTGCTCAGCTGAAGAGCTCTGCCGACTGCTACCTCCGGCTAACGGCTGCTATACCTTCTCAATTAGCCGAGGTAATTGAATATCTGGAAATTTTACACTTTATTAACAATACACGGATGAACCAAGAATCGACATCAATAAAATATGTTGCCTATTCCTGTCGCGATCTGACCCAAAACATATTATTACGTACCATCATGGTGTCAGTATCCTGAGCTGAAACCCTAGACTGAAACGGAATTTACTTGTCGATCTCAAACATATGTACATCCTCTTTTGGATTGGATTTTGGGTCTTGTACAAAAAATGTACATAGACATATACAACATTACATCCAAGTTTTTTTTAAACTGTCTCTGTACTAAGGGGCGCGACCTTGTACCACGTTGAGGTTGCCAAATGATTGCATGCCCGAAGTCACACATAAACACTTTGGCAATATAATAGGCGCCTTGCGCGTCCGACCACCAAAATAAACTGAAACTGAGTGCCCTCCAGGTTATTCTCGATTGTGTCATGTCAATATACAATTAATACCTACATCAGATTTGTGTTATTTTTAATAGTTAAAAATGCTGACGCTACAGGGCCGCATCAGAAGTAAATAGATATTGTCTCGCTATGTTGTTGTTCTGTTATGGCATTCGAATAAAACTTATAGAATTAACTGGATCTAAAAACACTTTAAAAGTCAGATCAGTTTGCAGTATTTTTTTGTTCTGATATAAGAATACAAGTAAGCTAATGTTCTATGGATTGCAGGCCACGAATGTTTTAGTAAATCCAATAAAAAACGCGAACGCTAATGTGGACATGCGAGTGGTGCGAGGAGTGCGCTCGGCCCCGGCTGGCGCCAGCGAGCAGCTCCTGCCAGACTTCTACTGCGAACATACCACCCTCGCCATGAACCGGGAACGACGTAAACAGGTAGAGTTTCTACCAACCTAATCTTCACTTTGTAGGCTATTATTTTATCTCATGTTGTAGGTATGACCCTTGAAAGGTCTTTATGAAAACATAGTTTCTGAATACACATTTTGTAACTAAGTAACCAGATATGATTAAAATAAAGTGTAAGTGGGAATTGACAGTTTAGAGCAGATAACTAACTCCTGGGAATAACGACCTTATTTTTTGTTTTTTAAACAGGACTACCGAGAACATTTTGTTGAACATTAAAAAGTTCAAAGCTTTTCTAATTTTAAGAACTCGAGTTCTTATAGGCTGCATGTATCTATGCGAAGAGCTATTCAAACGGCAGATTTTTTCCTTTCCAGGCACTGTTAAAAATACTGCAACTTGTAAAACAAGATATAGATCGAGAACGCAAGTCAAAGCAAGGCCTCGAAAAGTTATCGATGGCCATAAAACAGACGCCGACGTTCGGCAACGATGATTCACAGCAAAATGTCGCGGATAAATTGTACCATGTAAGTATAATACATATGTGGCATTTACCTTAAATGTACATGTGTTATTAGGTTATTTAAAAAAATATATTTTTCAAACCTTAAAATTTTCTACAAACATAGTAATAAATACTTGAAGAAAGGCGTGTTTCCTTATAAGAAAAATACCACAATATTTGTTTTGGTTAAAGAAAATTAATTGTTTGTTAAATTTTCTAAAAAAGAAATCATATTCCAGATGAGAAGTATGTTGACATATTTGGAAGCTATCAGATTTAAAATAACAGCGAGTCTCAACGAACTAGACAGCAGGCCGCCGGTACAACACCCTCTTGCAACGCACATACAGATTATTAGAGATAAACAAGGATTACAACAGAGCATATTGAAGGTACGTGCTGTCCTAAACAAATGAAAGACGTTTATTTTCAGATGTTCGAGCATTATTTTCGGCTCGTTGGAAGCTTAATTTCTTTGCAAAAATTGTAGGCCAATTACATAATAGAGTTCCTTCTAAGTTAATTTATTGTGGATATCAGCCCCTAATTTATATTCTACTGTTGGTTACAGTACTTTCCACAAACCTTAGAAATTCCTTGTAGGAACCTAGCCACCATACCGATTCCATTACTCTGTTTTCCTTTGACCAGCGATGTGTTTCGTCAAATTGGACGCCTCCACCAAAATAAACAATAAAAATCAGCCTCACTTACGGGTTGAAGTATTGAAAAACTTACGGCTGTCGGAATACCTGAATGTTAACGAGAGTTAAACTATTATGATAAGACTTTTCATTTTAGGTACCGCCTTGGTTGCAAACCGATTACCAAAACGAGGTCAACAAAAACTTGCAACCAAACTACACAGCTTTGACCAAGAGCGTCAATGGCGGGGAGGAAAGGGAAAGACGCGATTCTATCATGAGCAGGGCTTCCAGTAAGTTGAGGATAGAACATCTGTCGTTCAGGAGGAACACCGAGAACAAAAGTGCGCCAGTAACGCCGATAAGTGTGGACTTGCCGACGCCGACCTTACTAGAAAAATCGCACACGTTGGTTGCGCCGCCACCGCCCGAGAGCCCGCTCGACTGGAGCGAGCGCGGCGCGGGCGATGGCCTGTCCAACCAGCATGACAGTGACTTTGGTAAGGACATTAATGTTGCACTATAAAGGGAATAAACACTATTAAATTAGCTAATAATAAAATGTGTCATTTACATGACAAAATAATAACAGCATACAAGTAACATATTACAAAACATGCCCTATAACTTTCAAACTTGTGAAAAGCTTATCAAAGTTAATAACAGTTTAGGTAACAATAACGAAACCTAAAAATAATTTAGGGTTTTTCTTAAAGAGTCGAAATGATTCAGAAGTAGATATAACTGAAAAGGAACTTGCATTACGCATTCACTACATAGCGCAATAAAATAAATTTAAATACGGCACCGCTCTACATAGAAATCATAATAATGTTTACTACAATATGGTATCAATAAAATTATTTTTTCAGATGAGTTTTCATCACAGAGCGATAGCTCAACAGATTTGACTGATATGATGAAGAGCAATAACCCAGATGGAACATCTCAAACCCCGTCCATGGGAAAATGCCGCGCCCTGTATAATTATGAGGCCAGACTGAACGATGAGCTCACTTTAACACCAGGTAACATTTGGACATCTGCTCATTTTTATTTTGAACAATAGCAATAAATCAACTGCAAATATTTATACATTTTTTTGTAATAATTTTTATCATCGTCATTAGTTAAAGTCGACGATGCAACTAACAACTGGAAATGCATCGATTACCGCGTACTTGTCCAACTACTTATTTTGTATTATAGCTGTTATTGCATATGCGATTTGTTAATTTATTTAAGACATTATTATAAACCTTCTTATTTTTTGTGATGACATAGACTAAACGTCTGTACAACGATTAAGATTAAGTCAAGTTTTACATCATATGGTATTAAATGTTGACTTCAGGGTGATATCTATACGTTATTATAATCATGAATCACTAGATTTTGTCATTACTTGCATGGGTATTGTGTGCATACGTAGATTGAAAATACTTAAGTTAATTAAAATTTATCGACTATTAGAGTGATTTGATTGGACAACCCAGAGTCCTGTTTTTGGGTGATTATCTAACAAGCGTCACTCATAAGAAGGCTATCACGTTTAGCACTGCGCTCTTTTTCCACAATGTGACATTTCTGTAGATGTGGTGTCGCTAGTTGGGTCTTACCAACAAATAGTTATTTAAAACTAATTATTGTAATGATACGTAGATAAAAATGAAGTAGAGTTGTACTTGTAATGAAATTTATCCAACACATAATAATTTAATTAATTAATTAAGCAATGATATATATGAAATACTTTGTAATTATTAAAAGCCTGTATACTCTTGCGTGTAAAAGCAACGGAACGAAACTGCGCCCAACGCACTAGGTAGAGACGAGTTCAATAGATTCTTCGCATCTTAAATTTGGAATTTTCCTGAATCGCGATGACAAGATTCTCCGCGAAATAATGACCCTCGGAGTGAGCACTGAAACCTTAATTGAAAAGGTTATGACATTCCAATCACAGATCATAGTATAACTTATTTTTGACATGGGCGAAAGCCTACATATCCACCGGAAAAGCCCTAGGGCCTAGAGTTATGAACTCCTAACAGCCTACTACTTTTATCAGAGTATTAATGAATGTATTGGGACGTCCACGAACATGTATGACGCTTGTTATATATTTCTGGCGTGTCAGTATGAAAAGGACATCGAGGAAAAAATATATTTCGGTATTTTACACTTTCTCACATGAATTCCCGAAAATGAAGATAGATATTATGTAGAAATGTGTTTCGCTAGTTATTATTAATTAACCGGGGCTTTGTGATCGCACATGGCCTTGTAAGTGATTATTTGAATGCATTCCATTGTAGAATAATAAATGTGTTTTTACTTTAATTAATCGATGCCTCCTAATTATCGTCAATATGCAATGTTTAGTGAGTTCCATGAGCAATGTCAAATGAGTACTCCAGCACCAAACCACCTGTAGTAAATGTTAATTTTTTGCTACAATTTTATTTCTAAGGAATAAATTGTTACATCAAAAACGTAGCGGGAAGAGCCTTGATTGAAATCTATTCATTTTTTACCGTTAAAGAACTGTTTTGTGTATTGCTGTGCGATTTTTAAGACTAGCGTACGACAGCTTTTGAAACGGTCTGAAATTATTCCCAAATTTACATTATATGAATTAAATTTATATAGTAAAAATAATAATTCTAGTAATCATTCTTTGATATAAACTGCATAATGTTATTTATGTACGATATGGACCTAAAAAAACTTCTTCATTGTTATAGATATATGTAAAATGAGCAAACGAAAAGCTGAATATTTACATATTTGCTATTATTTTACAATTTCTAAAGATTTATGTTTATTTGACTTATATCTTGTTAATGTTAGACAATTTTATATTAGAGGTAATTTACACGTTAATATTTCGATCTGGAACGAAATCACAGTCATCCTTGATAGTAATCAAAAAACTTCATCATGATTTTAAATGTTTTGTGTGTTGTTTACAGGCGATATTATCATCATTCACGAGAAGCAGGATGATGGCTGGTGGTCGGGAGATCTGAACGGCTCATACGGTATATTCCCTTCGTCATATGTGGAAGAAATCAACTCGTGCATTTGAATAGTGATCGACACATAATTTCTCAACGTACTTGAAAGTTGTATAAGTTTTTATTTATTCAAAAGTTGATGTATAAGTGGCTGTTACGTTTACGCACTTAATGTATGTAATTAAGTTATGTTAATTAAAAGAAATATAGATGTTTCACTACGTAACGATACAATATTGTAATATGTCAATTTCAATGTACTGCATTTCAGAATCAAGCTTATTATGAAATTAAAAATTAAATAAATTATGATTTACAATCGATGTATAAATAATCAACAAGAATTAGCGACATAAGATAGTGTAAGTGTAAAAAGTGTTGTTTGCAACGATGTGACCGCTGTAATGTTTATAGTTAAAATAATGCAATTAAAAATGTGATTTAGTGTGATTGTCAATCAAAGAAATATTATATCGCATGTCTTATTGAATTATGAACGATATTTATGGTAATAATGTCTGTTTTATGTTGATAAATTTATGATGCATATGTCGAAAAAAGCATTTGCTCAAATGTTAAATGTATTAAAAACAGTAGAGAACTGTATACCTGGGTCCATAAACTGTATTAATACGTAATTTGGATTTACACCCTAGATTTTTAGATAAAAAATTATCGTAATAACTTTATGTGATTAATTGATTCTCGCGTACTGATAATTTGATTGATTCTTAAGAGTGGAAAAGTTACTACTAAATATACTATTATTTAGTAACTTAATCATATAAAGGTCAGTACATTTTGAAGTCATTGATTGTAAATTAATTTAAAATTACAATCTGCATGGGCAATCATCGTATTCTATTACCATTTAATTTTCCTTTTTGTTTGAACATTAATAACAAAATTATAAATGAACTATCGTGTTCATTAATTTTTTTTATTAATGTATACGAGATATATGAATGTTATATAATATATTATCCTCATATTTTGATATTTTAAGTGAAAAGAGTCACATTGGAATGATAAAATAAGTATATATTATATTCCATGTTATGAAGATTATTATCGGGATCAATTCTGATTGTGGTCACGATTTTATTATGTAAAAATGGTGCCGTACAAAATATAATGATTAAATCAAATTATTTATTAAAATTCTGCTTTTTAATAGTGCCAGGCACCAATATATGAAAGCCTTTCGAAATTGATAAGTTGATTAGAATTTATGTGACCCACGGAATTGGTCTCATGAATGTAAATGGTAGGATTATTACTATAAACTAAACCAAAGTGTTGTCTATTATTAAAATAAAATATTCAGGATGATTAAATTGTGGTTTTATTAGTGATCTATATATCTATCCGACTATATTTATTTAAAAAAGAAAAAGAAGAGTACATTTTTAACAGTTTTAAGCATTGAGGCTCAGGCAAGTATAAATATGGAATCTGTTGAAGTTTTAACTTCCTATTTATAATTTTTCTCGTAATGCTTGGCTCGTTTCAATTATTTTATGCTTTGACATGCGATTTCCTCAGAAATATAAGTCAAAAGGGTAATATTCCTTGTTGATAAAGACTATATGGAACTGTTAAAAACAAAAACAAACTGCGATAGATTCGCCACTATTACGTAAATATGTCTACACCAAGTAAAAAAAATTGATAATTTACGTCTACGTTTTTCAGAGATTTTTTTTGGTCTATAACTGGGCCTTTCCCTTGGTAGGTTCAAGCTTAAAGATATACTGTAGGTATAGCTTTCTCTTGACTTTCTTTATCATTCTACCAAACAACCATATCGATCATGTGCATCATATTTACTCTGACTCTACTACTCTTCATTGTGTTATAAATTTCCAAACTCTGATCTGGTACAAAGAAATTCCATTAAAGACAACAGTCATCATGGACTGCCGCACCCGGGAGTCAAACCTCAAAATCGTGTGCAAATATATAATAATAATACCTTTATATTATTTGAACAACCCATTACAACGTGTATAAATAAAAATCTTTTTGGATGACAACAAATTATTTATTAAAATAACGTTCTTAGATTACAATGTTGGCAAGTCATTAAACATCTTGCTACGTTTTAAAAACTATTACTAAATCCATGTTAACATATTGTTATTCAATACACACGCTTTTAGCCCGCAAAGTCAAGACCTTTTCCATAATACCTTGTACATATAAATACTACACAGTACAAGTACAAAAGAGCACATCACATTATCGAGGTTGATAGATATAATACCAAATTCATACGACTCTACCTCAAGTCTGGTCTTAAGACTAATAAGTCTTATCAAAACTACAATACAGAAAATGAACTATCGAGACACCAAATTAATATCTATCGACCCCAATAAAAGCTAGAATACGCTGTCAAAACCTTTAGAAATTTGACTATTCGTTCGAAAATGCCTTCTCTTGAATAATATTCCGTTGATTACAAATCTCTTGGATAACAAATTACGTATAAATACGGACAGTGTTAATTCATACATTACAGGTAAAACAGACATCAGAACAACATCCATGAAAATTCACCGAGTTTGTGATAAAAAAAACTTAAGATCTTTTACTGAGTAAAAAATTTTGAGTCGACAGTGACGCGGCTGTTAATGTCATTTTTTTCTAACACATATATATTCAATACACATGGTAAATTTAAAGTATTTTTTTCTTCAATTTGTAGACGAATGGAAAGCGAAACACAAGTAAGAATTGTACGTTTGGAGTCTGGAAACCACCATCGTGTTCGGCTGTCTTTAAGCCGCTGTGTGTCATTTAGTCATGGTATTATTTTTGTATTTAAAGATAATCTAGTAAGAAAATAGTTAGAATTAGAAGGAAGAGAAAAAAGTTTTACCTTTAAAACATTTAAAACTACTACCAAAGTAGCGCTAGTGTATCACAAGGGACGATACGAATTTAGGAGGTACGTAAATAGTCGCTTAAAATGAAGGTTTTTTGAGACTGTTAAATCCATTTGTTTAATCATATTGTTTTAAAATCGGTAACGCTACTGTGACACAAAATATTTGACTCAGTAACCCATATCTACTAAATCCTTCGTTGGATTAATTCGATTACTACGATCGCCTGTTTTATAATTACCACATTTATCTACATTATATATTTGTAAATAAGTATTACCACGGAATCAATAAGTTGCAAGAGCATTAAATAACTTGGACGATTTCGTTTTAACATGTACTCAGAACAAACTTTTAATTTCAACAGTCAAGTGCGGTTTCCGTAAGTAACAATTATTTAATTCCTCTTTTAAAGGTTATTAATATGGAGCGCTAACTTAGCCAACATTTACTAAATGAAATTGATGATTATGAAAAAGTAGATTAAAATCCAAAGAGCAAGTATATACGGCTATGAGAGTAATCAATATAATATAATAATGTATAGTATCGACAGCTTGTACAATGGTATGAGCTATAGTTACTTATAACACGGATAGGATGAGAAAAACGATACATTTCGTTTACAAATATTACTTATAAACCCCTACACGCAATAAAATAGTTGACTTTAAACAAAATCACTAAGGGCGTATATTTTATCTATTTTTACAAAAATTTTGAATACTATCCAAAAGTAATTAACACAATTTGAATTATCCGCCGAAATATCTTCCAATCTTACGTTCTATATACAAAAATATGTATTATAATGTAGATAGAGAGTCGATGTCCAGCGACAGGTCATTGCTTGCTTCATATCTTTCTAATATGATATCACGACTAAGCTCTGAGCACACGGGAATATCTTTCAGGCAATAATCAAAGGGACAATTTGTAACAAGAAAACGCCTAAAAAACATAACGTTAAAATTAATTCGTCTTTAATCACAAGAGGTTGATGTCAATTAATTTTATTGCCATAAATGCATATATGCAGTGAATTGCGATAGTGGGTATGTGTAAAACAAGTTGAATACGAGATTGTGGAATTTAATAGCCAATAACTACGATAAGCTAGTTCACAATTGAAGTAGGTAAACAGTTATCTATGTCTAGTGACATCAAACCCCGTTTCTACAAATGATAGGACTAATAAAGAGGTGTACTTCGGAGCTTACCCTAGCGACCTAGCTTCTTGACTAGGCTACCACCAGTGGAAATAATTTATCATTTATTTTAACTGTGAGCAAGACCAATCGTAGTCATAAGAAATATTATATAAATAAATAGATCAATGTCGATAAATTTGTCGCTGCAACCCGGACGTTTTTAAACCGATTTCGTGTAGAATTGCAGAAATGAAAAGAAACGCCCCACTCACAAATTTATCGTTATTGATTCCCCCAATCATTTAACACCTAGATGTATGTAAGCCTTATCGTAGACGGAAAGTGTTTATGGGTCAATCAACTTTTAAATGTACCATCAATGATAGATTTTATATATCAATTTTTTTTTCTGAAATTTGTATATTTTATACGTATTTGTTGTTGATAGTTATTTATATTTAAGGAATTCAAATAGAGCAGAACAATTTATGGTAAATTTTACTCAAAAATTCACATGACTGTAGTTAAGATAGTCCCTTGGACATTTAAAAATTCAGTCAAATTGTTAATTTACTTTTAAATATTAGAATCATATTTGAAAATCCTTACTGTTCTTTTAAAGTAAAAATGACGATAATGTGTCTTTAGGAGATAAGAAAAAAGTGGTTGTCCAGTGGACATAGACGTTTGTCCATAGGAAATACTCGGATGTCCAAAGGGGATTCTATGATGAAAATCGCCTGTATTTCTTCTTTTATGTAATAAAAAAACAACTATTTGAAAATAATTATCAGTATTAGAAGAGAAAATATTGAATAATTCAGACAATGATCTTGGATGTCCAAGGGACTGGTGGTGATATTTATTAGTCTTTCCGCTCCCTGGTAATAAATAATAATATTTTGAATTAGGTCTTACGCACAGTAAAAAATATACATTAAATTGAATATATTCCACTTTAATTTACTACAATATATAAAATACAAAAATTTTTGCGCTGGTTGTCCAGTGGACACACAATAAAGCCACGCTCTTTTTCACAATACACTCGGTCGACTGGCGCCGCGGAAAAGATGAAATCAAAATCGGGGCTGGATGAATGTTGTCAAGAAATAAATCGACTTGAGTTCCAGGCAGTAGTCACGCCATAAATTTTTGGATTTTGGAACTTTTTTACCGTTGTCCGGTGGAAGTCAGAATAATAAAATATAATAGGGACTAAAATAAACATGCAAAAAGGTCGTTAAAGTTTTAAAGCAAACAAAATCTATTTACAAGCATCATAGTAGATATTGTAATTAATAATTATGTTTCATTATAATGGATTGCCATATATAATTTTTTTGGAAAAATTAATGTTTCATTGTACTAACCTACTGAGGGACAAATTTACATAGTACTGACAGGACAGATAAAAGTTGATTGACCCTTATACACAAGAATGGCAGTACTAATTTGAGTCTTGGTTGATGGAATATATTACAGGAACAGTAAAAAAACGTAAAATAAAACAAAATGCTATATATTTTATAAAATGATACATTTACAAATATAAAAATTATAATCAAGCAGTATAAATGGTTAGCTTATAAAATAAAACAGTACATTTGACGCAGGTATTGTGTCAAAACAGAAATCATAAATCAACAAAAACAAATGAAATACTCACTTAAACATGAAAATAGTGTTGTAAAATTAAAAATTACTGAATAAAAATAGTGCTATTAAAGAAGATTTGAGTGCTTGTGGTGTTGAATTTTATGGATAAAATAAATCCCAAGTTAAAGTGCTTTTAAGGGTTTTGAACAATTTCCTTCAGTAGGACAACACTGGTTTAAAAATATTGCATTGATACCGCTTTCCACGTAGTATGTTAAAAAATTCATACATTTTGGAAATCATACAAATAAGACTAGAAATTGAGCGATCGAGTGGACTATGTTTAGAGATAGAAGAAGATAGTGAATACAATAATCTACTAAACGAGCCACATCCGTACTAAACGCTAGGCTATGTGTTCTTACCTTAACAATACATTATATACATCATTCTCCGGGATAAGAAGTCAAATTACAGCAATGGAAATAACCACAAACGTCAATTAATTCTCACATTTCATTAGTCCATTAAAAATAAATATTTCCGCACACCGAGTTAACATTTGCAATTAAAAATATATAAATATATGACAAAAAGTAACATATCAAAACATCAAGGGAATAAAACATATCTTGTGCTTTATGCTTATGTAATAACTAAAATAAACTTTGGCCAAAAGAAATATTATCACACTGCATGTAGAATGTACGCACGCTGCTGATCAGTTCAGTGAAGCCAATGCTATCACCTTAACAACATATCCAGTGGATATGTGGATATGATATAGTGGATATTATCAACTATGTTCGCAAAAATTGATCCTTCAAAAACCTCCTCGTACATCCTGCAAACATTTTCCATAGCATTTGAGGCCTAATTTCTATTATTTGTATTTTTAAATATTTCTTAGTCGAAAGGAATTCGAAAAACAACTTTTGTTCTTTTAGCTAATTTATGCCAACTGCCAACAATATGCTATAAAATACCATTAACGCGATATTTTTCTATATTTTTTAAGTAAAATTATTAAAATCACAAAAATAAATTAAATAGACTCGTTTTGTGAGGGCATCTTTGTCCAAACAAGTTAGTATTTCAGTTCTAATGCTGAAATTAGTAAAAGAGTATATAAATTAAAATCTAACGTACTGTGTCCAAAATGCTCGCCTAAACCATTGCGAAGAAAGAAAATGAAAATATAACATTCTGAAAAACAATAAATCTATTTATAAATAAAATAAAAAGGTTTTTATGATTTGTAAAATTAATTATTATCACAATTAGTTAACAACGGGCTCGCTAAAGCCGATTTGAAATAAACGTCTCAACAAAATAATAAAATCACATTAAAAAATAAAAACCAACAAGACATCACTAAAATGATCAGCAGCTTTAAAGTATAATAATATTAATTATCGATAAATATTTCATCGTTTCATCGAAAGTAACATCGTATGCTTTGCATTCAGAGCCTAAGTTCCAAACAACGTCTATATATTAAAACGAATGCTTAGAAAATATTGCCATCTTTGAACTTCTTTTCATTTTTTCATACGCTAACTTAGACTAAACTCTTTATAAGAGTGTACCCGTTAATCACATCCAAATCGCATTGTGCACGTAAAGTAAAAACAAGCATAAATTTCTCATAGAAAGATCAAAGAGAAAATGTTTCAAGACAGGGAACATCACTGGAAATTAAAGGTGACCACACATAGCGGGCTACGCACCTAGTTTAAATTCGTAACATCAACTTTCAGCTGCATTCGACCGGGAAACTTACATAACACCGAACAATTAAAGTATATTAAACACACTTGATAATTTCAAAACAATGTAGCCATGCAACATAACTGCCTTAAATGCACATTTATAGAGTGCTATCACAAATAATATTCACCAAGTGGACAATCGATTGCCTAAAAATATTTCTTAGAAGGGAAACTCTCGCGCTTCGATTCCATATATGTCACAGTAGTTTCAAAAGTATTTCCGTTACACAGCATTCGTTTACAAAGCACTTTACATAATGGCGAACAGAAATGGCAAGACACAAATGGATTATCAGTACAAAGTGGTGTGTGATGTACACTAGGACCGCGGATGGCCGATGGACACGCACGGTTCTCTTGGCAAGTCTGTTCGATGCAAATTCCAACCCAACCTGTGAATGAATGCCGACGAAGCGCGCGACCACATGCGAACTCCCTAACATCATAACCTATGTTTCACTTGCGTCACATTTCATATTTATAGTACTATCATACAAATACCTACACTTATAGATAGATATTTTATTGGGATTGTGTGATAGACAGTCCTTAACTCTAAATCTAGTAGTACCGAGCAGACGTAAATATGCTCGTATAGTTCCACGATAGAATAGCTTCAATGAACAATTGTATATTCAGAATTAATCAGTTCTTCGTTACAAAATGCGAGACTGGGTGAATATTGACTCGTAACTTAAAAGTAACAAATATCTTCAACTCGAATTAAATACTGTCCTATTTAAAATTCTAATTCTCATCAGTACAAATTTTTATAATCATTAGGCGATACTTAATTGTAAAATCAATAAAACGTCAATTTTTTTGTAAATGCTGCGAAATATAAATGTGAATAAATGTATCCGAAAACAGCCAATATAAACTCAGTCTGAAGTCATAAAATAAATAATAAACACAACCTTTCACCTCAACTACAAGGAGTCCAAGACCGATGTATTATCTACAATTATTGTTATATAAACGTGATCAAAAGCTACTAGTAAAAAATGGCAGTGACTGTGGACCTTTGTAGAATATTGGCCTTGGAAACTGTGATTACATTCATATAGTTACAGTAATGTCGTAGTTAAATTATCACTATAGAAGCGTGAATAATACGGCGCCTCGTAATGTGGAGGCTGCAGCGTCCGGGTGAGGCGTGGATAAACTACACATTTATTATAATCTTATACCATAAATGAAGAGTGTCTAAAAGTGTATTTGATTATTTGTAACAATACTTGCTAACTGTAATACCTAATAACATGGAACCCTCCACCGACGCGATACACAAACATTAGGATATATGAGAAAATGACATCGATAAAAACGGGAATACAATTGCCTTACTATTTCTTAATAACTATATAATATGAATTTAATTATATTACGGGAAGCTACGTGGAAGTCCAGTGTGGACGCTGCAACCTGCTCACAATACTGCGCACTCGCACAGCCGTCCTAGAGACATCAATAAATAAATCCATGTAAACACTAACTATGGAATGTATATATAATCCAACAATCAAATAATCACAAAATGGAATCTCAAATGTAGTACAGAATTCTAAAAATGCATAAACATAAAGTACAAATGTTCTAAAATTTCATTTAAATGCTAATTGTATTTGGCGAAGACTCGTGAAACGAAACGTTAGGCCTTGAACCCCATTACAATATTTACCGTTACAATCAATTATTACGTGATAATAATACAATAATAAATTCACATCGATTACAAATACACATTTCACTAATAATAACTTTACTAGTACAATAATAATGAGTGGATTCCTCTTACAATAATACTGGATACATAGAATGAAAATTAACTTTGCACGCCTACGGTTCACGCTTTTTTAAATCTGTCAACTGGAACAAAAGGGGAAAAAATTGTTAGACAAACATTTATGAGTTGCCGCCGCTGTCAGGGCTTGAAATATAATATGAATTCAATATTGAAAAAAAATAGTATGTTAAACTAGCTAACTTTATTTCATTTCTTAACTCTAGTATTATATACATTTCAACGTGGCGTCGAAAAGTATCACAAAAACCAAAGATTTCAAAAACTTATCACTTGCTTTAACGGTGAAGGAAAACATCGTGATGAAACCTTCACACCTAAAAGTTCTAGGAATTTCTTAGGTGTGTAGTCCGCCAACCCGCACTAGTCCAGCGTGGTGGACTATGGCCTAAACCCTCTCAATGGTAGAGGAGACCCGTGCCCAACAGTGGGACGTATATGGGTTGATGACGACGATGTACATGTACCTGTGTGATTCAATGCGCGGCGCGTATCTGGTTGAGGTCGTCGTCGGAGTCGGTGGGCGGCGCGTGCTCGGAGCCGGCCAGCACGGTGAGGTGCGTGGAGTCGCTCTGCAGCGTGCTGCACTCGCCGCCGCCGCCCGCCGCGCTCCAGTTGCCGCACTGCGCCTTCTTCTGCAGCGCTTGCACGTACGACTGCACACACATACTTACACTCTTAGTATACAACTAAATATTTCACAAGAACATCCATGTTCAAAGACAATCTTCACAGCTGTATCGATTGTGAAATGTAAAAAACTAACGAAACATCAAAAACCTTTAGCTCCTTTACCGAATGTTTAATTAGCAATTGTTTTCTATTGGCAAAGAAAAATATCTAGAAGCACGCCGACGTTGATAATACATATCTTCAACTAAATTTCATACCGTTTTCATGACTTACTATTACATTTAAAATTACTAATCGACCGAGCGAACTTAAAAAAAATAATGAAATGTGTGAGAAAGAAGAAAATAATGCTAATTTGTGTACCTGCGATATGACGTCCCCATGCGCGGTGCGGACCTGGTACAGGTACCGGTACTTGCGCTGTTTCATCTCGGCGCGCTGCTCGCGGGTGATGGGGCGAGACTGCTGCGCCTTCAGACGACGCTTCTGCGCGCTTATGCCTGAGGACATCGATACATTCTCCTTACTAAACATAAATCAAACCTCAACCTCATCTCATTTAAAAAAAGAAATAACATTGTAATGTTTATTATATGTATCCTGAAACAATACCCTGTATGCATTACTACACAATTATTATCTTCTTCTCTTTCTTATTCATTTAGAATTCAAATAAATTCATACATTTTACTGAAAATTGCATTAAACAATCCTTAAATGTATCTCTGGACCGATCTAAACTATTGGTTAATTTTTATCAATACGACAACCAGTAATTGAATTCGGTCTCTTTCCATTCCTATAAAATGCCCTGTGAGAAAATTTTGCCTTCCGTAAAGTTCAGTCACCAAAAACTGAAGGATAGTAAAGACCTGCCACTTCACATTGATGAAGACTCAGTAAATTCAACCCGAGTAGTGCCGATAAAATCTCGAGATAACAGTATTGAGACAGCCGACAATTGCAAGCACAGCTGTTGCGTTACTGTAAGTTGAATTCAGATTTGCGCAAGGCAATCATATCGTGGATATGACATGTATCCTGTTTCTGGCGTACCTGTCACGAGCATTACCGCTACGGACAATTTGCGGTTACCAATTGCTATTTCTATCTAGATGCTTTACTTACTTCCGAAGTTACAATTGATTCGCAAATCGTATCGACGGCCGTATAAGATGGGAAATGGGAAAGTAAATGGGGCACCTTTATTGATTGAACGGTAATTCCATTCGCCGAATAAAATGCAACCACCAAGCTGTTTTAGTGAGCTAGATATTGGAAGTCATTCGTAAACTTTACGAAGCTATATTAATCAGGGAAACAACGAGTGGTACTTAGTAATTTAATAACTTTTAGCTAAAGGTTTACTTTATGTGTTGCATCGTATTTAGCTAATTTGTCCAAATGCTATGATTATACATATTATGTTTTTTCCAGATCCGTGCTGTTACCCACAATTTTATAATAAAAGAAGCCCAACATTCTTTACGACCTCGCATCCGGTCATGGGACCTCTCAGCCCGATGCTTGTACCGCAATATCAGCTAAAGAGTCATATGATAACACGTGCAGACATGACGGCTGATAGGACATGGAAGGACAAAACATACTGCGCCGATCCCAAATAAAAATTAAGGTAAGAAGGCGATGATGATGAGTGTGAGTCATGTGAGAATAATTTAAAGATATTTACTTTGTTCGTGGTAAATGCCGGTGGCAGTGAGTGCGCACTGGGCGGTGAGTCCGACGATGGCGGCGGCGGGCCAGGCCGCCAGCGTCAGCCACGAGAACCGGCACGGCGGGGCCACCGCCGGCTCCAACTTCGCGCGCTCCCACAACTGCAACCACACACAATACTCTATACCTATCCACCGTAACACACTCGTACAAGCCCAAAAGCACAGGTTGCTTTCCAAAATTCCGAATTGTAATCTTAAAACAAGAGCAAATTGATATAATAATAATAATGTATTGACCTCACAATAAACACTAATAAAACTAGACTTTCTAGGCTTCTACGAAATTATCGCCAGTGTACCTTAAAATAGTCATAAGACTATACCTTCGCATGAACGCCAAAATGTACTAAAAAGTGTATTTAATCCTGAAATGTAGAGCTCAAACTTTTTTGTTCAAGTTGGAAAGACACCATGCAACCACATAATTGATAGTCGGTGCGTGAGTGCTCGTTACACCCGAGGGGCTAATAATGCTTTCCACCATTACTAACTGTGATAGATTTATGCACTTTTTTATCAATAACGTAATCGTCTTTATTCCACAGGTATTCTACAGCTAGCAGTATGCCGAGCAGTCTCATGTAATGAGATATATTATACTTTCTACAATAAATGCCAATTTAATGTTAGCCCAATTTAGAAATAAATAAAAAAGTAAAAATTTAAAACATACAAAAAACTCGAATGCCGTACACAAAACATAGATTTAGAAATATTTCTTCAACATTCGCAATACATCTGCAAGTGAATCTGAAACCTCTCTCAGCATACACAAGACGAATATGTATTGTAAAACGATGTGTTTACGTCGTTCTTGATCCACACAGAATGGAAGCGCTGCAAAATGTAACATGCAACGGTAAAGCTGGCGCGATTTGTTAATAAACAATGCATGAAACTGACCCATTTAAGCATCATCATTCTTTCAAAGAAGTAGTCCAGTGAAGTAGCGATCACGGCGCCGCCGTACACACTCGTGCCGAATATTGTCAACACTGCAAAAATAATAAAATATTTTTAAATAACTAACATAATTGCATTAAAATTTCAAAAATAACCTTTTCAGTGCTCTAATGAGTGCGACCCGTAAGATATCTCATTTCGATTGGTGACCGTGACCTAACTTTCAGTCATCTGCGCTAATCTTGACAATAGTCCCTAACTATCCATATCTTCTATTTTGAATTGGGTCATTAAAACAATGACATTTCTCAACTTAACACGCTACTATTATTATTATACTACCCCATATGTTGTGTAATACACAGTGACAGTCTACTACGCCAGAAATATATTTTGTTTTAGTGGCCTACTTAATAGCAATAGATTTCCTCAGACACGCTTGCCCTGCGGCGTAGGAGAACAAGATGCAACAAGTGCTTCCCTATTCTGCTATGAGTACGAACTTCCTTCTAATGTTTGCTACATTAACGGAGGATAATCATAATTTGCATCTTGGAAATAAAAAGTTCCTTAAATGATTTTTTTACTGTTTATTTTTGGAAACTGAGGTCAGTACGAAAAAATAAAAAAATCTCCTACAAAAATGGTACCTATATTAAAATAAAAAGAGCAACCACCTCAAACCATTCGCTATACGACTATTTTAAATAGCAAAATGATGCTAAGAAAAATAAGCAGTGGAATTAATACGCTATACAATAACATTGGCGCTTGTGCGACGTTGATCATAGAAAACTAACATAAAACTGATCAACCACACTGCAGTAACAGAGCTGAGAACAATTGTAAAGTTTAATTAACGAGTCGGCGTAAGTACTTCGTAAAATCAATAGTGTTCCTTTCTAGAAAATTATACCACAAATTGAATATTGCTGTGCCTAGCTTTGAAACCTCTTTTGAACTGAATGGAGAATGTTAGAGATCTGAATAAATATTAACTGTTGATATCAGTCGGAGTTAGCTTTATATAACGCAATACAATTACATTTATTAGGTTTGGAGAGCGCGGGCAGACGCTGCAGTCAATGTACGCGCGACCTATACCTGTGTGGGTGACCGCGTTTCTTCGCCCTATCGCCGTCCTAGCCGACTGCTATACTTCGTCGAGTGTCGACTGTCATCATGCGTGATCGACCAACACGTAATTAGCTTACAAGTGATGTGCATTGGCGGGGAAATTCGGATGGCATTTGTGTTTCTGAATTGTCCGTGACAATTAGCGTTATATGGACGTCAATAAACCGATAACAACGGCATCGGCTGAGTAACTATTGGACATGCTACAATGTGTGACATTGGATTAAAGCCCTGTTTTCAGTTGGTACTGGATATTCTCAATAATAAATTTGTAGACTTGGTCAATGGCAATATAATAATGAATTTGATTTTTTAGGTCTATTTATTAAGTAACAAAATAGTCATTGTAGTCATGTCTCACATAATCTTTATTCTGTTAAAGCCAAATGCTATAATATATAATTATGCTACAACAACCTTTTATCGATTAAATAAATATTTTATCGTTTAGTTGAATTGAAAAAAGACCAGACGTCGTCGAACTGACTGCTTTCACAATAGATTATTTTTTTGTGTCTTTGTGCAAACGATCACTAAAATAATGGTGGCAAATGTGTACATAAATAATATTATAAACAATATACTAGATGCTCGGCTAATTCCGAGCTTCCGACGCACGTTAATGCACTTAGGGTGAATTTGTAAATTTAAAACACCTTTCGTTTGATTATTTTGTAAATTCAAGCTAAGCATTAAATACAGCAGTGGAACTATCAGCTTTTCTTTACAAAGCTTAATTGGGTTTTAAAAAACGGCTTCAATGCTCTCCAAAGAGTACGCACGACGGGGTCATTAAAACTTTCTTCTTTGACATTGTACAAATACGTACACGTGGTCTCGCTATTTTGTTCATAAATATAAGTGTCTCTTTAGCAACAGAAATTATTTCAAGATATTTATAACACAGTCAGTTATTTTTCATCTAAAATCTTTACCGAGAGGTTTTAGTCGATATGCTGGCGTAGGATTTTGGTTAGGGACCCAAATCAGGCTAGTGGACAACTGTTCTGCGCGCCGAGTTGGTAGGTGACCCCGACATACCCCTTACGGCCTCCCCCGAGGTACCGAACTGGGAAGCTTAAGGCGCTTTCGTCTCGTGATAAAAAAAAACACGCCTACAAAAAAAAAACAAAACAAAACCATTTTTGACATTGTATATTTTAAACAAGTAATATATCTTAAAAGTTTACTTTGATGCCCCAAGGTCAAAGTCTAAAATCGTTAAAAGAGATTAGGACGCCAACGCAAAAATCCTTCTATTGAACATTTTATAAGCTTCAAACAGCTAAAACGAAACGTAGTTCCCAGAACCGTAGTTGTGATGCTCGCCCAAAGAATAAATTTACACCTTTGATACGCAAACCACTCGCCTCTAACAGGCGTTTTACATGAATGAAAGTACAACTTCAACGGTGGTAAAAAAAAAAAACAAAAAATAGAGTTCGAATTTCACACTCTATTTCAAATGGGAGTATCGGGAGACTGCGCGTACAAAGTTAAACCATTGCCATTGGCAGAAACACTTGGATATCTTTAGAGAAGGCCTTTGTTGACACACAAGCTTTTTACGCAACAATCCAGTTGCAGATGATTTAAATGTAAGCTAGATATGATTAAATAAAACTAAGTATTAGCTTTTTTAGTAAGTAGGCACTAATTGTATTATATGTAATTATTGCATTATTATTGTATGTACTAATTTTAAGAAAAGAAGTAGCAAAATACGACGTAGAAATTGAAGACGTACACAATAAAAATTTCTGTAAAACAAATTTGAGTTTCAAAATGTGGGTATTCGTAAGATAGCCACGAAACACATGAGTATTAATGTTTGAAGTATCTGTGAGTACAGTAATTATGCGAGATATATATCACGTCTTCTATATTATAAAATAATTAAGTATCAAATTTAGTTCAAGTCAGATTTTTGCGTGATTGAGAAAATAATATACGTACATATAAACTTTTACATAAAATATCCAATGTAAACGATGGTTGATAGAACATTGTCAATGAATTATGAATACATCTCGATAGGACGCATATAACAATATACAATATGGTCTAGTTGCACAATATCAGTCGGGCATAATCAGACCGCCTAACTTTATCAGCACAATAAACCGTCGATAAGATAAGCCTACCTTTCTTCCAATACAGGTTGATGACGGCGAAGAATATACCGGAACATAGCAGAACCACCACGCACAGCCAATACTGTAACAATAGACAAAATGCTCAATCCATTTTCTTTAAAAATGTACACATCATTTTCAATATCGACGAGACTCACGTAATCAGCTTTTATTAATTTCCCAACGATTTAATATAAAATATTTGCGTGAACGAAATAGAGAAAAATAGATTAATGCAAAGGCCGGTCGGCGGTCTAAGTAGTTTTATTAACTTAAAAGACGTCTTCAGAGAAATTGCTTTACAGCATTTGCAACGTTAGGGTTGGTCTTGATGATATTGAGTTGGTCTCGGAGATGGAAATAGCTTATTATCAGAATATGGCCTCCCCGTCGCTGAAGATTGCATGGGGGCGAGGGTTCTCCGTGTGACAAGTTGATTTAATTAGTCCCGCGTTTCTTCTCCAGACTAAGGCCTCCGTCAGAAAGCATTTAGTATTCTACCGGCACATTAAAATTGTTTTGCTACATTTAATGCTACATGAAATAAAAATATCACAACACTAGAGATCTAATATTTGCAGAGGCCTAATATTTTATTTTATTTGAAAAGTATAGTTTTATTATAAATTTAAAACCTTAGTAAACTATCTATGCACTGAGATATATGTCATCACTATTTTTAAATCCATATACTTAAAAAAAATCGCTAATAAAAAGAAAAAGACATATCAATAACTAAATATATATAGTTTATAATATAGAATAATGGTTATAAATAAACAATTCAAGACACTATACCTATACACTGAGCTCGATGGTCGTGTGGGACAAAAGCTAAAAGTATCGGTCATGTTGCTACCGATGCACGTTAAGACTTCTATGAAAACTGCGCATTTCATTGTATAAGCAGCAGTTAAAGTTCATTAACGTTTGGAAAGTACACAAAGCTCGCACCTTGTAATTGCCAACTCGTAATAACTTAACATGGCGTATACAGTTTCCCTAATTGCCGTAATAGCGGGCGACTGCAGCCCGTAAAATGACATCAAAGCTCTCTGATGTCAATACTTTTTTAAAACAAGCAAAACTCATTTGAAATGAGCGCTGAAGAAAAATGTAACAAAGTGAGTTTTGTTTGAAATAAATTACAGTAGAAAATGTCTGGCTATTAGTGGCTTACTTTATAAACAGGTTTCTTTGTAAAGGATGAATTAAGCCGGAAAGTCTACAATTACTTATAAAGCAATTTTAAACTCATAATTATATTTTAGATGAGCAATGAGCATGTTGCATTATGCAATTAGAAGGCCGCAAATCTCTCGTGTCCACATTTGAACATCTTTGAATTTAAATAAACATCAGCCGGTTATAAAACCAGTCGAAATATTTGATTCAAACGAAGGACATGTCAATCCCACAGACTATCGTGTTCAAGCATTGCGTACACCAATCATTGGAGGAGTGAGTAACAACAGCAGACGTCACGTAAGATTACGCAAAGCGGTACCGTATGACACATAAAGTGGCGGTGTCATTCGCAAATTGCATCAACATTTTAACACGCGATATATTTCAAACAAGCACAGCCATGTTCAAAGTCGCCCGCACAGCATCAGGGAACACACCAGATAGACATGCTACACAAAGATGAATGCAATGAAAATTTCAGTGCAGGACAGGCTTTGTGTATAGTTCCGTGTACTAACTTGGCTCCATGTTGTGCAACGTAATTAATATGAATGAATTATATACAACCACAGACTGCATTAGTTATATCTGCGTTAAATGCTTTCCCTGTATTTCATAGGAATCTATTACGTCATAAAGGTTTATCGCAAAATTTATTTATGGACGCTAAGCCACCAGTGTTACCGATTACATATTATGAATTGATCTTAAGACTGTACAAAATTTACATTGATGGGGCGTTGCACGTGCCAAGTTAAATTAGAAAACAATCGAAACTTATAATACCTGCTAATAAAATCGCTCCATAACCTACTAAGTGTAAGCAAACAAAATAACATTTTGGCAAATAAGAATTACGAAAAAGGTGAACATTATCAAGGCAAGCATATCATACATATGAATAAAAATTATGGCTCAAGCAAACAAACCACCAAAATGTATATTCTCCGTCATAATCAATATCAAAACAAATATAAATTCCATGCTAGGAAAATTCATAAAATTCTTCAATGTAATTTTTGCTTCCTGCCGCAGCTAATATAGTTTCGCTAACGATAGATGGTTCGCTTGGCAACAGATTGATATTTTTTTTTAATAATAAAATATTTATTTATTAGGCAAAAACATAACTTTTACAAATTAAAAGCAGGAAAACTGTGATGAGATTACAGGTGGAGCAAATTGTAGAAAAAAAGGTGATATCACAGTATGAGGTATGCGACACCGATAATGACATGCATAGTTAGCGACAGGCACGTTGCTAGGCATGTTTATAATGGATATGGTGCATGTGAGGAGCGTCGGAGCGTGCAATTGGGGTCACTATTATATTGTTAGTGCGAGAGCGCGTCTCCTCGATGCACCCCATTCAATTTGCCGAACACTAAGTACGTCCATTCCACTGCTTGACAAGGATATCATTTACGTTTGACAGCGCCGGTGCGCTCGGGACTGCAGTTTCTAGTGCCAAGCAATCTAAGAGATATCAATGTTTCTCAAATTCCAAAAGTATTAAATGTGGTTAATGACATTGCACACAAACACAAATATTAAACCATATTAATCAAACTATAGTTGAAATATTTCCTCAACATGGACACTTATTCCTGTTATTATTCAGTTAATATACGTAACAAAGTTTCTTACGTATCACTGATTCATTTCCGTAGAAAACATGACTCAATGGATTAAATCGAAACTAAAATGTTTTCGACGCGTTCACAACTGATTTGAAAATAATTTAATTAGCACAACTTCATACTAACGAAAACCACTCTATCGCATTCCTTGTGTAAATCTTCAAAGTTTATATCATATCTCAAACAATTACTGTGAATCTAAGTAATAATCTGTAACACTACGTTAAATTGAAAAAGATTTGCCGCAAATCATTCATTATAAAATAATATTAAAAAAAACATAATTAGCATGTTGAAAAGATCAATAAATTACTCACGGTAGTCGGGCGGCTGTCCAGGAAATGATCGTATACAGCCAGACCTCCTATAGCCAGAAGTAAGCCAGTGTGGAATCCCGTCATGAAAAGGCCCACGTATTGAATCAACATAGTGATGAGACCGAAGAGCAGACCCGCGCAGAGCGCTACACCTGTTGATACAAAGTGCATTAATACATCCCTTCGTTCCATTTATTAACCTCACAACGTATTTTAATTGCAACTAGATATGTTTATGTACACAAGAAAATATCATATTAGTATTGATACTATAAGTACTTATTATTTCAAATCATATACAAATTTTATCAAGCAGGCGATTGATGGTTTATGTTATCATGTTTATAATACCTTTCCGCTGGCACGCCTAAATTATTGATTTTCTGGGACTTACTCATATTAAAGAGATAGGGTCAGTAGTAGAAGACATAAAGTTACTCTCTTTTATTAAAAATTAAATAAAAATCTGATTATCGTTTTATGAAATTGCTGGATATAATGCACAAAGTGAAGCAGGCAATAAAAAAGAACGCAATAATTTTTGTATAAAGCGCACTTTTAAAACTCAAAGAAGAAGAAGCTCCTAGAAGCTTACACAAACATTCCTTTCATTTATTGTTTGTTCCCGTAATAAGTGAGGAATTCTTAAAAGACCGTACATTTCTATATGCTATGCCCTATATAAAATCGTACAGAACCTACTTAATTTATATTTTGCAATAATATTACGATAAAAATTCTTAAGAAATACGCTACAATTAGGGTTTAATATAGATGCAGGCCGCTTTCGAGAGAGCGTGGAGAGAGAGTGGAGAAGACGCGTGTGTTGACCCCAGGTTCAAATTGGACTTTATAAGCTCCCTGTTGAAAATTATCGAGGGAGGCCCTAAGGAGCATATGAGGGTGTAAAATTCTTCCCCAGAATATTAACTAAGCGCATTTGAAGCGACACGTAATATTAAAGTGCGAAAAATGTCCCGCTACGACCAGACGCATGGGCTATAATGAGCGTCCTCGGCTATCACAAAGCCACACGCTCGGCCGCAGATTTCGGGAACACTTTCTGTTAACGACGAGTCGCTCCGCACTACGCCAACCATTCCCGATGACCCCGTCGCGAGTCGCTTTTTTGAAATTTAATATTAAATGAAAAAGACGAAAAGTCAACCTGTTTAAAAAATTCGGACATCGCCCTTTTGAGTTACAGTCTATGAGTACTCTCTGCATTAGCGGCGTGCCCAGTAAAAATCAACTTTAGCGTCAGAGCAGGATACTGGACAACTGGATAGACGGTTTAATAATTTTTCTCCCGTAAAAACGTATGTTTAGTACCTACTCTTAACGTCATCGACTTTTTCATACCGCAATGTTGTGCGAAATGAGATTTTTTCCTACTTATATGAAAATAAAAATCTTTTTCAAAAATTATAAAATAATGTATTGGTAGGGAGTAATAATCTTACGACGCAATACCTGGAAGAGTTTACAACGCTCTTTGTGGCCTAGATAAAAAAATAGTCAAAGCTTCACCATTAGATATAGCACAGAATTATTAAACTTGGAATATGGCTTAATTCTGCAAAATATAAATGTGTTCCAACAAGATACGTAATACCTTCGAATATACCAGGACGTCCTAAAGTATCAAATAATCTTTCACTGAATTACCAACAAAGGTTTAAATATGAAGCAACGGCTCAGTGCGAATATTATTACTAAGAAATAGTTTAATCATAATAGTAAAAACATATTTTACTACCACCATTTTTTTTACTCTCGAGGGGAAAGCTGTTTATGGCTCTACTTCCCGCCAGTCCGGGGGAGGGGGGCGGGAAGCGTATGTCGGGGTCACCGGTCTTCCAGCCCGGCGCGCGGCGACTTCATATCCGCGCAGGTGTTAGTGCCCGGCTGGGTCCCTAACGAAATCCCTAAACCGGCATGCCGACCAAAACCTCCCGGTGGCCATCTCCGCGCCAGATTGGGCGACCATGGTACGTGAGCGAGAGGCGCCCACCGTTAACCACAGCCGCCCGGTGCGCCTCCAAGACGTAATTGTCTCGGACGTCTTGAGTTAAAAGGGGGCGCAGTTACGCCCCCACTAGCTTGGTTTGGGCGCCCCAATTGTGGATGGGCGCCCGCGACGTACACAGGCCACAGTGCCGCCGCCCTTCTCGGGGTCGCTTTCAGTGAGAGCGTGCTGCCGCGCCAAGCACTCCCAGCGACCCCAAGGACCCCTTTGAGTCGCCTTTTACGACAGGCAGGGAATACCGTGGTGGGAATCTAACGTCCCCTTGCCACAGGTCAGTACTACCACCATAAGCCTCAACGTTCAACTGCTACTAGGGTGTCCCAAAAAAATCAAAGTCTTTTTTTGTCAACGCATACCCTCTAATTATTTTCGAATGGTGTTAAAACACTTATAAATAAAATTTCATGAACATAGGACCACTGCAACCCGTGCCGACTTGCATTCATGTATTTCAATACTTACATACTTTGTATGAACTTCGGCGCGTCGCAATATTCGCATGGAAGTTTCGTGGTTGCTTGTTTATTGTATTGGTAAACGCCTCTTTTTGTTTAATCAATATGTCAGATTAAGATTTCAAAGGCAAATTTTAATAGGGGGGTGCAAAACATTAAAATAACGGCTTAAAACTTCTCTGTAAAGAACAAATATTGGCAGTTCTGTTTAATAAAATTCATGTAGTAAAATTGAATTTTGTAAATCGCAAATCTAACTATTCGAGATTAATTATTTTTTGTTAAAGGGCTTATATGCCTATTTAAGCTTTAATAAACTAATTTTAAGAAATAAGTTGCCTTATACCGACTCTGAAGAGATCAACAAATAATGCGGAAAAATCGCAAGATGTGTTCGTACAGTGTCGTCAAGAGTTTGTTACAAGCTTGGACTACTTTTTGTATATTGCACACGCCAGTACCCTTTAATTGATAAAATTAAATTTAGATAATAGATATAGTTATATAAATAGATAGACATTGTTTTACCGGACAGAATTAGGAAGGAAATTTAAGGGTTGGCTATCAAGAATTAACTGTTATAGCTATAATCATATTCTTTGGTGGTGATACAGAAAGAAAATTGACTATTCGATCTCCAAGTTCTATGTACCAGACACCATGATGGCCGAAGCAATTAATTGATTAAAAATGTCGTAACTTATTTTTTAATTGTAAATTACTAATAAAGAGTCGCACTATTAGACATCTAGATTTGCATCGCTATATACCATGTTAAGGCTTGGATGCATTGTTTATTATCAGTGACGGCACCTTACCACGACTTATGTTTGCTTAATACTTTGAAACCCTGGGAAACTGTCAATAAAATTAACTCAGAAATGACTATACAGAATATTTTTCAGCATTTTTGGCCTTTGGTTCATGAAGTAGCTGTCTTGTCTCTATATCACTATGATGGAGACCAGGAACCAAAAATGATAATATTTTAAAGCTTAACTAAAGAGGATCCATCAATTCATATATCCCCTGGAAAGATATCTGCGTGATTTACTTTTTTAGAAAGATATAAACGACTTTATTTCGATCAAAAACTAGTCTTGCTTTTCTTCAATCGTTTTAAATATTTTGACACTTTTCTCAATGAGTTGCTTACTTCACAGACTAGTTATACTTCTTTTCAAGCAGTTAAGAAATAAATAATGACACTAAAAGTCGCTAGTGATACTGCAAATTGCAGTTATACTGATACAACATTTGCGTGAAAAAGTCACCTTTAAAGGGAAACTAAAGCAATTTTTCCTGTGATTTATCCTAACAGTAAAATTAAAACTTTTAAATTAAAATATCACAAATATTCCTGTTTTAATAATAAATATATAATACCGGTGAAATAGGATATAATTTTGAAAATAAAAATTGAGTTTTTATATGTGCTCTACAATTACCATACAATTTTTTTCTTAAAACTTTGCCATCAAGTCGGCACGGGTTACCGCTATCCAATTTCGATAATATTTCGTATTAGAGTTATTAGGGTCAATTAGAAAAAATATAGAGGGTATGCGTATCTAATTTCGAGAAAAAAAAATCGCCCTACTAAGCTGGGACACCCTAACTACTACTTAGAAAAACAAATTTAAAATTCTTTAGATCTTTGGATCAACTTCACTATCATGATGTGGATAACAACGATGCCATAATTCTATTACACGTAATGTAACTAAATTATTGGCTTAATGTCAATCGGTCAATCAATATCAAATGCGTAACGAAGTGTCCTTAGCGTTTATTCTAAAAAGGTTTGACGGAAATCCAATCGGACGTGATTGGTGTCAAGACATATTACAATGTGACTCACCAAATAAGCGCGTCATAAAGATATTTATCTTTTTGCCTGTCTTTTTAGTGCAAACGGAAGATTTTAAACCTAATCAGTGCGACAGAAAGTTTTCCCTACTTGAGAATACAAACTGATCGCACGGCTTTTCGAGCGATACTTGTTTGTCTATTGAATGTAAATTTAGTTGTAAATGGCTTTCATAGAATTTGCCGGTAAACGATAGTGACTGCAGTTCCCAAACAATATTCGAAGCAAATTGAGTTTAGCTTCGGGGAGTGCACAACACAGCCACTAAAGGTAGTTTTCATGTGCATTATTATGTAGTAATTATCTGGTGCAATCAATACACAATTATCAATAGTACAATTAACAATAATATGTGTATGATATGTGTGATTAATGCATAGCTGTGGTCTGACGCGACACGTTACATGGAGTGTAATGCGATCTGTAAATAAACATGAGAGTAATTAGTATCACTCACCGACGTTGCCGTATGGTGGCATCAGATACTCTTGCAGGCATATGAGGTAGACCACAGCCGAGCCGAACGTAAACCCAGTCAAAAACATGCTGGCTTTAAAACATCGATAACCTGCAATAAAACAACGTATTTAAATTGCGTAAACACGATTTATTAAAACTAATTATAGTTTTTATTGCGTATAAATGACAAAACAGGATTTGCTCCGTACTCAGTAACTTTGGTTCGACAAATGTGTACAAAATACTTGTAAGTATATCACTCAAGACAGAAATCAAAGACAGTTTGTAGTAAAGCTTTTAATTGAGATCCATCGAATCGACACATCTCAATAATTTAATACAACATCGATGTTCGCAATATTTAAATAAATTATTATCAGCAGAACAAACAACAAAGATGAAGTCTCACAAATAATAGTTCTTTAGAAACGCTTGGAATCAGTTTTCTAGAAATAAAATACTTAACAAAGAAGGTATTTGTTACGCGAAACTTACTTTTATGGATTCATAACCAACTCTCTGATAGCGTAGAATGTCAGAGGTTTCAAAGACATAAAAATAAAATAACAGTACCTAGCCAATGGACAATAAAATGTAATGCCTATGCATTCATTTCCTGTGTTTCCTAAAGAGGTTTTGTAATGTCAACCGAGAACAATATGAAATTTTTCTGTGGTTTTGCACTGCCTTGTGCTCTCGCGGCCTAGAAGTCTGGATTCGATTCCCGATATGGGCAAATTATTGGGTTTTTTGCATGAAGTCTATAAATATGACCGAAAAAGGCAATATGCTTGCCCCCGATTTCATGTTACTAATTCAATATATGTACTTGCATATTTGCCTGACCCTGGGAATACATGCTTGAGATTATTGACGTGGATATTTCTCATTAAATTCCTAAATAAAAATTAAAACATCTAAGAACACAAAGAGTGAGGAAATAACGAATTCATAATCAAATTATAGTCATCTGACGATTTCTATACGTTTATTATTAAGGTTAAAATTCCCTTTTAACAATTTTTTGTGCAATTCGATACATATGTTTGATTTAATGTAAATTTCAACTTTGACAACAAAAGGTGCTTTGTGAAAAAAATTCTGTGCTTCACAAACACAACATGAAATAGTAAAGAAGATAGTACTTACCGAACAGAGTGTACACGATTCCGAAGGCAATATACATTGCGCAGATTACACTGATGGTAGGATCGTAGTTGTAATCGATAGACGTGCAAAAGGACTCCTCAATGTGGGGCCCGTTGAATTTGTACGTCATGTTTGGGGGACTCCGTGTCACCTGCGGTACTAGCTGACCCACTGAAGACATGTTTCGACCACAGCCGCGGGTAAATTCACTTGACTAGTTTATCGGAAAATTCTGAAAAGAAAATAATTGTTCATCATACTGTTCATTATCATCGTATCATTTTATTTCCAACAATTTAATTCTCATATTTATCTATTAAATCTTTTTGTAAAAAGACTTCGGCCATTTTCACAATATGCAAAAGACAAACATTATTTAGACTGAATTCACAGATCAAACAAAGTTGCAATCAAGCATTTTATGCACCTCCAATGGCTGAAATACTAACAATGCCTGGCCTACTTTTCACAGCAAGCAGACTCCCGAACAATATAATTTAAGAACGTGAAATAATAAAAAGTATAATATATGCAAAGTGAAACGATAAATTACTGTATTACACTTTTGTGTAAATATTACGGACAAACATGTTAGCGACACACAAAGCGCGTCTGGAAATGACCGGCTCTAACGAGGACTGACAGTGGTGCGCGGTTATCCGGTTCAAGTGCAGCACAGCTCTCGCGTATTCCTGCTGACGATGAATTTTAAGAAATATACGTATATGGTGAATAAATATTCCTTCAATGTAGTAATTCACATTTTAATCGGTAACAAATTATTGCCGACATTTAATAAATAAATTCTACAAAAAAAAAAATATTGCTGTGTTTTAAATCATCACTTTTAAAAACAAAATATCACAAGCATTACTTATATAATACCTAATGGAGATTTAGGCGCGCTATGAGACAATTGAATAGAACTCCTTAGTCGTTGCGTCGTTATATTACTGTTGATTTTAAAGTTTTTAGCAATCATTAAATAATGTTTAACTACGATTACTTTTCAATATATTTAATAAAATAATTATTGGCCAGTAAAACACGTATTTTTTTTACATCTTTAATACAAAATAAGTAATAAAAATGAAGGTAATGTACGATTACTTAATTGGTTAACCCGAACCGAATCATTGTCGATACATACTCGTAATAATAAAACTATTTATTGGAAGACAATTGCAAAGAGCTCAGAATATTTCTTTTGCAACCCTCAGAGTCTCTAAGTATGAACTTATATTTATATATCTAATACTAATGTTCTCTTCCGTCATGATAGGTTACTTCTAACAACTTTCGAAGTAATATCACTGAGTGCGGCACCTAGATAAGCTTGAAATAAAAATCTAAAAATCTATAGCCAGGAAGGATTAACAGGCCTTCATGAAAAAAATTCATCTGCACAATACTTTTTTGAAAATAAAATATATAGAAGCTACAAAATTGCTTTTTACCTCGTCCGTGTTATGTTATGCATCTAAATAAAATCCAATAAAATATTCTCTAGAATTCTATTTGTAGAGAGCTTTTGAATGTACAAATGTTTCAAACATCGATATATGCTCATATGTATGTGAATAACAAAAATCTTTATAAATTCCTCTAATTTATTTAAATAAAAATGTTAATAATTAAAGTGCATATATTAATTGGAAAATTAATACGAGTCTTTTATTTAACACACAACGCAACAACACTAAGTTTGATATTAACAGTCTATTTTCATTAGTAATAAGCTGATTTTCACGGAATTCTAGAAAACCACTAAAGTTTGTCCAAAAGAAGTGATGGTCATGTATGTTCGAAAAATTATATTCAAAACCAAAATAATAACATACATAGTTTTCGTAAAAAAGGTGCCGGCATTAGTTTTACTTTTCTCACTTAGGTGTTAAAAAGCAACTGGAGAAAAGTGACAGCGGCATGGTCTACTAGTAAATGCATTGCTGTCCCGATAGAGAATCCACTCCCGAAACATAATTCTTTTAAAGCTGTCTTTGTCGAGCACGCCAGCCCGTAACTCTATAATCTATCTACATTGGCTGATCTCAATATGCGACACAATTGCATGACTAACCGGGTTCCTTCTTCAATTCTACTTCCAATATATGTATTATTCCAAATAACATTCTTCGGATAGTTAAATCTACGTGACATTTGATTTAAGGCATAATAACTTATAATCATAATATATAACAGTTTACTTTTTCGATCGTCGTTCAGAACGTCGGCTAGGATATTAAATATTTATATAAAACTCTAAATGTATAAATGAGACCATTAGGTCAAGGATAGCAACAGAGCAAAAAACATGGCGAAGTGACATGAATAAAGTTGCAACAACAATATATTAATACAAACTCAATAAATCGGTTTCGTTTAGGAAATGGTAATGACAACAAATACCTACCGTAGTATTTTTCTAATCATTGGACACACTTTGGTTTATTTAGTGGAACAAGTTTTAATTTAAAGATATAAAGTCAATTATTTTAAAAATTATATTATAACGTGTGAACTGGTTTTAAACAAACTTATGTCGTTAGTACCCCAGTATTTACTGGTACACTGTTGTGTACGAGGCGCTATCAAGAGGCCCTCGTAGTAGCTTTTGGTTTTTACATTAGGAAATCTTTGGAGTCTAGAATAGTACCTCAAATTCGGCAATATTTTCGCACTGCTCACAACGTGGGAATTATAACACCTAGCGATACGTATAAACAAAAAATACACCTGTACAACCTTTCGAAAACATAGACGTGAAATTATTATTATGACTAGTTGCTCCCAGTTGCCTGTAAACATTAGTTATAGTCTAAATAGCAAATATTGGTCCTAGACGAAACAATTTTTATACCAGTTGATCAAACGTTTTATGCTTTACATTATTGAAAAATGTTATTTATTTCATTTGCAATAATTTTCGAACAATATCTATGTACATAAAAGGTATACGTAAGAAAAATCTGTAATACTTCTTTTGTGAGTTGCTATTCCTATGTTTTCTGAAATATTTAGTTCAATATTTAACTCAATGGTGTACCTATAAGCGATTTTTAATAAATATCTATGGAAGCTTGTCTGCCCTACACACTGTCTAATTTCTATTGCTAAACTGATTCTTCTGTATATAAAATCTGAGGGTTAGTTGATCCCTTCCTTCAAAGGTCTGCCTAAATCTATGGCTATAGACATTATCATCATCTGGTAGAATATTTAGCTGGGGCATAGATTTACCCTTAGTATTGAAGAAAAAGTTGCTAAATGAAGAAGCATTACTCTTTGTGGTAGATATTTTAAAGCTTTCTATCAATTTTTTCCTTCCTTCCATGTACTTGCAATGTAACAGTTTTACATTTACTTACTGTAACTGTACTGTTTAATATAATTAAAGACAAATATATATGCTGTATGGTTTAGGAGAGTAGCAACAATTTAAGTTATTTAAAAATAATAAATACTAGAACTTGAAAACTATTGTTTTGATTTTTCAAGTAAAAACAAATTGTTGTCTATCCAATAATAAGAATTCTGCATATATTGCATTCAAGCGCACATAGTTCAGTGTCAGTACGCGCTTGGCTACAAAGTTGATTGAAGTTAAATGAACGTCGCGTCAAATTGAGCACTTGTAAATATTTCCGAGGTCACATCTATATGCCTTGCTTATTCTACTTAGTGGCGAATAAAAATCCAAGCATAATAGAAACCTCAAATAAACTGCCAGTCGTTTTCACCGTGTAATTTTGTCATTGTCATTAACGAACACATTAATTGGGCTCGGTCCGTTTAAATCAACAACCGAGTATCTTTCATTAAATGAAGTTTATTCCAACATCGATCAGCTTTATAGCGGTTTGTTTCCAATTAATTAGAAGTACACAAACATTTACATCCACATCCAACACAGTTCCTTTGATGGTGAAAAATATTTTTATTTTGATCAAAAACTTTTCATTACTTGCAAATTTATTATAAACTAGCTTTTGCCCGCGACTCCGTCTGCGTAGACTTTAGGGTTGAGTGCAGATAGAAGTGAATCTTTAATGCGTGTCCAAAAAAAGTTTTACTTTGAAAGAGCTATTTTCGCATTCATAACATGTTTATTCTACGGAAACATTTAATTGTTACTTCACAGGGTTGGACCCTGGTAATATGTTCATACCAAAAATAATGTAACTTAGTCGAATTGTTTAAGCGTGAAAGCGTAACACACATACAGAGTTACTCTTGCAATTATAGCATGTAACCATACCCACGGGGATACATTTCCAGGTTAAAGCATCCCATTTATATTCGGTGGGTACTACCTATCTCTATACCAAAAATCATTCACATTGGTTCAGTAGGTCTCGAGAATAGCTATTCCCACGGAAAAAAAAAAATTCTGGGATAAAAGTATCCTATATTACTTCGGTGGGTCCTACCTATCTACATACCAAAAACCAATCAAATCGGTTCAGCAGATACAGAAATACATATTCCCACGGGATTACTACATTTCCTGGGATAAAAGTATTCTATGTTACTTCAATGGGTCCTACCAATCTCCGTACCAAAAATCATCCAAATCGGTTCAGTAGATCCAAAAATACCTATTCCCACGGGAACCCTACATATTCCTGGGATAAAATGTTGATCATGTTATTTCATAAGATTTCATTTATGATCATACCAAAAATCATAAAAATCAGTCGAATGGTTTAGACGTGAAAACGTAAAATATAGCGTTTTATCCCCAATCCCACGGGAATACTACTTTTTGAGTTTATTCGTAACAAACTTACAAAAATCCAAAAATACAAATCTTTGCTCTTTATTATATTATATAGTAATAGTATATATAGTACCTATAGATAAACATCGGATGATATGGTATTTCATATAAAAAATTAAATTTAAAATGTGTAAACTGTAAAGCTAGTTACATTATAGCGGGCAATAATATCATCAATATGCAAATATACTAGCCAACTAAGTCAGTCAGAGTAAGACAAGGTGAGATGAGGTTTCCCAATAAGCACTAAACATAGTTAAACAATGTTGAAAGTAAAGAAAGTTGCCAGTAATATTATCCTTCCTTATTTCAGGGTAAGAAAGCAGATGCTCTATCCCTTGCCAAAGGATGTTTATGGGAGTGTGCTATCTGTGGCGCTGTATGGGTTGCCAGTTTGGGAAGAGTTCCAGAACTCTCAGTCTCCTGAAAGATCCATCAGGGGCTACTGCACGATATTCTACGAGATGCCTTTTTTTTATCACGAGTGGAAAGCGCCTTAAGCTTCCCTGTTCGGTACCTCGGGGGAGGCCGTAAGGGGTATGTCGGGGTCACTGGCTACGCCAGCATACCGACTAAAACCTCTCGGTGACCATCACGCGCATTTAGGGCGGTTTTGCGGCATCTCAGGGCTAGAAGTGTCCTAAATGGCCCGCTGCCGCCCAGCGCATCGTCCAATTATGGACCTCTCCAAATTGAGAGGGCTTGGTATGCCCTCCACTTACTCTATTTGGACGTTCATTTTGAACGTCCGCGACAGTTAAGAGGTCACGTCCCCTGCCGCCAATCTCGGGGTCGCTATCATAGGGTACCGCCCCCGCAGTACGCCCTGCTACCCCAGTAAGCCTGTTAGTCGCCTCGTACGACAGGTAGGGGATACCGTGGCGGAATTCTTACACCCCCAATCCTCAGGGCGGCTACGAGATGCCCTGCGTTCTAGCAAGATTCTTGTCTTAGAGCATAGTCGCCAATTTCGTCTCGCGATTTTACTATTTGCGAATGCAAAGTGTCAAGTCTTGACGTTAGACTGGTACTGGGAGAAGCCGAGACGATTAAAGATTAGGCCGCAGAGGAATAGCGAATCAACTAAAATTAATAAATACAATATTACATACAAGATAAGCAAGTCAAACCTTGCAAACTAGAAACAGACGATAACAGCATTCCCAAGAAAAGAGGAAGGAAAAAAGTCATGGAATTTTAGTCTGTCCAAAGAAAATTCAATTTGACGTTTCGTATATACAATATATTTCAGGTAGGCTATGTCACATGCTGTAGTAGGTGGAGACCTCTCACTCCCAGCCGTCGTTATGTCGACGGTCGCGAGTCTGAGGTCGTGGCGAGCGATGCTCTCCTTCTGCGAGCACGTCATGTCACAGAAGGAGAGTGCGGAGCGGGATCGTGTACGGAACGATCCCGCCCGCCAAAGGCGTCGAAGAAGGAGGCGCCGGGTCTAGTTCCGGGCGCCGGTTAGTGGGGGTGTAACTGCACCTCCTCAAATCTGAGAAGGCCGAGACGCTCTCGTCTCGGAGGCGCACTGGGCGACTGCGGAACCATTGTAGGCGTTCCTCGCCCACGTACTGTGGTCGCCCTACTTGGCGCGAAGATGGCCACTTAAAAAAAAAATGCTATGTCACATAATCCACGTAGCCATATAGTTTATTATTTACCAACGAAGTGTAAAAACCTTAGGATCTTTGATTGCGAATTTAGCTTAAGTTTGTGAAGGCATACCATCACGAACACATGATTTAAATTAATGTCGTTATATCGGGTTCACCTTCATTCCTCGTCCTGTTTTATGGAGACAACGGATGCGAAACTTGAAGATATGCCATGTTTTATTTTCATTTGAATTTTAAAATTAGTGTCGTGTTAAAAGGCGCAACCGAAATGGATAAATAAAATCATTACAGGCACAGAATTGATTGTTGATTAACTTGTATTTATTTTTGAAAATAATAACTACTTAAAGTACTTATATAGACTCCCTCATTTTATTTCAGTTAGGTACACGATATACATGAATATCGATGGTTATCTAAACACTAGTGTCGCTATAAATATACTATGGGCTCTGTGTACCTATATTAATGAAAATTGTAAATAAAGCAAGTGTTAAATAAAATAATCATTTCCTGTAAATACGAGTCAAATGTAGTGTCGCCTAAACGCCTCGTTTTCGGCTTGTATTCTTTTTTATGCGAATAAGCGATGTTTGCAGTTAAAGGTTAAATCGCTTACTATATTTTGACAGCCCCATGGTGCTGTTGCTTGACAGCTTGCGAAACCTGCGGCCGCGAATTCGATCCCCTCACCGAGACAAATGTTTGTGCGATCTACAAATATTTATTGGGTCTGGGTGTTTGTGATCTGGATGATGTGATTTGTGAATTATCACATGTTTTAACGATGAAGGAAAACATTGTGATGAAACCTGCACACCTAATAGTTCTTAGGAATTCCTTAGCTGTATAGTCCGCCCACCCGCATTAGGCCAGCGTAGTGGACTATGACCTAAAACCATAAAATATAATAGTAGAGTAGACCTGTGCCCAGCAGTGGGGCGTATATGAGTTGATAAGAGATAGAATTTTAGTCTTAAAAAACAGTTAGCTTATTTCAGTCTTTCCCAAAGTGAGCGATAACGCCCCCTTGTGGGCGCTGCAGGCCTCAAGGGGGCGGTAAGAGACCCAGAAAGAAAATGGGGGCGTTGTGTAGAGGCCTGGGGGGTGATTTGTAATTTTATTTAGCTACGAGGCCTCTTAGAGCTTTCTACTCTCGACAACAACTCGTGAACATCAACTAATTTGAATTAAAAGATTGCTCAAACTCGGTTCTATATTTCTCTCCGCGTATTCATATATCTGTCCTATTTTATTGAATATAGAAAGAATGAAAATCATGTCAATTGGTCGCTCCGTTTCGTAATGAAAGTAGATAGTAAAAGTTTCGTTTAGAATTCTTTAATTAATTTAATTTAAAGTTATAATGGTTTTTAAATAGGTGAAAAAATGGGGGCGCTAAAAAAAATATTTATTCACAAAGTGGGCAGTAGACAAAATAAGTTTGGGAACCACTGGCTTATATGCTGAATGGCAAAATAAACGCTAGTTGATGCCTTTATTGATTCTGGATACTTGTCCAAGCAGTGCAAAGCCAGCCAGAGCGATTTAAGATTATTGGTTCCCTGTACTTCTATCGCTGAAAGGTCGCTTTCAATGCATTGACAGATTTTTTAACAAGGCTAAAATCCACACCTTCACCTTCATTGGCATATATTTATTTTACGACGGAAGGATGGAAGATCTACAAGCGATTTGGATTCTTTTCTGAACCAGATCCAAAGCAGTGAGCGTTAGGTGCGTTACAGCAAATTGTTCTGGGCTATATATCCCGCCAGCCTTGGAGGAGAGGGACGAAAAGGATGTTTCGAGAAGACTGGTCTTTTAGACCGGCACGTGACAACGAGAATCCGCGGCAATTTAATGTTTGACCTCAGACCCAGTAAGTGTTAGAGACCAGTGTTACAGAAAAGTGTTAAGTGAAGAGTATGTCTTGAGCATTGCACATTTATATAGAGGCATGTTCGAACTCCAACTAGCTTAACTCGACCACCCAAGTTGGTGATGAAAGGATGATCCACGTCCACAATGGCCATCATGCTACTGCCTCTCATGGAGACATTGTTAAAGAATTAATTCACTCACATTGAAAAATTGTAAAATAGATTTGAGTAAAGTGTGGTAACGGAAAAATGTTGATTAACATAAACATCTCAAAGAGGAAAAAGGTAAATAAAAGGTTGATGACTATGTGGTACCAGTTATTTTAAAAGGTAATATTTTGATTATTTATAATACAAATAATAATCATGCTAAATATAAATACTGCTAGAGATCAAGAGTATGTGTGTGAAATAAGACAAATAAAGTAAATATTCATCAATCAGATCCTAAACCAACTTAAATTATTTAAAGTTCATGAAGCTCATATCTACATGGTAAATCAATACATAAGTAGTAAGTGTTTGCATGTCTACTACTACCCCCCAAGGGTTTCTCCATTTATTGACTTAAATTTTGCAATGAAACAAATGAAAGACTAGATCAAATGGATGGAAATTTCTCGCAGCTCACCTATGCTTATAATGTTTTGGGGTTTTTATTGGGAAATCTTGGTAGCAGTGCAGTGTTTGAAAATCTACCAAGAAAAAGCAATACTGAGTGTATTATCAATTCATGAAAGAATGAGTGAATAGGAGAAATGTGAGTAGAGGAATCAACTCATGCCAACTCACTTGTAATTTCCATCCATTAATAAAAAAATCCTATTTAATTGTTTCACAAAACAAGCAGGTTTGGAATATAACCAAATATTTTTATGCAAATCTACATGGGCTACGCTAGATTATAACTGGATACAAATGAACGAAGGCAAGTTTTTGCATGACATTTTTTATGAATCTGATAAAGTAGTCTATATTCTATTTTTAAGATATGAGGGTAAAGCATAAATAGAAATTAATTACTGAATTCTATCTCAATAACATACTAAGGCACTTTTTAAACATAATAAATTTGCTATAATCAAGAAGCACTTTCTCAAAAACAGTTAATATAGTACTAAAATTAATAATTATAGTAGTCGAACCATTGTTCTATGTAAATATGCATTCTAAATATGATAAAGTCATATAATTCGCAAATTTGTCTCGTTGTAACGAATTCTGCTTTTATTAGGTAATTTTTGCGATCTAAATTAGTGTGTTTCGAATAATTGGAAAAAAATATAACCATTCCTAGATAATTAAAATACGCAAATATTTAAAAGTCCCACAAAATATCTTTTCTTTTAATAAAATACGTACATGTAAACGAGTTATGTGTTTAAAAAAGTTGTTGAGACAGCGCAGACATTGCACACCCACTTTCACCAGGTCACAAAAAAACGGTTCAATAACAAGCCGAAAAAACAGTTCCACTTTTATCGCTTGTTATAACTGCATAGTGTTCGAAAGCAATTATATATACAAAATGCATATAATACTCACCATTTCTACGTCATGAGTCGATTTCACATTGTAAATTTATTATTTCCACAGATTATCACCTACTAAAGTCCTTAGTGACTAACTTTTCACCATCCGTTTATATATTCAACACATTATTTATTAGTAAATACAGCCGGGAACACACAATTTACGCTTATAACTACGTAAGTAGAGGAAAATATAACAAAGGTTTTCCTCTGCGACTTTTCTCCTCAACATTGAATTTTTTTAAGTTTAGAGATGTCCAGAAGACATTGTCATTGCACACTTTATCGGTAAAATCGAAAATTTAAATTATGAATTTTATATCATAACCTAAACAAAATAGATAAAAAATACTTTTTCTAATTTTTATTGATGTAATAAAATTATTTAATCATAAAAATATTATTCGTTTATTTCGTATTGTCAAATAAAAATAAGTATGTAAAAGGCTTACAGCACATCCCTATTCCCTTATACGAATCGTATCTTTCTTCATCGATAATAAAATACCGTACACAGGGAATGTTTTTACGTTTCGAAAAGAACTTTTAATAGTGAGTGTGTTTGCCCCAGACCTGTTTACACAGTGCATTTGGCCTATTAAAATGTTTTGGGCAGTCATTCCCCAATCATAAATCGTACAGCACAAACCTGCCTCTGCATAAGATATTAGTCTCAAGCCGCCGCGTCAGCCAAACTAAACACAATGAAAGTAACAGTAACTACTCTGAACGATGAAATCTTTGTTTTGGATGTCTCCGAAGATCTGGAACTGGAGAATTTTAAAGCATTCTGTGAAATTGAGTCCGGTTTTCCTGCAAAGGATATCACATTGAATTTCAATGGCCAGCCTCTATTAGGAGACAAAAAATCGCTGAAACAGCTCGGAGTCCACGATGGAGACGTCTTGGTACTGATTCACATGTTACACTCCGCTTCCAACCTCAACGTGACCGACGCCAATCAAGGTAATTGTTTCTAAATGCTACTTATTGTTTTCACCAGTCCTAAAAATGCATTGTCATGCCTTGTCATTCATGACAAACGGCATTTTGTCAAATTACGCACTGGCTGAAAACTTTTCAAAATTCCTGAAATGCCAAAAAAAATAAACTTGGCATTTAGTTTAACCACAAAATTAAATTTGTATGGTAAAAATAGCTTTTATATAAAATTTGATTAAAAGAAGTCTTCCCTTGCAGCTTTGCCAAGTGGCTTAGCCAATCTTGACTTCAGTAGCATCCAAGTGCCACCAAGACCGGGACCGTCAATGGCTACAAGGAATCCCCCGGTTGAAGAAGACCCTCGTATCATTAGGGAAATGTTCTTAGCTAATCCAGATCAGCTTGCATTGCTTAAACAGAATAATCCTAGATTGGCTGAAGCACTTCTCAGTGGTAATCTTGGTACGTATTATATTATAGATTTTTAATGTGATTAAAAAATATAGCTATTTTAATTTCTCAATATATAATATAAAATGGATCAACTTCTATAGATACTTTTGCTGGTGTGCTCCATGAACAATTGTTGGCTAGAACAGAACGGCAACAACAAAGGATTAGGTGAGACATAATATTTCAAGCCATTCTATGTTGTTATCAGCACATACACAACTTACTACTACTTATAGACTAGCATTGTAATTTGTAATGTGTACATATTAACATTGTATTGTAAAACATTTGAATAGATTTTGGCATGTTATAAAAACTGACCAGGTTTTCTTGAAAATTCTTGCATCATATTTATTTTATCATCAGCTTATACACATCCCACTGCTGGGAGCTCCCTACACATAAACTTAGAGTTGTGAGACCTTAGTCTCTTCCACTGACCCAGTGCAGGTTAAATGAAGAAATGTGCCAGTTTTTTTGCTGTTTATCTTTACTGTTGAAGTACATAACTTTGAAAAGTCAGAGGTTGGCCTTGGGTTTGAACATGTAATTTGAATGCCTACCTAAACCTCCAGGCCATAACAACTTAATTGCATAGTTTCCGTTAAACTTTTTATGTTAATAGGATGATGAATTCAGATCCATTTGATACGGAAGCTCAGAGGATGATTGCAGAGGAAATTAGACAAAAGAATATTGAAGCCAACATGGAAGCAGCCATGGAATACAATCCAGAGACATTTGGAACTGTTGTTATGCTTTACATTAATTGCCATGTAAATGGGTGAGAATTTATACTTTCTAAGCTTTACTTTTTTTAGTCAAATGAGTTCATTCAGTATATAAATTATGTATTTTATTTTATTCACTTTGATTTAAACCTGAATATTATTGTTTTTTAGATTCCCTGTCAAGGCTTTCATAGACTCTGGCGCCCAGACAACTATTATGTCTGCTGCTTGTGCAGAAAGGTGCAATATCATGCGTTTGGTTGACACTAGGTAAGTTTAAAACTTTGAAATATATATATACTTCACCTGTAAATTTATGATTAGATACATAGCTTTAAAAGCAATGCTCCTACTATGTAATAATTGTATTTGTGTAATGTGTATTTTTAAAGCTTGGAAGAGTTCAGAATTTAGAAGGGATTTAAGTAAGCTTTTAATATTAGTACTAATCAAATGAAAATGGCAGAAAAGCAATTTACTTGTGTACTCCCTTACATAATTCTATTTGTTGTATTAACTGAGTATAATGTCTCCTTGTCAATTGTTTATATTTTTTTTGTCATCTTTATTAGTGACAATCAGTTTTTAGTATCTAGTATCAATAACTTAACAAATTAACTTCTTGTTTAGATGGGCTGGTATTGCAAAAGGTGTTGGAGTTCAAAGAATCATAGGCCGCATCCATATGGTTCAGATGAGAATTGAAAAGGACTTTCTAACTACATCCTTCTCCGTGCTAGAAGAACAACCTATGGATATGTTACTGGGACTTGATATGCTCAAAAGACATCAGGTATTTATAAACATTTTTAGAATGCCTGTTTCTATGTGTGGATTATAAATTTTTTTGGAAACATCATAAAATAAACTTTCTTAAAACTAAAATATAATAAGCATTCAATGAATTCCATTCATATGATCCCACTCTAGGTTTCTCTGGTTTTATATATCACAATAACAGTTAACTAGGTTGATTCAGACACATCAGTGCATTGTAAGAATAACTATTTGTGATGCTGCTTCTACTCAAATGAATATTATTTTTATATTTCATAATCACATAACTTCTTACCCTGGAAATATTCCAACTGTAAATAACATCTTTGTAAAAAAAATAATGTCATGTCAAATAATGTGTTTTGACACAAACAACTTGAATTAATGGGACTGCTGCTACAAAACTTGGAAATATTTGCCTGAGATTGATTCCATATACATACACTAGTGTGCTTTATTATAATATTCACTGTAGTTTTGTTTATATTGGCTTATTACATCCCAAGTGGTATAAGTCAGCACAACAGAAAATTAATTTTAGGGGCTTTAAATTAAGGAAAGTAATAACAATTTTCGTTTTAAACGCAATGTTATGTCTAATAGTGCAATATCGACCTTAAACGGAACGTTCTACGTATTGGCACGACGGGAACGGAGACAGCGTTCTTGGCAGAGGCAGATCTTCCTGAATGCGCCCGTCTCTCTGGGGTGTCCGAAGACGATATCCTCAATCAATCGGTAAAAGAAACCGAGGAACGGCAGCTGAAGGAAGCTCTCGAGAAGTCTAGACAACAAGGTGGGCGCGACAAAAAGAAGTGACAACACACACACAAAATAGCCAAATTTCTGTCGAGAAAAAAGTGTATTAAAGTAAATAGTTAAAAATCGTAAAGTCAATAAAACAAAAAAATCGTATATGTGAATGTTTTTTTTAGTTTTTGTACAGATGCTCGCGTGTGCCAAGTATGCTACGTGTGAATTAAGTATGCGCATGTTTGGTTGGAAAGTAGGCTCGCTGATTGGAAAGTCGGCGTAATGATGTGGGATTACCGCGTAATATGACCGCATAATGAGTTACATTCGACAAATTCTATTGTATCGAAGATTCATTGAATCAATAACGAGTTGCCTAAAGTGCGGTAAATATATTTGCGAAATACTTACTGTGGACGTTAGCTAGATCGATATGGTAATACATAAATTGCACTTGTGCGTCATTGTCGACTAGTTTCACATGTCCCTCTTTAGACACATACGAACCACACCCACTTATATTCATTTTGTTAATTTAATGGAATGCCATTTGTCAATTAAGTAATGATAGATGTAAAATTAGTTTATGCACTTTGAGTACATTAACTTATTACCTGATAGGTGTAGTGAGCACACGTACCTACTATTGTTTTATTGTGTAAAATATATAAAGTTAAATAATGTCTTCATATATTTATGAAGGATTTTATACATTTATAAAATTATTTCGAAACATTAATTATGGTTAGTTTTGCAAATTTGTGTAATTTTTGCTTGTTGAAATAAAAGTACTATAAAATGCATTGTAAAGTCGAAGTACGAAAAGAAAAGTTATTCCGAAACTTTATTGGAATATCAAAATATGAAGTTGTTTTTGGTTTTTAGATGGATCGAGTCCTAAATCGCCTGACAGAGTTGGCACTGCCACGGCCACCACCAGTACTAGCACCCAGTCTACGTCCGCCACTCAGAGAATTAGTAAGTTCCATTAATGTCTTGACTAAAACGCTAAATTAAAAGCAGTAGAGCTATAATGTAGAACCATGAATATGCGATACGAAGGTACTAGATCGATTCGTTTTTTGATGAGCAGCAAAGGAAAATGGGAAGGGTTGGCCTGAGTCTGCCTGTAGTATACGCTATCCAAAAGCAACCATGGACCATGAAGGGTTGGAAGTGGGTTGTATTTCTATGTCCTATAAGTAATCGATAATGGCAGAGTCCCACGTGGATGTGTACTAGATGGATGCAGTCTGAGGTGTTTTGGCCCCAGGAAATATAGCAGTGACGTAATACGTGAGAAGACCGCTGACACAGGTGTGCCAGAGTCGCCTTTTCGATTGGGTTTCTGACTGTCGGCTTAGATGAAAGCCGGAAGACACTTCTTATTCCTTCACTTTCTTTCCAGTCATCCTTTTATACTGAAGAAAACTTAACCCTAAGAAAAGATTTTCCTTCGTAAAAGACTTGCAAGTGCGGTCGTTTTACTATTTACAATTATTATGCGTTCATTGTACACGTCCTGTTTTTTTATCGAGGGGAAGTCTTACGCTCCTCTATCTCGGAGGTCGGGCGCGCGGGCGATTGTTACATATGCGATGACTGATTATTTCGAAGCGAGAAATATTTCATTGACTAAAGCATTGAGAAATATTTCATTAAGCAGTTGTATTTTATTAAAAAATAAATAAGAACGCATATGCCTCTCCGTTAATCCTATATTAATATTTCTTAGTGCAAGATAATCTCGTGATAGTAATGATCCCGCTGTTATGAATGTGTAGTAGGTTTCCAACAGTATTACCGTTAAAAACCTGTAGGTACTTAGTTTTTTATTTTTTCGCTACTAGTCTTTTATTTTGTCGTATATCATCCATTAGTGTATTTTATTCTTTGCAATACGTAATGAGTTTCATAAAAAGCAGAATTCAAAGCGAAAAAGCTTACGTACGTAATATTTCAAAAAATATTTTGGAATCTCAATTTCTTTGTCTTCAATAATCCTTAAAATTATCCTGTGGTATATGTTTGTTCTCAGATAACGCAGTTGTCTGAATTTGGCAAAGGTACAATACCAATGTGTTTACAATGATAAATAAATAAAAATACGTACATTACTCACAACTTCTTATGCGTAAATAGAAAACAAAGGCATTTAACTAGACTTGAAGCCAATCTTCTTCTTCTCTTCTTCATCAACCCATATACGCCCACTGCTGAGCACGGCCTCCTCTGCCATTGAGAGGGCTTAGGCCAATATTGGCTTACTATTGGATATTTCGCCAATTCGTATGATTTCACTATATTCAGCTGAATACCGAATATTTACATAAAAATTCGCCGAACACCGTATTTTGCAAAATATTTTTTGTTGTAGTGAGAATAGTTTGGGGAATATAATAGAAAACTGTTTATTGCACACTCTTAAATAAATCACACTATACATTTTTTTTTAATGTTTTTTGTTTAATCTTCTCCTAAGCATTTAACAATTTCCATCATGTATTTTAGTTTATTTAGATGTATAGTGCCTGAATACATTTCACCACATGGATTCCATGGTAATATTAAGATATTACTTTGATATAATAATTTTGATGTGTTAAATTATTTCAGATTTGAACAATCCGGAAGAAACTATTCTACCATCGGATCCGTTTGGAGAGACTGAAGTAGAAGAGATTGTGGCTTTAGGATATTCCCGGCGACAGGTAACCCGAATGTTTTACTATGTTTTTCAAGTAAAAATCCTGTTTTACTTATTTATTAATCCCTTTTCAGTGAGACATCACAGGATATAGCTACTTTATCACAGTTTGATATTTTTTATGCGTCTTCAATTCAACATATTGTGATAAAATTATAAATTAGGTTTTTTGATTTGCAGGCAGTACTGGAGCTGAGGCGTTTTGGAGGAGATAAAACGAAGGCTATCGTCGCTTTGGTGGCCAAGACTCTCAAATTCTGATGTCAGCTTGCGACGTCCTTACGCACCAAGGAGCGTAATCGATTTTTCACTTCGGTGAAATGAGCGAAGTGTTGATGTCGATTGTCCTTTGCTAGTGTATTTTCATGCACCGCCGGTTTTGTCTTTACATACACTGGTTTTTATCAATCTGAGCGAATGAACTGACGGCATAATGGTCGCCGACGTATAATAATCTTTTAAATAAGCTAATCATCTAAGCTGTAAATATTGAATGTATTTTGTGTGTTGGCAAATAAGTAGTTACTGTGTCTCCTGCTATCAATCAGTACAAGGGATCAGCATTTCAAAAAAGTCATCATTCAAATGTTGATGTTTATTTTGGATTTTTTTGAATTTTTATTCGATAATGATCTTATGGACTACCACTAATGCCTGATTTTTATTGAGTACACATTAGTTTTGAATTGTAACATTTGGCGAACGCGTCCATCTCACCTCGCTTGGGAGTGAGTGTTGTCTCGTGGAATGGCGAAACGGCTGCATTTCAACTGACATAGTTTATAGGCATATCGTTTAGGTTAATAAGTACGAGCAAACAGGGGTAATCCGTGACCACGGCATCTAGTTATAAATCATAATAAGTTTTTATTTACGTACATTCAATAGTCTGTTTATTCTGTTGTAGGTAGCATAGCTCACGAGTTTTTGACTGATGATGAATTTCTATCGATAATCTTCCATTTCTTGAAAAGTCTACCTCTTACATTTTAATCTATGTACTTGTTATAAAAACCTGTGGTCTACTTGCTCTCTAGTCTTCTGATTAAAGACTGGACGCTAGCTGCTTAGAATCTGTTTATCAAACTAATCAGCAGTACAATTCCCATCAACCGTAAGGCAAGTCATCTCTCTTCTTTCGACTGGATATTTTATTCGTTCTTTAGCTTCCTTTTATAATTCTCCAAATATAAACATCTGTTAATTGATAGCTGTGCTTCTTAGTGATGCTCTTGTGCGTTATGGGCAATTTCCATTCACGATACTCATGGCTACCTTACAATATATTTTTTTTTATCAAAATATAACTATTTATCTTAAAAATATCACATAGATTTCACTTCAATTATTGTATAAGTCTTTATTTTATATAAAGAATAGTAAAATCTTTCTTCTGTACTATATTCATTGCTATTCGCGTGCAATGTGCATACACCGTACAAGATGGTCATAATAGAATTCAATATTTTGTCTCGAAGTAATATAAAATGGGTCTTAAATTTTACGAAGTAGTGAAGTTGGGTTGTCTATATATTTCTTGTAGGCTTAAATGGGGAATTAAAATGTAAGTTTATAGAATCCAACCCTGGTATCGAGTTGGAATATTTTTGTGCGTTTGGGACGTGTTCCGTTTATTATTAAGTTTTATCTATCCGTACGTCGAGCACGAGTTACATCTTCATTGACATTAATATAGCGGATTTTAACATCAAACAATAATAATGAAGTAATATTAATTTTAGGGTCGACTCGGCCGATCGGGTTTCGGAGTCCATTTAATGTTTTAAAGATTTGATTGGTAGGGTTGCCTCGAGAATATTTTAATATTTAGTGACAACTGTAGTCTTGCTTAATTGTAATGACTATAAATAACTTCTACGATTCGCGATTGTGTTGGAGAAAATATTTACCACATTTATTTTCATTCACCTGTAAAAAAACCATTAAGTCTTAGATCAAAGGCCGACCATTTTTTTCGTAACTATTATTATAGTTGCCCTAACAAAAGTCGCCTTGAAACAAGTCTGCGTAATGTTTGTACTATAAAATAGTATCGATTAAAATTTATATTATATGTTTTCGATATTTGGACGGAATAAAAAGTCTAATGTATGTCATTGTTTTATTTGTTACTATACTAATAATACACCTGTTATCGCCGCATAGCTGTTCCTCCATACTGAAGCGTAGGTAAACGCTTGTCATATTCTATATTCTTCTCTCATATTAATCATATAATTCAATTTATGAATACATGTTTACAAAACAAATGTATCCATTAATTACGAGGATTAAAGGCTAAAGACATTAACGAGACGCGAAAAATGCATCATTGTTAAACAACTTATGAGTTTCAACCGAGAGCATTTCTTCAATCAACTCGTATTACTTAATTTTCAATTTTCTTTACGTAGTTGGGCCGACAATTTGGTTGAACTTTTTTTATTATGTTATTTTAAGCTCAGTGGTAGAGCTGAAAGCTGGGTCCAGAGACCCTGGTTCGAATACAGGTTTCAGGTTATTAATAATTAAAATTTAGTCACAGAGTTTAAATGGCTTAAATAAAAAAACAGTTTTTTTATAAAAATAAGCTGTTTTCCCGCAAACTAAAGTATACTTATATATTGTACTAGCTGTTGCCCGCGACTTCGTCCGCGTAGATTACAGGGTTGAGTTCAGATAGAAAATAAGTTAGTCTATTTTACTTCTCAGAGTACTTTTTATGCACATACCAAAAATCATTTAAATCGCTTTGGTAGATCCAGAAATACCCATTCCCACGAGAATACTACATTTTCTGGGATAGAAAGTATCCTATGTTACTTCCTAGGTTCCTATTTATCCCCATACTAAAAATCATTTTAATTGTCGCAGTAGATGCAGAAATACCCATTCCCACGGGAATACTTCATTTTCTGGGATAAAAAGTATCCTATGTTTTATCGTATTGTAATTATTGTAAAGTTTCAGTAAAATCCATTCAGTAGTTTTTACGTGAAAGCGTAACAGACAGACAGACAGTGTTACTTTTGCATTTATAATATTAGTAGTATGGATTTTTTATATTAAAGTTCATATAAAACCCAAATTTCGCCGAAAGGGCTGTACCAATTATGACAGGACTTTTACAGGAAGATATTATGTTACGGGGAAGCGTACACTAATTTAATTTTCAAATAAGAAAATTGGAGGATATTCGATTACCCACTTTAGAGAGATCTCTCATCGGTATGGTTATCGTTCTATGGACTCCTACAATCACGTTTAGCTTGCCGTGATCAACGCTATAGTGCTGGTTGCCGGTAATTGTAAACTTAATGGTTTAACCTTAACCCTTAACCTATATTTTATCCTATAATGAGGCTTTTAACTAATATTTAGGATACGAATTATCGGATGACACAATTTCTTAACCTATAATACTATTTTGGCGAAAAATGTCGGATTCAATCATTAGTCGGGAAGCGCCTTACAATGAAAATTAAAACCTATTAGAAGTTTATTGACCTTAACCTTTAGATAAGTTATCTAGAAGTGTTCGGTTATCAAGTAATGTTGCTATTTGTACTGATAAAATTAATTATTTTACAATGAATTATCACACATTTTTACCGTGAAGAAAATCATCGTGAGGAAACCTACACACCTTATACAGGTTGTTGGAATTTCTTGGGTACGTAGTCCGCCAATGTGCACTATGCCAACGCAGTGGACTAAGGCCCAAACGCTCTCCGTTGTAATGGAGTGGTGATTTGGAACCATGATAAAAAAAACCTAAGGTGGGGTAACGCCCGCATGCAAATCGTTGATGGCCACGAAACAAGTCTGTTTTAATATGAGACAGAATTTATGACCTGTTGGAAATGTAATTGTTCATTTGTAAATTATTAATTAAAAGGCAAATAGGAAATTGAAATTAATTGTGTGTTCTCAATATTTAATGTCTCATACGGGTAAGGACCATGTCAAATAAAAGTGGAATTGATGATAAGATAGGTAATTGTTTCATATTTGTCAAAGATACAATAAAAAATACAAGTCATACGTATTTGTTTTATTGCATGCACTTTACAAACGTATAACAAAGACTATAACAATATTCAAAATCATTTGATTTTCTAAAAGTAGGTAGTACCAGTGGCGGTACTTCCATTGAAGACCAAAAGCGTTACACGTTAATTGTGGAAAAACTAGTTTAAAATTGTTTATTGTGGGATCAGAATATTCTCATGTATCAAATTGCATTTGTATATTAGACTTAAAACTCAAATATTATTATTCAGATTTTAAAAAGCAAATTGAGCAAGTACTATATAGGTTTCTATGGAATTACCGCCATAGTGCAGTCCATTAGGTATATACTTAACGTCTAACCTGTTATTGCTCGGTTATTGGTTTATATTGATGTCTGCTTTCAATTTCTGAAAGCTTCAGAAAATAGCTTTACACAGACGATTCCGGCAAATAACAGTGATCACATGTTTAACACATTTTTGACGAGTTTTACTACAGCTACGCAGTACATTATAAAAAATACAATTTTTATACTATTAAATAACGACAGTGAAAATTTCAATCGCAAAGCTTTGGCAGTGGGCTGTAGCTGTGTATATAAGATTATTCCTATTTAACTGTTACTTTGTAAATTATAACAATCTGTAAAGCAATATAAAGGTAAATTTAGTTTGAGGTGTAAGGCTACAAAACTCAATCTTATCATTCTAAGTTCGATGATATGGTCACAGTCCAGAGACTACCACATTTAAGTACCCTAAACTATCACTTATACTTTACAACCTCTACGTATATTGATCTACAAGTTTTCTAAACAACGTCTTCTAGTTCCAGCGGTTGTGTGGCTAGCTTATTCGCCATAGCAGTTAAAATATCAGTGAGCCTGGCAAACCTTTGGTTAGGTGTTGTAAGAGCACCTCTTTCGCCCCATAAAAAGTTTATATGAAATTCAGTTCTAAATAGTTCAAGCAAGGTTGGATCCAATGTCGGACCAAGTGAAGACATCTCTTGCACTACAGTCCTAGCGTTGCGTTTAAACATATCGATTTGATTTGGGAAATGTCTGGCTGCTTCAAGATGCGCTGCGGTAGCATTAAAATCGAACTCAAGGCTGTTCATCAAACTGCACGGGAACGTATCATCTGGCTGAATCAAGCTACCGCCTTCTCCGTCTGAAAAAACATTGATGAGCTGATCTATCTTGCAAATAAACTGCATATTCGCTATAGCTTATTTATGTAATAATTGTCTTATTAGTCGCTTTATTAATTCTTTCTTACCAAATAAGTGAAAGCACAAAACTGGTGGTAGAATATATGGAGTTGTGGTATTTGGCGGTAACGGATTGGTTCCTTCATTCATGCTTTTGAAGCAAGGTCTCAGCTTGGCTTCAAACATAAAAGCGTTGTCCGTGTAAACACGACGTAATATGTTCCAAGCGTTTTCCAAACATTCCACCTGATCAAATGAAAAACATTTGTAAAAGTTGTAAGCAGGACAAGGAAAGGAAGTTAGTAAGGTTCTTGATTTTAAAAATATTTTAAATCTTGACATTTACCTGTGGCATGCATAAGCCAAACATAATTGCAGAAAATCCATACAAGTTTCCCAAAGCCGTTTTCGTCTCCACAGCTAAAAGGATCCAGTCGTTGATGGTATCGGCTCGTTGTCTGTCGGTCTGGCATGTCAATATCGTCACTGCTATTAGGAGGCGAAAGGTCTCAATTCTGTAAGAAAATAGAATAGAATATTGATAGTGTATATCTGAATATAAAGATGTACATTGCATAGCGCAATACCTATTCTGTCTATCTTACCTTTCAATTACATCCATTCGAAGTGGTCTACCTTGCGGTAAAAAACAGAGTTCTAATCCGCTGGCTGTTTTTTCCAAACCTTCAATCTGTATGGCGTCATCAAAGAGAAAATACAAGTCCACTTTAGTCATGTGATTTGCTAAAATCCTCGGTCCAGAAGTTCTCAACAATAACTTGATAGTATGTAGTGTTTCCGATTCCAATGGCTTGTTTAATCCTGTCGGGATGATTTGTGAATGAAAATTTTCGAGATTAATTCTTGACTCCACCATATAATCGAGATTTTCTGATTGAAGTAGTTTTGCTTCAGTAAGTTCATAGTCAAATTGTTGTTTTATAGTTGGTGTCACCAGATTGTAATCGGATTCCATTCTAGACTTGTTTGGGTCGCTATGCGCTGAGCTTTGCGTTGAATCTCCAGATCCATTACCGGAGTCAGACCCGGAGACATGATATAGTCTTTGCAAATCCATACGTCTGTCTTCAGCTTTTGGTCCATCGTATCGTGCAGGCTTTGCTGGAGGACTGGTCGGTAGGTTTGCGTCCCAAGTGCTTGAACTAGAATTCGATTCGCTGTAAAAGTTTTTACAGTGCTTGTTTGTTTGACTTTGTATAACACCATCGGCGCTTGCACTTTTCCCGTGAGTGACGTGTTGTCCAATATCAATGGGAGTCAGAGAGTGGGAACGCTGTTTCTTAAAGGGTACTCGCAGTTGCAGTCCAGGTTTGGCAGCAAAGTGACTGTAGAGGCTATAGGGGTTACCATAACATCCATCTCCGTTAGGAGACATCACAGAGTTTATTTCGTCATTCTGTATATAATTTGTGAGAGGCACGACTCGGTTCGAAGGATACTGAATTCTTGCACCAGAAGCAGCCGATATTGGCTTACCAGAACCGACATATGAGGTAATGAGGTCTGCTACAGTGTCATAAGCTTCATCTTCAAATTGATATTGGTATCTTTCGTATACTGTGTCTGGATGCACTACGATCTAAAAATGCGATTGTATAATAAATATAACGAAACATTTATCATTTGACTGGGCCCGTTTCACTTACCCGCTGTATCACAAAATGTAAATGCTGCCCATTAGACCGGCAGCTCAGAACATAATTATCAGGTTGTGACGACGAATCTCGAACAAGAAACTCCCTGTCTTGCTGTAGAAATGCTTCAGCTGCAGTTCGGCTCAATGCGCCATGGTACCACCCATGTGATATTATTTGATCGGACGGTAGGGAAAACTCCCACTCCAACAACCCTGACGTGGACATAGCACTGGAATCCTGTTCAAGGATATTTCAAAAGTAAATAAAATTGGCAAGATTTTTGTCTCTTTCTACACACTGAATTAATTCAACATGCCGCGTTTAATATTGTTATAATATTATAAATATCTAAATACTTTTGTTACACATAAATAATATCTATGATATTATTATTTAGCACCGTAACGTTACAAAACGGCGGGAACAACTGACCAATATATTATTATCATTATGTCAACATTACATTAATAGGGATATAAACAAATGATGCGTGTCAACTAATATCATATTATGTATTCGACACATTAATAAACAAAATGAGCTTACCATATTTAATGTTAATGCACTTCAATCCATTTGTAAAAAAAACTTGTAGACCAACGCCATTTCGCAGTAGCCGTGCTCCGGGCAACAGGGTGAATAGGGGCTGAATCGGATCGATAAAATGAATCCACCCCATTTTTGTTCGCAGGTTGGCAGTTTAATTGCAACAAACTTCACTGATGTATAATACGCATGCGTCAAGGCTCCCTATACTTTATTATAGTTTGTACGCCGTTTCAAGTTTCTACAACTACTCGGGAAACGACAATTTTTCTTATTTTATTTATTAAGTTGTTGAGTAATTTATCATACAAGACAGAGGCGCTGACATAAGACGCCAAAAGTTCGCTCAAGTTCCATCCATATCTCTAGACTCTAACTATATTCTTGAAGATTTTAAGTAGTCATTTGATTTTGAAATTACTTATGCAAAAGGGAATGACATCCTGAAGGCAGGCAATCTAAAATTCATCGTGAGATTTAGGCGCGCCACATAGTAGGTGCAAATTAATGGAGAATAATTAAATCTCTTCGAATTTGTTTCTACCTTCCTTCTTTTCTTCAGTTGGGTGGAATTTAAATTAACAGGCTTTGAAAATATTGTAAATATTCCAACAAGAATTCATCCAGATACTAAAATAAGGTAACTCTAACTTAAATCGGTAGCCGTGGCCTTGAGAAGAATTCATCAATTCATGTTCGTACATATCATCATCATCATCTTCAACAGCCTTTAATTCGTCCACAGCTGGACATAGGCCTCTCTTATGGCACGCCAGTATGGTGTACGATACAAGTACCACGTACCTATGATACAAGTAAACTAGTCCTACAAATAACCGATATTTTTGAAAGCCTGTTTAATAATATCATATTCTTTTTTATAATAGTGCTTTGTTGATTAAATGTCTAGTCTAAAATTAATTTCGATGACGTAAGTTCCCAGTTTAACGTTAGTATAATTTGATCAAAACCACTATGTGTTTGGAAACTCAACAATATGAAATGAATAACTGAAAAGAGAAACGTTTTTGAAAACATTTATCGTAGCGGAGCACAACAATGTGCATCGCTAGTATCAACTGATCGTGACGAACAAGGAAAACATGGTGTCCGACACTGACTTCCTTTTCAAACAAATCTTCTCATAGACGGCAGTGCATACGGTGTACCATTGAGATATGGTCTACAGGCATCAAGTGATTCGTCTCACTTTACTATTTTTTCTATTTTCTCTTAAGAAAGTAGACAGTTATGAAAAAAGTAAATATTTTATTTGTGATTTCGCTTTACATTTTACTTAATTTTAATTTACTGATGTAAATTGCAGCACTCCGTAAAATTGTTCGTAACCAATCCAAGATGGTGCAACGACCATTTAGTGATACCGGTGAAGGGAGTATAATTATTAGAAACTCATCATCAAAACTAAATCTTCAAGAAACACTCATGTTTCCTGATTATGCCCAATCAAAGAAATTGCATAAGATCCAGCGACCGAAGTTAACGACTATTTTATCATCTGTTCAGTCAGGCCGAAGTATGTCATATTCGAAAACAAAAAGTAGTCACGACCATATGTCGCCAAAGGAACTCCGGTTAGCGAGAAATACATTTTCAAATATAACGTTTCCGCCACCAAAAGAACCTAAGAACGTATTGTTTCCTGATGGATTAAATAATTCTGACATCAAAAGCATGTATCAAATTCCTACACAATCTCGTTACTTTTCTTCGAGTGATGAACACGATTTGCAGAGCGTTGAGCAGAAAATTCATGAAAAAAGTACCGTTGTACTTCCTGTATATACACAAAAAGATAATGACAGTTTATTAATAAAAGGTATTTTCATACCAAGTGTTGAAACGAAAAACAAAGAATCGAAAATTATATCGCCAGATTTAGATCTTGACAATGACAAAGCTGACTTCTTACTTGAAGAAATCCCAACAGAAGTCAATTCCATTTACAGCTATAATATTTCATTAAGTCAACATATGTGTAGCCTTATAAACGAAACACATGCCGACATTAACGTGCAGGAAAACTTTTTAGCGTTTGATATCGAGGTAAGATTTATTTCTAACAGTGTATTGTAATTATACTCGTAAGTGCCAAATATAACAGCTGATTATTTGCGATTTCAGCCGCGATGGATGCAAAAGAAACAATTCTGGAATGATATATTTGATAGCCGATATGAATCACTAATGAGAAACCCCAAATGGCCACCACTGAAGGTATTTATTTAATATGCTATCTGTACGTAATATTTTTCTTTACTTCTTTACAGGGTGTAAAAAACCGTGATGAAAAACTAAAACAGGTAATAGTCACTAAGTAAAAGGAAATAAAAATTTTGAGATTTTTTTTTAAATTACCATTTAATACTTACCTATTAACGCAAGCGTAATTTTTACAATGTCATTTCTATTCTCAATAAGTTTATATTCACCATTATGATACCTATCTTAGTTTTCTACCGCGGTCTGTTTTACAACCTGTATAACATTTATATACTCAGCCTATTGCCGTCCACTGCTGAACGTAGGCCTCCCCAAGTAAGCGCCAACCATCATTTAATTATTTATAATTATTTTTAATTATTTATGTATAACATTTAATTTTAGGTAATTTTAATCCCCCATACGCATGTGGATACCATATGGAAGCAGTCGTTTGAACGATACCATAATGACTCCGTAAATAGAATTCTTTCGAATGTAGTGAAAAAAATGCAATTTTATAGCAATCTCACATTTACATGGAATGAAATATCGCATCTGAGTTATTGGTGGAAGTCAGCGTCACAAAAGAGTAGATCGGTAAGTCAAATCTTCTATTATATCTAAATCCACCTAAACATGTTTTTTTTTATTATATTATTTTATTATGAATATAATAATTCCGTCAAATATAAAACTTCTCTTACTACATTAATTAAGCAAAAAAATGTATTGTTTATTTACACAGTGAAATTAATTAGTGATTTTTGACAATAATTCTAATTTTCAAGACATTCCGAAAATTGCTCAAATCGGACAGATTAGAAATTACTACTGGTGGATGGGTTGAGACGGACGAAGCAACAACTCATTTATTTGGACTCGTACATCAAATGATGGAAGGTAATTTATTCCTGCATTATTATTCGCATATTATATTAGTATGCATTGCTAATATATTTTTGGCATTATTTTGCAGGGCACCAATGGCTTAAGCATTATCTTAATTATTTACCAAAAGTAGCATGGTTGACAAATACAGTGACGCACAGCCCCACTATGTCTTATATTCTTTCAGCATGTGGTATTTCTCAATTAGTTCTTACTAACTTCCATTATTCGTGGGAGCAATACTTAGCTGAGTATCAGATAAGTGATTTTATTTGGCTTCAAAACTGGGATAACGATAAATCTTCTCCAACATATCTTAATAATGCTCTTAATAAACTCGGTAATGATCATTATCCAAAGCATTCCGTGGTGACCCACTATTTGCAGTTCAATTCAGCCGATTTTAAAGCATGCGGGCCCAACAAAATAGTTTGTACAACAAAATATGATTTTGCCAGATCAAATCGAAACTTAGATATAAATATGTACAATGTTAAAGAACGAGCTGAACAACTTCTTGAACAATATTCTAAGTCGGGAACATTATCTCCTCACAACATTGTAATTGCACCGATTGGTGGTCCTTTTCGTTATGAAATCCAACCTGAATTTGATTATCAGTATAACAACTACCAAAAAATAGCCGACTTTGTTAATATTAATCGAGATATATATAGAGCAACTATTGAATTCGGTACACCTAAAGATTATTTTAATAATGCATTTGCGAAACACAAAAATTATCCAACTTTTAAGGGAGATTTTCTCAACTTTGCCGATATAAGTACAGGTAGTCCCGCTTACTGGACGGGATTTTTCACAACAAGACCATTCACAAAAATATTATTAAGACGATTGCAAGCTACGTTACGAACAACTGAACTGATACTATCTTTTGCTAGTAGTCTTAATGCTTTTCGAGGTTATAATACTTCTACAATTTTTGACTTATTGGCAAAGGCACGTGAAAGCGTTGCACGACTAGGCGATCGCAACGTTGTCAGTGGTACCTTGAGTGCCAAGGCTTTAAAATACGCACATAATTTAATGCTGGCGACTGCCAAAAATTGTTGGTTTATACAAGAGGTTGCCGTAAGTCTCTTGAGTATAAAACCAAATGAAAAAGTGCCGTACCTGCAAAAGTACGTATACAGAGATGGAGAATTTAGTTCCGTTTTTAAAACAGTGTCACCAGGAGATCAAATATACATATTTAATTCTATGACTCACGAGAGAACAGAAATAGTTGAATTGGTCACTAGGTATCCAAACATTATAATTATAGATCATAACAAAAAGGAAGTGAGCAAACAAATAAACCCTGTTTGGACCTATAATTCAGACAATTTTTTAAAGATTTCTAGGACTTTTTACAAAATAGTCTTCGCCGTCGTTATTCCGCCAATGACTTTAGAATTATTTAAAATAAGAGAAACCTATGACGCCACAGAACATGCCGCCGTTTTATATTGTGTATCATGTGTTGTGGATGATGTTGCCAGTAATGTATCAATATTTCCATTCAACATTCAACCATTGCAAACCGGCGATATACAATTAGAAAGTTATAAACATCGGCTTATATTCGACGAAAACACAGGCTTTCTCAAAATGATAGTGGAAAAGGAAACAAATAAGGAAAAGATTGTTATGATTGAGTATGGCGCATTTAGAGTTTCTGATCGAAATTCGGGCATGTTTTTATTCAACACTAACGTTTCTAAACCTTTGCATGATATTTTATTGCCTTATAAAGTTGGTATTCGTACAAAAATCATTCTTATTATATCAGGCCAAATTACTACTGAATTGGTCACAGTGTACGGAAAACTCCTACAACACACAACTAGAATATTTAATTTACTTAGTAGTCCACTTTCCAGTGCCGTTTATATTGAGAGCAAAGTGGATTATGAAGCGCCTCCTAAGAACAGAGAAGTGGAACTGTTTATGACAATACAAACTGACGTCACGAATGGAAGTCCACCGGAAATATTCATCGACAACAATAGCTTTCAACACACTGGGCGTGTTTTGAATATAAGCAGACGAATCGAATCCAATATGTATCCAATGACAAGTATGGCGTACATACAAGATCACAGAAGCCGCGCGACAATAATAACTGATCACGCCCAAGGAGTCACTGCCTTACAAGAAGGCCAACTGTTGATAATGTTAGACAGAAGGGTCCTATTTAACGACGGTCGTGGAACAAATGAAGGTCTTGCAGACAGCAGCGCTACTAGCCATCGACACTTTATCTTACTGGAAAATTTTATTGAGCCAATTAAAGTATTTAGCCGCGAGCCTGTTCAAAACACTTTAAACTTGCCGAGTCTATCCGCTATTTACCTGGCAAATTTATTAAATTACCAATTAGATATATATATAGTTGACAAAAACGATACTGAACTCAGCTATTATAGCTTTTTGCCATTAATTAAAACTTCATTTCCGTGTGACGTAACCCTTATTAACTATAGAATAGTTTTAAATACAGGTCATTTCCCGAATTTAGCTCCTAATGTGGCCCTAATGGTTTTACACAGACATGGAACCCCATGTCAAATAGATCGCGCCATCCTTCAGTATTGTAGCGGCAACATGAACTTCCAAATAGATAAAATACTGCGCAATGTGAAAGCGGTATACCAAACAAATTTAGTGGGAACTAATAAAGGTGTGCCGTTGTTACACTTTGATTACGCAAATTTTCCACCGATGGAATTGATGACTCTTAGGATACATTTTTAAAATATTAGTTTGTGGTTTGACAAATTTTAAGTATGCAAGTTTCTTCAAAATGTTTCCTTCATGTGATGATTAATAGTTTATTGTGAATACACTCTTAACTTGGAAAAGTCAGAGGTGTGTGCCTGGGGTTAGAGCCCGCGACCGCCGTGTATTCAACCGCGCGCCAAAACTTCCGAGGGCATCACGACTTTTCAAAATAATTTTCTTGAAATACCAAGTTGGAAACAGAGAAAATGATATTACTGCTCATGAATAACGTAGAACTGATGTAGGAAATTCGTATAATTTTTAAGAATTAGGTCATAAGATATTTTTATAGACAGCCAAATTCATGGTTTGTAGGTACTAGATAAGATTTTACGAAATAAATATAAATGACGTTATATACATGTAAAAGTATTGTATAATTAGTTTTAAACGTAAAAAAAACAAGATATGCAATGGTTCAAAAGAAATTAAAATTTGGTCGGCCCAATCGATTACCAGCATGTAAAACCATAAATATATAATTTACAAAATGTTTTAATTAAAGTAAAATCCAATTGTATTTTATTATTTAATATCATTAAAGAAATCGAATTACATCGAGTATAATATCTTAATGAGAGTTAAAATGTCAGATGACAATAACTTACTTGTACATGATTAAATATATAAATATCTATTAATGCAATTTAAATGCAAAATTAAGGAGATCAGAATCTATTGTTCTTAATAAACAATCATTATTAACTTATAAATATTAAGATAAAGCGACTAATATGGATACATGTGCAATATGAGAATTGACTATTTATTAGCGGCCTAATTTGTGCATTTTCTCCTTGTAAGCCGGTAACTCTACGTTGTCCCAATGCAAGGTGACTTTTTCGAAGAATCTGTAACAATGTATTCAAAATCTAGATATCTTCTGGAATAAATGATTGTACAAGAATCGTGTTTGACTAAAATTTATTTTATTTTGTTACACATTCGTATGTACTCTGCTTTGTTAACGATATTAACTGAAATGTGGTCTCCATAGTGTTTGCTTCTAAATAAAAACCTAAGTAAGACAAGACAGTTGTAAAGTTTTTTGTAATTGAAGATTTTTTGTTAGCAGCAACATGCAAGGCAATGCATGTTGATTAAGATTTCATAAAAACATAAAGCAGTTCCATTAACATATATATTTTTGTATAAGTTTTCTAATAAAAGTTTATTATTAAAATAAAATCCAGAAAACAATTCAGAAACATGAAAATTTTGAATGAGTGATGATGCCTGCAGAAGTATTGTAACTGTGTCGCAGACATCAACATAAACTGATTCAATCGTAAAATAATGCATCGGATACCTATAGGTTACTTGTTTATTTCTCTCAAGAAACACTTCTTCAAGAAACTCGATCTATTAAAGTTATCAGGCTTCAACATTGTTTGAAGGTTTGTATAAGTATTTCTTTGCTATTAATTTGATGTTTCGAAATAAAAAAAAATCCATATAGGTATAATTATCCAGTAAAAACTGCTTAGTCTTTGTCGAAGAGTTCTGAAACTCTATTTATAAACAAGTACTTACTTGAATTTCCTTTAAAAACGAAGCGGACGAGAAATGCATCACTATATTTTCATTAATTATACTGACTGCGTTAGCTAGAGACAAAGAACACAGAAAAACTCTTTAAATGTTCATTTTGTCAACATTACTATTCTAAACTACTAGACTAATTGTGTCTCTACGATTTACTAACCTAAAGCCTTTTTCTACAAAGGAATTCGTTTTCTTTGAAATAAATGTCAGGCAAAATTGTGATAAGAAGCCACTACTATCCTTATGTGTTTTAATATTTTCTATTTGTGGTTATGAAAAGCAGGAAAAATACTCGGTAAAGCAATAAAGCAAGCAACACAGCTAACTTAAATTCTTCGATAGCAAGGTACATTTTACCGCCGGCGTTTTGTATTTGGTTATCTTATATACCTCTGTTTGTTGACTCCTCTTCTCTCTTGAATTGTATGTAAACGGAGAAAGACTAACCTGGTTTGTATTTCGGCTAAGATGTTCGCCTCGTGCTCACTGAGCCCGTTCTCCATCACCTCCAGAGTGTCATGGAACTGTTCCACGTTGAAGAAGCCACAGACGTTAGTGTCTATGTCTGGTTGGTTGAGAGTAAACCAAGTGGCAATGCGAGCAAGCTCGACATTCCTTTCCTGAAATAACAGTGGTTTCTTGAGTAGATTGAATTTATCTTTCATAAGATGATATTAATGATTAGGCACTCCGCCTGCTGAGTCAACAGTATAGTGTCTAAAAGTCAAATTCCAAGCTCACCAACTATTCTTAGTTTTTTTAATTAAAAATTAGCACAGCCCTTGGCGCCAAAGTAGATGCCGTGCAAAATCTTTAGTTATTTGTATATATAAACCAAACCGATCAAGGATAAGCTAAAGGAGGAAAAAGCTGCGCGATATTTGGAGAGTCATGGCTACGGCTGCGGCCTTCAGATACGCATGTATTTAAATATAATTTTGAATAATACGATTGACGAAAAGCGAACAATCTTGTATGTTACTAGCGAACACAATCTTACAAATCTTTTCTTTAAGAACTGAGTAACTTACTCGATACTTCGAACGCTGCGTAAATACTACACACATTAATAGCAATCAATTATACCTAATGGGTAACATGTAGGTAAACGTCTAATCGGTGCAACTAAGTGTATGCGGTACCTTGCAGTAATCAGAGGCGCGCCTGCAAAGTGCCTTGATGTCGTCGCTAGCCGGATGCCACGGCTGCGGGCCCTTGTTTGTGAGCAGGCCCATGCCAGTGGCTGCTGCGTTGATCACGCCCACGCCGCGATCCTTGCAAAATATATGTAACCAATCATTTTTGACCCCAATAAGTTAAACGTTACTAGATTAAATTAATTGTAATACAAGTCGCAAGGTCAACTGTATGTGTACACATATTTTAATTGAAAGACCGCCTATACAAACTTCGCTTGGAAGCAATGAAACTTCTCCGCTTCCATCCTATTAAACTCCAAACTCACCCATCCGATCGCGACCCAACGTTGATAACTGATAAAGTTGTTATTACAAACCTTTTCCCTGTGTTGATAAGCGGAGGATGGCCGTAGGAAACAATATTGAGTTCTATCAACAGCATTTTATTGAAACAATAAACAATATAAAGTCAATATCCTTTGCGGAGTTGAAATGTAATATTCTACTACAACTATTCCTCTCTATTATAATTTATATCACATCATTATCTTGGTCTTTATATGTACCTATATCCCATTAGTGGATGGAGTGTGATAGTAGTGGGAACGGGTTTCGTCTACAAACATGAAGCGGTAGGTTACCACACTGGACTGGTAAACGTTTTATATAAAAATATATCAAATATTAATATTGTTTGTTTTGGACATAATTTTTGTCTTTACCCCGTTTGATAAGAATATTAAAAAAACATAACAATCTTTTGAAACTAAGATTATGCCTGTTACTGATGCTTGTTATGAACTTCGCCTCTCAGATGAAATGTTAGACTTTCCGTAATAAAAGTATATTAGTGTGTCGTCTCGAGTCGGTCGAAAATTCCATCTTGGAAAACAAATACTGTTACGACCTGTAGGTATGCAACGCGGCTAACAAGCAGGAGTCGGTACATAAGATTTTATATTTTGAACAATTTATGTAGACGCCGCTTTTTTCGGAAAGGTACTTTGGATCAATTTCTCTACAAGTGTTCAATGTTTCATTGATAAGTGAAAAGGTCAATCCAATGAAATTGTTGTCTCCCGACTTTCGTACATCACAAAACAATTAAATACCCCGTGCCTCAAGCAGTTTGTTCGTTTATTTCCTTTGGTCATGGAAATATGCACCAAGCCTCTCGGGGCTCGAAAATTATAATATTTATGAAACGGTTTATTTTTGTAACATAACATGTCATTGCAATGTCATCAATCATGATGCGTCGGTGCGCCGTACTAAAAGGTCACTGCATAGATTACATTGATCTTGCCAAGATGAGACGCCAAAAAAAAGTATTTTCTCCTTCTCTACATATAAAAAAATAAATACATACAAACACAATCCCATATGTGCATCATCATCAGTCCCACGTAATAAGAGGCAAACCAATCAACGCTTTTCTACCAAATTTTCCGACTCCGTGTTGCTACTGAGAGTTCCGTAATGGAAAAACCCAATAATACTGCCTGACCTGATAATCGAACCAGGGACTCATAGATCGCACGGCAATTACTTGAGTTGCAAGAACAAGAGGCAGCCAAAATAAAAAAAATCTTAACATATATAAATCTCCGTAACACAGCTAATTTTTCACCACAGTGATGTAATCCGAGCAATTGGTAAATTGGTTTAAATTAACGTCATGTGCCAGTTACATTCTCAATTATGTTTTAATTTTAATAGTCGTTTTTTAGGTTAGAAATTTAAAGCACTCCAAAAGTTTGGATTCACTGACAGTAATCCAAAATGAACAACGTGATGTTGGCTCGAATGAAAGCGAACTGTTTCATTTGAATAAAATAATTAAAACGTCGGGTATTGCGTATTAGATTTTGACGTTTTTAACATCCTATGCTGAATGTAGAAAGAAAAATTCTCAAGAGACATAAGATTACATTTTCATTATTGAGATGTTTAAAAATTATTTTATATACATGTAACATTAGCTTTTAAATATCTCAACTCACTTTAACTGTTGAAAAAAAGAGTTATTAAATTGTTTTTATCCTAAGTCTGATATCCATCCAGCGGCTATTTTACAAGAAATGAATAAGATATTATTAATACGAAGCAATATGTAAGTTTAGATCAACTTTACATTCCACCACTGGGATTGGACTCTTTGATGTAACATAATTGGAAACAAGAGTTTATCTTTCTCCACTAAACTGAATCAATTCAAATTGTTAATCCTCCAGAATTCATGGCACTAATGAATTTTCAAGCCACCCGTAGTTTTGTTTTAATGCAGTGTCCAGGTCCGATTCGTGCTGAAAGCTAAGGCTTTACAAGCTTCACAGAAGTTATTAATATCGAGGGATTACTATTAATAATTTATTCCAGTCTTTCCAATGAAATGATTATTATGAAAATTTAATTGCAGTAAAATTATTAAATTGTCATAAGCTTTATAACTGATTTCCAGATACGGTTAGTGAAGTGTGCCAATCAATAAAGGCTTCATTTGAATTCGATACGAATTACAGTTAAACGCGTAATTGTCATGACAATCAAAGTTCAAACGTATATTCTAGAATCTAGAATGTATTATACAAAGTGAAACAGTGAGGAAAATCATGACAAAGTAACCTGCATACTCAAAAAAATCTTTTGATTCTTCGTTTTACAAGTTGGCTATAAACACAAGCTTTTTAAGTTAAGTTACGGTACGTTTTAAGTTACGTTTTTTAGGTGATCAAGTAAAAATTATCTCATAGTTTAGTTAATTATATGAAATCACTAAACTGCAGAAGGACAGCGAGGCAGACTAAAACCTAAAAAGTGTGCTGTGGAATGAATGTGAATTAGTATTAAGATTTCTGTATGCTATAATTGCTGTTTTTATTCCAATTTCAATACAATTAGAATGTTATAACAATTGTTCAAATTCGCATAGGTCAGTTTCAAGGCCGCCAATGCAACCGTAGCGAGGCGAAGTCATTTCAATGAATTTGCTACACTGGCACTTCCTGTATGGCCGTGCCATTTTTATACAATTCTCCTTGAGGAATCAATCAGTAAGTGCCACTATCGTAAACATGTCACAACACATTATGTATCGCGGCATATATTACGTATTTGTTTCCAATCAATTTATATATCGATCGATGTCATAATTACAGGTCTGTTACGTATTGACAAAGGGAGTTCTTGCAACGTGTCTTACACAACTACGTTTCAAAGCGATGGTTTGTAAATGAAAGAGACATTTTTCTGAATTATTAAACACTAAACTAATTTATTCTTATGAAACGTGGCATTGAATTAGCATACTCTCTAGTAAGGGATAGATACTGATTTTGGTATTTGAGAATAGAATTGACGTAATAACTTACTTCTAAAAAGAATGTTATTACAATATGCATGAACATTAAGTTCACCAATTATTTCTCCAAACAATTAACAATATAGATTCTCTTCAAACTTTCGTAAGTTCGCCATCACGCGTAAATAATAAAGTATCGCATAATTAGCGCCTATTAAACTACAATGCGCTCTCTCTATCTTTTCGCTTTATGTTCAAGTACTTACCTTTTTAATATAAGAATAATATCATTTTAAATTTCACAATTTCAATCATTAGGACAGAGCAGAACATTAAAGATTGTTAAAGTCGCGGATCAAGACACTATCAGCGCAAATGCTACGCTAACAACAACGATACATCGCATGAATGCAGCAAGATCTATTGACCTTTCATCTAGGATTTAAAACAATACAAGTCCGTTACTTAAAAGCAAAAGTATTTTAAAAGTCTCTCGTTAAAAACGGCGAATTTTCGAATATCAGCCATAATAACCATGTTAGCTACTTAAAAAGACACATATGAACAGAATGTGTAAATACACCGGAGTGCTATAAAGGTCAGACGGCCTCTTGAAATTGCTGGACATAAACCGCAGACATGTCTTCCGTCTTCTATGATAACAGCTTAAGCCCCATTTGTTAAATATTCTTCTAGCCGTGAACCATTTCAGAGCCTAACGTTATTTTCATGTTCCTCAGATTAGCAAAGGGAATTGAAACTGACACAAGTAGAAAATCTTCTCGGCAGGGATTTGAGGTCAATCAAATTAGTATAACATTATTTATATCCTCTTACATCTTATAAGAAATGAGTTCTTAATCGCATTGGATGGAGAAAACTAACAAGATACCAACTTCGTTTAGTGCGGTATTTTTTTCAGTTCTTTTCTTGATAACAATTTAACACCTTCGATGTAAAATTTATTATGCGTCGTAAGACTTCATTCGAAGATAATTTGTTCGCTTGCAGTATTGTAATTTTAATTTAATCTTATTGGTTTTCCCAAAACTACTTCATTATTGACAATAATAGACACAATACTTACTTTGAAATACTTTGTGTAGTTCTGCAGCCGGTTGTCGAACAACGTGGACTTTGAGTACGAAAGCACTGAAGATATCTTCACTTCCGACTCCTCAATGATCTCCTTCATCAGATCGATGTCGTAGTCTGCGAGCCCGATGTATCTTGCTTTACCATCGCGGACTGCCTTCTCCAGTACTGGCAGAGTTTCTTTCAATATCACAGAGTTATCCGGAGCAAAAGTTATGTCGTGAATCTGGAAGAACAAAAATGTCTGAATACATAGAACTCTATTCCTGTGGTATATTACCCAATGAACTGCCCAGGGTTCAATTATAGGTTTGGCAAAGTAGTGAAGTCAAAATTATAAGTAGCAACATAGTCTGGAGAAGTATACAAATGACTCTTGTGTGTCACTTTCCCACCGCATAGTGCCAAGCTGTGTTTTAAAACAACCTGCCTATCCTTTTTAGGATCCACGCGTATGAGACTGTGTATGTATCTTGTATAACAAATACATATCAATAACCACAATTCTTCATAGCAATCTTGGTCGTTTGTTATAGTTTTTTAAGTGATCCATAAAGCTGAAGTAAGTTAACTCGCAAGGGATTTCAACCAGTTGTTTTCTCAAGAGTGTGAAGAAACTGGAACGCTTTGGCGGTGTGTTTAAGTTAGCTGATCTTGCCTACTGAAGGTTAACTTATAATTTCTATAGGTATACTCAGGACACTCCCTATATACTAGAAGACTTATTTTTACTGAAAGTTGTACGGGCTGCCGTAGAAATGAATGAATTTGGATATACCAAATATGAGATCTCCTTTTATTTTGTTAACATAGTCTTGGTAATTAAATTATAATTTCTTTTCTATTCGGTGTACATAATTATATTTATTAGCATTATTTGTGTTGATAAGAATTGTGTGTATGGTTACATTATCTTTGCTGATATCGCACCTATTACGGAATATAAATGTTATCTCTCCTGTATGATTATTTAATGTCAAAGTTAAAAAGGCGAATAATATGTACCTATACTCATACTAAACTTTTCAATATTTATTGATTATGATAATTAAAAAGTTATATAAAATTGCGGTTTTAAGTGGTATAAAATAAATATCTTAATACGTCCACAGCCAAAATGCCAAATTATTATTGTGACTAAATTGATTTACCGTAGACAAACCATGCTAAATTATCTTGAACGGGTAATTAATTTTATCTTGCACTGCGCCTGATAAAGCACGATGCGCCCAATGTAAAAGAAAAAAAACGATCATATGCCAAATACTTTTTACCAAATTTACATTCTAATTGATTATATAGCACTTTTTGAGTAAAACTGCGATTAGTAACCGAGCTGGCAATTATTTTACGATATAATTTAGGGACAAAGCGGAATATTAATTACCCATGTACAATATCGAAGCAAACGCAATTTACCTGATCTAATGGTTGAATGTTCAACTGAATAGAGCAATTACGCACGTGTAATGCAACTGTCTAGAAACAATCAGTAACACGTAATGGCACACCGGAGCTGATAATTAAGACCTAAGCGACATAATCACTGTTACATAGACAATTTAAAGCGCGGAAAACTGAGGGAGATTTCACGTTTATTTCATTTATACTTTCGAGAGATATATCAAGTAGTGGTTGCCTCGAGGTTTAGGCGCGCGGTGGTCAGGGATTCAAATCGTAGGCACTTACTTTTGACTTTTAGAAGTAAAGTGGATATTCATTATAAATTATTATCAGTTAATTTTACGGTGAATGAAAACATGATGAGGAACTCTGCACATTTAAAAGTTCTTAATCATTTCTTAGGTCAGGGTGAAGGCATAAAGTCTGAAAACTCTCAGATTTTATGATGATTAGAAGATGACAATGATACATAATATTCCTTGGTTTCAATACGACATATTTAAAGTTGTCGAAAATACTCAATAGGATTCTGAAGGTAACATAGTAATACAAGGACTTAGGTCATAGTAATACAATTAATCAGTGGAGTAGAGTAGTCCGGCATGCAGTTCACTTACCCCCTACAGGGCATATTAAAGCTTCATTTCTTCCAAATTAGTTTGCTGTCTGAAGGCAGAAGTGTGTGTAAGTATGTATATATATGACATAGATTTTAAAAACCGAAAACCCTCAATTACCTTTAAGAACCTAAAACTAATTAACATAACGATGCTATATATTAGCTTATCGGCCTTTGTAAACGGGTCGAGAAAGTTATTACAATACTATTATAAGCGAATTTATCAAAAATAAGTGTACTATGGAGTGTGCACCATCGATTTACCGGCAGGTTTTTCAGTTCGCACTAAACAAAGCGTCCACAACCTATTGTATAAGCACGCGCACACAGTCCAGTGTTCCCAGAAGGGTAGCCAGAGGTTTATTTTTATATACCCACATACCGCTGGACAATCGCCTTTTGTTGGGCACATTCGTTATGACGGCAGTGCAATTCAAACAAAGTATGACGAAAAATCGATTACTGAAAAGCGAAAACTGAAGAGTCGACCTACGCGCCGACTATTCGGAATTTAAACGAGCTTCGCTCTATGTTAATAGTGTTTGCTTCCAGGTTTGCGCGCGGTCGAGAATCTTGGCGGTCGTGAGTTCAAATCCAGGTACGCATCTATGACTTTATGCGTGTATTCATAATTCAAATGATCACGTACTTTAACGTTGGAAAAGGAAAACATCATGAGGAAACCCTGCACACCTAAAAGTTCTTAGAAATTTGTAGTAGCTCTACCGAATACATAATACTTGTGAATGTAACTTTATGATGCAGAAGTTCATTGCTGACTTAATTTAATAACCTAAGCTTATCTGAATTCCCGACATGATACTTTAAAATATCTATGTAATAGAAGAAAACGGCAAGAGTAGAAAAATTTTATGGCTGAATGGTTAATACTGTGGGTTCGGGGAGCACTTCACATTATTTATTGAACTTCAAGTACATATCAAACGAAGGCTATTGGTACTGGGTACGGCACAACAATTCGAATCCCCTGTATTACGTAAGGGAATATATTAGTTTCAATTGGCTACGGCTCTATGATTCCGGTGACTTGTGACCTGGTGTAGTGGGGTGACGCATTTTGTAACAAATATTATGTATTCGTGCCATTTTGCCATTCGTGAGGTGGCTAGCAGTTGGATGAGGAGAGCCAAAGATCGAGCCCAGTGGCGTGCCATAGGAGAGACCTATGTCCAGCAGTGGACAAATTGAAGGCTCATTCGTGTCATTTTATATAATTCTTTTAGAGTGCAGTCGACATACATATCCACTTCTATATATTCTGTGGTAACATGAGTATCTAAAGTAAAGGTTGTACATGCCATTTAAAATTCGAAGCTCGCAGCAATTATGCATCTGAATCAATAACAAACATTTTTTACAAAAAGATTTTCGCAAGTTGTAAACAGAACGTAACGCAAATTTGTTACTATGTATTACTTACTCTTATACAGGCAGGATATATTCAGACCGTGATCGGAAACTTAGACAGGTAATAAGAAAAAGGTGATTACAAACTCTCTAGTATTTAAAAAAATCCCGACAAAAAATAAAAAAAATTGACGTTTTTCAAACAATCCCATACATTGATACCTATGGTTGCTAGGAAAACGTCATTATTTTTATTTTCTGTCGAGATTTACTTTAATGCCAGGGGGTTCATAATCACCTTGGCTATTACTTTCCCTAGTTTCCAATCACGGTCTGAATATTTAATAACAAATACCGAAGAACAGTAACCGCTCATCGCAATGATAGCGTTTAGTTGCTTTATCAAGCTGATCCCATTATAAATAAATACAATACACTATAATTATATTATCAATTAATATTCCTATAATTACCAAGAAGCTTAATTGTACACTTGATATGGGCACGTGCAAACTAGACTTAGCCTATAATTAATATTATAAAATATTGTAAATTTAAAAATTGGGCGCAATGTTATTGCATAAATTTACTTTGCTCCAGAATAGCGGTTGTCAGTTTACGCCACCCACTTCCCCTTCCGGTTGCGCCGCCATGCTTTTATTCGCTTTTGAGTACGGAACCAATAACTAAATTAGACTGCCTACATGTCCCGTCATCATTTTTAAAGTAAACAAATTACATATAGGTACTATCAGGTGTTTGCTCGACGTAGTCAGAGGCGCACTTATGAACCCGCGTATCGCTAATTTTGTTTTAAGTTTCACGTAATAGGGCACTTATTGCCGTGTCTGCGTACTAGGGTTTGCAATCCCGCATTCCGCGTTCCCGCATTCCCGCGGGATCCCGCATGTTTTTGAGTACTGCGGAATTCCCGCATTTGTGCGGGAATTCCGCGCGGAAAGTTTTTGACTTCGCTAGGTAATAAATTCAGTACTTCAGCTATCACTGAAGGCCTATAAGCTCCACACAACAGCGCGGGCGCGTCAGTCAGCATCGATTAACCGATCAAGCGAAGTAAAGGATTAGAATTGGCGGCGGTTTGGTTATTCTAGAAGAAAAAAGTCACACTTTACTATCAAAGTGACACTTACTTGTAGGTTGCTAAATGTAGTTTCTTCTAAACTTAATAACTAAATTATAGTAACAATTATTAATTAAATAATTGAAGTAAGTGATGGCCTCGAGGTTTAGGCGCACGGTCGAGAATCTTGGTGGTCGCGGGTTCATACCCCAGGCACACACCTCTGACTCTTCAAAGTAATGTGTGTATTCAAAATGAATTAATTATCACTTACGTTAACGCTGAAGAAAAACATCCTGAGAAAATATGCACACCTAAAAGTTCTTAGGAATTTCTATGGGGTTTAGGGCTTAGTCCACCACGATGACATAGCGTACTACGCGTACAAACCGTAAGTTGGCGGACTACACACCTTAGGAATTCCTAAGATTTTTTTTTCTATACCGTTCAAGAAAGTGATAATTCATTGTGAATACACACATAACTTGTAAAGGTCAGTGGTGTATGCCTGGGGTTTGAACCCGCAACCGCCCAGATACTCGATCGCTTTAAAAATCTCGAGGCCATGATTGCTGTTTAGGACAGATTGGACCATATGAACACGCAGGCAACTGTTGGAATGGAGGAACACGGATGGCGGGATTGCAAATCCCCTACCTTACCTAACAATAACTATGGAAAAGTACTTCTTCTATTAGTTAAATTGTATGAATGTTTTTTTTAATACATTTTAAACATTTTACCTAACCTACAAGGCAATATAGCATTATTATAATGCGTATTTTTGCATTTTTTAATTTTTGCGGGAATTCCCGCGGGATCCCGCGGGAAAAGCAAATTTCTCGCAAATTTCCTGCGGGAAAAAAATGACTGCGGGATTGCAAACCCTACTGCGTACTTTATGAGACTTTGTTTGGCTAATAATAATTCCTAATGGAAAAACCTAGTACTTACCAGCATTTCATAGTACACAGTATACACACACATACTGCCTCCATATTGTAAGTTAAAAAAAATGTAACTATAAAACTGTAGTATAATGATGCACTTTTTCAAATAAAATCCTCAAATAATGAGCGAGATAAAATGTAAAGCAAATAATAAAAGTAGTAAAGAAGCTTGAAACTCAATCAGAAGGTATTATATTAAGACCTAATCAATCTGGCGCGGCAGGCGATGCTACAGCACTTAAGGCAAAAAGTCCTGAACCTCTCAGAATAAATGTACCTAATATTAGTTACTTTTTTATGATTTCCTTCAGTAATATAATTTGAAGGCTTAAAGATTGCCGAGGTAAGTTAATTAAAATTGTTCGCAGTTAATCCCAAAAAGTAAGAAAAGAAATAGAGCAATTAATTATGTTATTTACCTGTATCAAGTCGACGTAGTCCAATCCGAGAAGAGCGAGAGTGTTGTTGACGCCAGCTTCCGTCTTCTCCGCAGAAAAATCGAACATTTTCTCCGTTGCCTTTTCATATCTGCCGACCTTGCTGCTGATATAGTAAGACTCTCTGGGGACGCCTACTAAAGCCTACAATAGAATTTAAAATATTTTGAAAAATATACATGGATATGCCGCAGACTATAGACGATTTATTGAAAAAAGCGTAGCCTACAGAGACGATGAATCATTTTTATAAGTTATATATGTTAAAGACCTAACGAGTGGATAAAATAAAAGTAGATTGAAAAAGTACCAATAAATTTACTTGCAAAATTTAAATTTCCGTACACGTATACAAATTCAAACTTCGAATAGGCAAGCACATAGGTTGGAATTGAATAGGGTCTATTACAATTTACAACGCACTAATCTGGTGCCAAAAGGTGCACAAGCTACACTTGTTAATTCGCATTTACGTCATAGCCGCCCCTTTCCGACACCTCCCCTGGACACAGAGAGAAATCACGTACGCGTGTTGATACGTTTAGGATTCCGCATCCATTGCAAATAATAGAAGTTTAATTGATTACGAAAATGTATAACATTAGTTATTATTTCCTTTCACTAAGAAAAGGGAATTAGATATTTCATCAAGATGTTTCTCATTTGAGATTTATTAGATTTCATAGCCATCGAAATCATGTTTGATTATTCCTGGGACGCTGATCGTACATGGAATGTAACCGAGAAAATAAATCTCTCCACACACAAGATACAAGTGCCCTGTTCACATTAAATATTCTTTTAAAACGCAACATGTTTTGGGTAATAAATTAAAATACCCTTGTTGTAGTTATTTCTAGAAACATGAAGTGCATACATCTACATACATGGGATTGAGAAACGATTGATATTGAGAAAATAAAGGTTCCAAGAAAAACAATCAAATAACCCATACCGAGTATTACCTTTTCATATGATTTTATATTTCCAACATTTCAAATCATATTTACGCTAAGAGCACTTTTAAATCGTGCATCAAAGGTCAGTCTCGGGAAATATTATTACAGAATATAGAGTCCTTTAGCCTTAATTATTCCGTAGACGGAAATATCCGAACAGGAATAAGAATTTAACAATACGAATAATAACCTTTTGTTTATTTGTCATATTGATATCTTTTTCTTTCACTGGCTTTCTTTCTTAGCCTGGAGAATAGTAGATATTATGTTGTAAAGTAAATTATACGTAAACACACTTGTAGATAAAGATTTGTGTTTAATCAATATCGAAATTGCAGTTATAAGTTACATGTTACCTTTCCGATAGTTCGTTCCGAGCTGCCTTGTCCATACCAAGGACCAGTTTCAATATAGTTCACTCCACATTTTAGACTTTCCTTTATCAAATCCAACCCCCTCTGTTCATCGAAGGACCTGAAATTATACGCTAATTTGAATAGTACTAAAAGGTACCAAAACGTCTACACAAAACAAAATTGATTTTTAAAACAAATAAAATTGAACCTACTTGGTAAAGCGTCTAGAAGACAAACTACGTGGATTATATGAACAGATTTTAATTTGCTTAAAAACGCTCAAAACAGAATCTGATAAAATAAGCAATCATGTGGGACGTAGGTATAATCGTAAATTAAACATATCAACTATGTAATTACAAATTGTTAGTGCAATTTCGTACTTATGTGATAGTTTTGCTTTAGTGTTTAATTTTGTATTCGTTCCTCGAAAATAAAATTGTATATCCGTCTTTTAAAAAAAATTCTCATTAGTAGGTATAATAGTTTTAGCAAAAAAAATCGGTTACTTCGTTGCGAATATATTTTTTCAAGCATTTAGGAATATAATGCTTATAAATCCCATGACCTATTATCAAACAAATTATTTGATTGCGTCTTTTCTTTTGTTAATACTATAGAAAAAAAACAACATACAGGAGAAAAAGACGGAGTATTATAATAAAAGCCACATAACCTTGAAGTAAAAAATACTTTATGTTTGTAAAAATATATTATTCAATGGAGCAAACATTGTCTGTAAATCATGATGTTTACATTGCACGCTAAAAATCATTGACAAGTTTTCTACCTAATGTTAGAGTAAGTTAAAGAACAATGAGCTATTAGTCAAGATCAAAACTTGTACCGTCATTGTAACTCAAAGTAAATTCACCTCTAAACAAGATGAGACCAACGTCCGCCGTGACACACTATAATTAACACAAGGACACAGCAAGATCTATCAGAGTTGGCATGTGCATCTGCTAAAAATTCTGGAACTCTATACATATTTTTCCTTTAATAAAAACGTAAGTGCGTAAGATCGTGAACAGTTTATTGTAACCATACATAATACTGTCGTCAACAAAGCCAAGATCCGGTTTTAAATAATGTATTCTTAACCGCCACACATAAAATTCAATTCATGGTTACATCAAAATGTTCCAACAGTCCAAAACGAATTAAAGAATCGAATTGTGTGATAAGAATTATACTTCAAATATTGATTAGCTATTTTGATGTCACATAAGATAAATTAATAAAAAAGTGTATTGGGTAATCAAATTAATAGAGCGGGCTGGTATTGTCACGTCAATTATTATTAAATAACTCGATACAAATGGTCATGTTTGTTTAATCCACAGATTCGATTAAACTGTAAAATCTATCCCATTTCAACAAACATTACATACCCATATATATTGCTAAATGATGCACCCCCAATACTGACGTGGGAAACTTTAAGCCCAGTTTTTCCAAGTTCGTTGTATCTCATTTTTGCAAAAAATAACTTTTTAATATTGGCTCAATATTGAGACGCGATCTCCGCGCAACCCGCTGTTCACGACTGCTCGAGCGACGCAGTTGTAGTTGATAAGCGGTGCAATCAAATTGTAGTACGTATTGGGGGTATTGGTCAATTCTAACTATGTTTATTGCCATGAGGTTTACCTCATGGCAGGATGGGGATATCGAAAAGTATTTGTTATTTTTTCATATATTTATAAGCATTTCAGAAAGTATTATTGGTCAGCGTAACGACAAAAACATGGATTTGTCACAAATACTCATTTTATAAATCTTTTATTTACATACATAATACAAAAAAAAATAATTGAGCTATATGACAAAATAACAAACAACTAAAAGTTGTTAAAATAAATGTAAAGGTGTCATTTAAATTTTTCCCGCGGTACGTAAATATGTGTTGCTATCTTACTTTATTAACACACTTAACAGATAATAAATAATTTTGACCGTGTGTTGTCTATGACTGAGATTCAAGCATAGACAACTGACGTTTTAGTAACTTGTGCGTAGGTATCCAGTGCTGTAAAAGTCTAGCTTGATTTAAAAACTTGTCAAGATTTTTTTTTATTTAACAAAAATGTAATGAAGTGGAAGGTTGACGCGTAACATACTTTTTCGTTAGTTGATAAAAATGAATTCAATATAATTTTCAATGTAAATTGAGACGTGAATTGTGTGTAATTACATAATTATAGTGTAATTTTTATTTTATTACGTTGCAATCCATCCGTTTAGTTACAAATTTATGAGAATGATGACCACAAATTGAGAGAAACTCGGCCTTTGTCCCTTTTAGTTCTTTGGAAGGCTTTCAAAATGGGTTTGCTTATTTCAAAAATCTGGAGCTTGTTCGGTAATGAAGGTGAGTTCCTTTTTATTTAACTTAACAACAGTTTGTCTTTTAGGCAACGTCAAAATGATAAGATAAACTCGAGATTTATTAGAGCTCCTATTTTCCGCTGTTTTAGGTAGTCACCTAGTTTCAGTAACAGGTTTATGAATATTGAATTAGGTGTTTCGTCACTTTCTGTGCTGATATGAATAATACACACCGATTTTAATACCATTTGTAGGCGAGAATTCATGAGTTAATTTAGTAAAAATGTCAACTACTTACGCGCGTCAATAAGCATTAAGATTTTTGCCAACCACCTTGAACCACTTTGCTTATTACAACCATATGTTATCTTATGCAGTGAAAATTATTTGGGAATGTAAAGATTTTTGCCATTTTATTTATTGTTCTATGCAAACATTACTACAAAAACTATTTCTTTTTAATTTCATTAAAGTAGTCATAATTAGATTACCTATACCTGATTATAAAAGTAAACATGTTCACCCACACATTTAAAGACATTGTGGCAAGGTTTATGTAATGTATTGCTACACCTCACAGCACATTGCAGGCCCATACAAGGTCATAAGTAACTGGCCTACCTTATGCTATCATACATGGAAAATCATAGATAATTTATTTTGTTCCCAAAAAATGATTTTCTGTAGTAATTCTATTTACACAAGTTATACTGTTGGCTATTAAAAGAATTTTTAAATAGAGAGTGTATGTTTACATTTCTAATAATTGTTAAACTACCAACATTTTGTTAACATTGAGACTTAGTGATGCCCAAAGGTAAAATACAATTTCATAGTGTAAGCTAAACATCACTATACCATATAAATAACTGTTTGATTATTATCAACATAACTCCATACACAATAAGTCTACTCTTTAATATTGACTTAATATTATCAATGTTGCTTGAATACAACTATCAATTGTACTGTAACCCAATGATTTTTAATAAAGTAGAACAGAATTAAACAGCAAAAAGGAGTGTCATCTGTATGCAAATATGATTTTTTCTATTTTTATAAATTGTATACCATTGCTGTAGTTTTGGTACAGTTAATACAATTTTAAATTGGAATTTACTTATTTAGTGTTGAGTTTAAAACTCAAAAAATTAAAACATCAAGTCCAGATAATGTGTGGAATGCAAAAGCAAACATTTAAAAAGCCAACTCATAGTTTACTTCTAGATTAAAATCACTGCAAATTTATGTTAATTCTTCACAATATCTTTTTCAATGCCCACTTTGCATTAATGATGATGCAATATGATATTTAATATTTACTTGAATGTAATCTCCAGAACACAAGTTGGTGTTAGTGGGTCTTGACAATGCTGGCAAAACAACAATCCTATACCAGCTGCTACTAGGAGAAGCCGTCCATACCAGACCCACAATAGGGTCAAATGTTGAAGAAGTTGTATGGAGGAATCTACGCTTTGTGATGTGGGATTTAGGAGGACAACAAAGCTTAAGATCGGCTTGGAATACTTACTATACAAATAGCGAGGTATGTACAAATCAAACAATCTTCACATTTTAATAAACTTACATATATGTATTTAAAATAAAGCATTTTAGAATATGCTAAATTGAATCAATCTGGCTGATGTTGCTGTTGTACTTTGTGTTGTTTGTTAGTTTGCGAGTGCACTAAACAAAGCATTATTTTCCTTAATTAACATTAATATATTTGGTCTAGTTTCATTTAGATTCATGATCTGATTGAAACAACATATGAACTGAATAAACATTAAAATCAATACAACTGCAATTAAATCACATTTAAATAGTTTTATTAAACATGCTTTAAGTGTGTGGTGTGCAACTTTTAGATCCTGGGTTTGATGCCTAGGTTATGCAAAAATGCGTGTTGAGTTTGACTACAGCTGGCGAAATGTGGGTACTGGGTTGTAATACCTTCCGAAAATAGGTGAGCGCCATTTGAATTGTGTGCGCTAAACAAATTCCCTATATTTTACTTAAAAAATTAAAAATGCGTCAGCTAAATGTATAACGATAGCGTAAGAAGCAAATGGCTATAACTTTGTGATTTAAATGCTGTGGGATACAAAATATTATTTAACTCCAATTGACATATTGTTCCGATCCCAATGGAAGTCATTAGGGTAGGCCTATGTCCAGCCGTGGACTTCGATTGACTGATGATGATGATAATGATGATGATGATTGTTTGAGGCTTGAGCTCATACAATTGCAAGTATGTTCCCAATAGTTGCATGTTTATATACTTTAATAAAGAAATATGTGATCTTGATCCAATTGTACTGTTAAGTAAAGCATTAATATAAAAATCGTGCTGTAAATTATCTTTCAATTTGATAACAATATTTATGTCAGTACATAAACCTTGAACTCAGGTATTAACAATAATTGATTTTTAGTTTCTGTTATAATATAAAATAAAATTGATGTTATTTATGGCTAACAAGATAAAGTTTATATTTTAATAATACTATACACATATAAAGAGTAAAAGAACTTAATTCCTCATTACCTAGGGTTTGAATAAATTAATGGTTAATTATAGATGATATTCAAATTCAAATTTACAAGTATTTTACTAGTTTCTGCAGGCATTGTAATACTACAGAAAGTGTATTTAGATGTGTACATAATTATGTTTTTTATTTGTACTAAAGTAAATCGAATTAGCATTGTGCTGTGCGTATAAAATATGTGATTGTTTACCTAGTCATTTCAGTCATGAACAATAATGGTGATTGAATGTACTATTATTGAATTTATATTTTAAATGTCGTTGCGAATCTTACACTTCATTGCCAAACTTATTAAAATTGGGACAACGCTTTAATATACCTGAAATGTGAGTTAAAGAACTGATTGCAGTAACTGGCTAATAAATTTGTTTAATCAAACGAAGAAGGAAAATAATACATATATAAATTTGCTTTAAGTTCCTACTACAAAAATATAACATTTACGGCGATTTGACAGCCCCGTGGCGCAGTTGGCTAGACACCAGCTTGCGAAACGAGCGGCTGCGGGTTCGATCCCCGCACCGAGACAAATGTTTCTGTGACCCACAAATATTTGTGTCGGGTCTGGGTGTTTGTGAGACCGAAAAGTCTCTCGCAGTTTCTGATACCCACGACACAAGACTCGTATCTTAGTGTGGGGTCAGGACTATGTATGTGACTGTTGGGTGTATTTATTTATTATTATTTGATTATATTATTACAGTCGCTATAATCTTTTGCATTTCATTTTGAGCTGTTGCATTTATTGTATTTCTTGTAAGTAGCTCAATCGTATTTGTCATAGCTATTTATTTGTTGTGTTAAACATGCTGTGCGTCATTTTCTTCACACTCATTATCCATGCTGGCTACTTTTTCAGTAGAAATAGTGTTGAAAATTCTATAGATTGGTAATTTTAATAACGTCACAAAACCGTTTCAAGGCTCAAGATTATAGTTTGACATCCATAAAATAAAGTGTGAAAATAAAATAAAAAAATTAAGTAAAACGTGTATTGAATGTTTGCTACCGTTTTGCGATAGTAATATTTTTCTTGAGTGTTTGAAGTAGTTGTTATGAGCTTGTGAAACGCGAAATCTATTAATATTAACCACGCTTTTGTTCAAGAATATCTGAATGCGACATGTGTTTTTGAAGTATGCGAACGAGTACCATTAATTACATATGTTTCGATGGCCTTCGAAAAGCATTTAAAACATTAAGACAATTTTTTGTTAACCAATATAATATAAAACCGTAGAAGTATTTTTTATAAACTATTTTCTGTTAGTCTCCTTGGCGCACTTGACTTTATCCCAGCTTGTGAAACAAGTAGCAGTGGGTTCGATTCCTGCAGCGAGAAAAAGATTTTCGTGTCAAAAAATACTCATATGTCGTCAAATGCTTGCGTAAACTGTATTTGTAAATAAAAATCTTTCAAAACTATTATTATATTCTTCAAGTGTGATGAAATATTGGCCCATTGTCTTTGCAGTTTGTGATAATGGTGATCGACTCGACGGACCGCCAGCGGCTCAGCATAAGCCGTGAGGAACTGCACCGAATGTTGACGCACGAGGAACTCAGCAAGGCTTGCTTACTTGTTTTCGCCAACAAGCAGGTATAACATTAGTTGAGTTATAGAAATAAGCAGTATGTAAGGAATTGTTTGGTTTTGGAAACCTTATACAGGGTGTATTCAGACCGTGATCGCACACTAAGGCAAGTACTATTACCTAAGATAATTACAAACCCCTTGGTATTTAAGAAAATCCCGATAAAAAATATATTTTTTACTTTTTCCATACAACCCACATATATTTAATACCGGTAGTTGTATGGATACTGTACATTGCCGGGAATGGCCTTATGCCAACTATAAAATCCCATCAATGTCTATAATAAACATTCTGAAACTCGACTCAGAGGTTCAGGTAAAAAAGCATATTAGGAGGGATGTTTTTATTTATAACTAGCATTTCGCAACATCTCCATCATCAAAAATATTATCAACATTTTCTACTGTTGTGTAAACAAAAAAGTAGTCATGTCATTGCTATGTGCCGAGTAAACAGAAACCTAACGTATCAATTCGATCAAATACAGTCAACATTAAATCATGATACAATCATTTCTGGTAATAACGCACCTTAATTTATAACAAAGTGTGATGAAAAAATCTGCACCGTTTGTATTCATCCTACTTTCCATTCATCCTGAACATTAGTTCCTCAAAATGTATAAATTACTATGAATGAAAATTTTATACATAATTTTAAGTTAATTAATGTTGCCTCTGTTTGTTAAATTAAAAAAATAAAGTTTGTCTGAGGAAAGATGTTTACATCGTTAATAACGTCCATCAATACACATTTTCTATTTATTTTACTTCTTATTGTGGATTATCAAGTACCATCACCTGTAAATAATGTTAGAAATTATGGCTGTGAACATAGTTTCCAAGCACAACTTACAGAGTATAATGACAATTTGACCAGGCATTCTCAAAGGTGGTGTGCCAGATTTATATTTTGACATATACAGAAGCTCATAGATCTCACTTTTTAACAAGAGGACCCTCTATGATTGCGAGAAGTTGGGCAATTGCCATTATTTAAATTAAATATCAAAAAAGGTTTTTGCAAAATAATCATTCGTACAATGTCGATTTTATGTGTCAATTTATTTCCTTTTTTGGCGCGTCATGAGCTGCGGTCATGTGATCAAATATTTCACGTACACTTGTGTACATATGACATCATCGCAGTGAACTTGTGTAAACAGGCGAGTCTGCGGCCCGCACTATATTATGTAGGTTACATATACTCGATTTGACCATATTTTTGGTCAAATAATTGTGCACCTAATTTACAATAAATAAAATAATTATCGTTACATTAACAAAAGGTTTTCGTTTAATAGTTTTGTAATACTAAAGAAAACCTTTAGTAGCTATTTCTATGTAGAAAAAACATGTTTTGTTTTCAAACAAACATCCTCAAAAACAATTTCTCCACATCTAATATTTTCCCAACATTAGACGGCAAACAGGACGGGGGTCGTCTTCAATGGATATTATGCCAAGTTAAAAACATCCATGCCATTTTCGTATGTCTAGAACAACAACCACCATAAACAGCACTCATTCCGTTTAAAACTGTTTGAACGGTTTTCCTTGCTTGATTAGGAACTTTATCTCACCACGAAATTCAATTTGCTCCATAATTGCAATTAACTACCCGATTTATTATTTATTTGGGCGACAACTCGTAAACAAATAAAACTACAATTTTGTAATTTGATATTTAGAGTTATAATGAGTTCATGTATTCGATAGTACCATTAAAATATTTCTACCAACATTCCTCCATTGCTATTCCGCAGTAATTTTGGACCTTCCCTCGTACAACGCTTTTGGGCTTCTATGAAAGTATCGTACTAGAAAAGATATGTACATTAAGATGTATTTAATCACACTGAAGTAAAACGTCGACTTAAGATATTACCTCGTGGTGTCACGGCACGAGCGTGTTCTGTGCGATCTAGACCCCCTTACCCTATGTCGGGATCAGACAGGGTAATTGGACTATACCATGAAAAATTCTC